>WEKY01007629.1:0-14814 GCA_013390045.1 Picathartes gymnocephalus
CTTCAAACCAGGACAGCTATATATGGATACAAAGGTACTTTATGCAGATACAAAGGTCTTATTTTAAATATCCTGAGTGAAAATTGCTGTGAGTAGAGCTTTTCAGTGGGAATGAACTGCATCTTCAGGAAGCATACCAATTTGAAATCTGGTGAAAGAGAAGGTTGCTAGGAGTTGAAGATTATTAGCAGAAGAGGCAAGGCAGAATGAGGGAAAAGAAATTCCAAGGGACTGAAAGAGTATTTCCTTGATGCTGGAACAACTTAACTCAGGCAAGATGTCCTCATCCATTTTTGGGATATAAACAACTTTTTTGAGGGGCCAGTTAATAGACCAACTACTTCACTGCTTATCATGCAAATATAAAGTTATATGTGGAGAAAGAAACCTTCATGAAAACTAAAGAGACTGAATTTGTCCATGCTTAACTGAAACAGTTATTTTAACTTGTGACTTGGAATCCAAAGGAAGGGGAATAAAAAGAGAAAAAACCTCAAAAACCAACTTATTTTAGCTAAAATAATATTAATCTTTGTATTGAAATATAGACCTAATATATCTAAATATGTGCTTTAGACCAGGTATACTGTCCTTTAGTAAAGTGATAAAACGTACAGTCATGCAGAAAAGAAAAAATTTAGTTTAACTTAAAATAGTCTGAGGGTCTTTTAAAAATTGTTTTAAAGTGCCAATTCATACATACAGTATATAGGGAAGTGTGCATAATACCTACACACCACTTTTAAACTTCTGCAGAATTTCACCTTTTGCTTTGGATGGGAAAGAGGAAAGATATGTGACTGAGATTCCTTACTACCAGGAATCCTGACGACTACATGTTGGAATTTTGTGCTGTTTCAGTTGTGAGTCTGAGTGCTTTGAAATATTAGAGTGGAGTGTATCTTTTTGTGCTTATGTTGGATATCTGAAACCCTCATTATTTCTGCATTTGTTAAAATACAACTCTCTGTTCAACATACAGACAAAGCAAAAGGCTTTGATAAAACCTGATCTACATTCAGAGATCTGCTATGATCTCAGCTTTTCTAAAGTGGCACATTGCAAAAGGCAGAGTACTAGTAGAAAGTACTAAAAGAGGTTACTTTTAACAGCTTCTCTTTACTTTTTCTTGCCAGGAGTGTTTTCATTTACATACCTGAATCATGTCATTATTGTTGCCTTTGCTCTGTCTCCTTCTGGCACTTCAGTGGCTTATCACTTTTTCTTTTTTTTTTTTTTTAATATGAACAGTGTGCTCTGTACATCTCTTGTGTTGATTTCCTGAATTAATATTCATGATTCTTCTTTTCAAGCCACAATATCCTCTGTTGATGTTTGCTTTACCATACTTCTATCAAACATACTTTTACAAAATAAAAGGTCTTTTTCCTTTCAGATTCTTAAGTTGGAAAATAGACAGTTATCTTCCACATGGCATGTAATGGTTCCTGGTTTATTATCTGGATAGATACAGTTTTCTTGCTCTCCTAAGTTTATGATCTATATTTTTAAAGAAACACTGCATCATCCCTATCTAAAGTGGTCCACAAAACAGGCTCACAGGTCAAAAACACATGTATGTGGGGTTTTTTAACAATTTTTTTTTGCATTGAAGTTTTTTTTCTGAATGTTTCCACTTAGAATGAAAAGTGACACAAATGAAATGCTAAATTTCAAATAGAGTGAGCAGTGTACATTTCTTTTATTTATAGGGTTCTAATGACATCCCTTATGCATCTCTAAAAGGAACAAAACACAAAAGCAAAGAGCCTTTTAAAGATATAACCAGAAGAGAAGACTATTATCTTCTCCATCCCTATCTCAAAGAGAAAAAAATGTACAGTATATATTTCATTCTCAGAATGCTCCCTTTCCCCTCTGTTTTTCTGTATTATGTCTCTTTTTATTTTGTGTTACTCTCTACACAGGACTTTGTTGCCCTTCTCTAAAATGGTAATAGCAATAATTAAAGAACAATCACTGTACATCTGCATCTCACAAATACTCTTCCACCTCAATCACAAGACTCTTTTGACTCACTGATAATTAGCTGCTGCATCCATCACAGTTCATTTTTTTCTTTCTTCTCCTTTTTTCAGTCAGCTGGTCCATCTGCCAACCAGGGCACTAATATGACTGTTTACAGCAACAGCCATCTTCCTGTTTTATGCATCAGACTACCACCTTCAGCTCCTTTAAAACTGTTGCAAGTTAAGTAGGGCATAAAACTCAATTTCTACCTACAGATTTTATATATATTAAAATAAATAAATAAATAAATAAACAAAAGACTAATTTTTTTAAAAAAGTTTCCCTTTGCCTGAATTTACTTGCCTACTTACATGTAGACTGTGAACTTCTGGTGTCATGAGTTTTCCCTCGACTATATGAACGTGGCGAACAGCAACACTTGCAGAGAAAGAAGGAGCTTCCTGCTGCATGAACGTGAAAGAAAGGAGGCTTTTATGCACTGGTTATGCTACAGAGATAAAAACAAAATGGTCTTCCTCTTTTTATATTCCCTGCCCTGATCTCCAGCTCCATCACCTCCCCTGCATATACCTCCCCATGCCATTAGGCCTTGTCTCCTAGCAACATATGGCCCCTTACCAGAGCTTTGGCTGACTGCTGCCTGTATGCAATCAGCCTGTCAGTCATTTATGAGAGAAAGTGTTTGAGCTCTGTCCTGGACGCATATATTTGCAGCATTTAGACTCTGCATAGGTATGATGATGGGAGGACATGTAGCAATGTAGGTTTGCAGTATGCTTGGAGTAAAGCCTCACTAAATGAACATTGTTCTAAGTAAAACAGAAGACATGGTTTTGAATTTGTGTCCATTGGGAATAATCCTTTCTACCTTTTCTTTATCTGTGGTACTGACTTTACAACTGTCTTACTTACAAAAGGGGAAGTCTGTATTCCTTTTAAAACTAAAGTTTTCTGTGAAGCTGTGTAAGCTGCCATTAACTGGCTACCTGGCATGCCAGTATTCCCATTCACTCTGAATGAGATCAGGAGGGCACAAAGACAAAATTTGCATCCTGCCTTCATTATCTATAGTAGTAAAGAGCATAAATGCGTCCTACATGTTGGATACTTGCATTTGCAAGTCATTGTCACAAGTATGAGCAACATGACTTTGACTCCTAGGCGACAATAGCAAAATGGCCAGTGACTGACAGTGCTTCTGGAGTGGTGCAATTGATGGAAAATATGTGGTAGGAGATATTTCTAACACCTCATGTTATACATTTGTGTTTGTACTTTAGCTGTCCTTCGTGTCAATGGAGAGAGGTAGGATTTAAAACCTATAGCTACAAGCCTTCTGCTGTGATTATACAGGCAACAAAGACTCCTACCTGTTCTCAGGTATGTAACACTAAACGACATTTCAGTCACATGTTACATTTCCTCCCCTGGGAGACGAACAGTCTCAGTACAGCAGCTAACTTATGACACACTGCAAAGATAAATCTTGATGCTTAGACCCTGTTGTGACCTCTTACCAATTAATATACCTTAAATGAAGCAAGGGGGAGAGGTGTGTAATCCAAACAGGTAAAAAGGATGAAGCACAAAAAAAGCTGCTGTGGGAAGTCCCTACACCAGATCTGGTTCTACCCAAAGATCCCCAGTGACAGAATCACATTACAAGGCTGCTGCTTGGAATGCTGACCACAACCCCTCCTTGGCTCTTGCAGCCCCAGGCCTCCATCAGGTTTCCTAAAATTACCTCCAAGGGCGATTTAGGCATATATTCCATGGGGCAGTGAGAATTTTAGACTTTATAATCAATACGTTGGATAGCCTACACCTTTTTAAAATTGCTTACAATTAAATCCTTAGATAACCTGCACCTTTCTGGAGTGGCGGAAAGCAGCAGCAGAGAAGCAGAGATTTTGGGATAAAATTTTCCTTATGTGTGTTAACCTGCAGCACTACTTAATCACAATCTATTTTTCAGATCATTCATAGATTAACATACATGAAAAAGTGTTGCCTTTCAGGTGCCTGCGTGGAGGTAGACCTGACTCCCTCCATTGATTCTGCAGAGACAGTTGTTCAGTGATGGGTAATGAGCACTAGGAATTACTCATCCCTTTGGTGTTGCAATACAGCAGTTAGTAATTAAACCAGTGCCCGCTGATCTCAATGGAAAGCAACTTACTGACTTCAGCGGGTGCTGGATCAGACCGTTTATGGAACAGTTCCATTTTGATATCCAGCCAAGTGGATAAAGCCACTCATTCTTTCTGTTAATACAGTGTTTAGCCCTCACTAATCTGGGCAGAGTGATTAAAAAAAAGCAAACAAAGCTAGTTCTCCAGAGAATGCACTTCTGGAAATTATACATTTACGTTTAGTTCCAAGCATTTAAGTGACTACAAAAGCATTGGGCATCTGAGTTTGCCTGTCAGACAAGATTCCTGGCTCTTCTTCCATGTCCAAAACTCAGATCTCTAGCTGTTACATTCAGGCTAAATAATAAACTACCTGAACACATTTCACTTAACAGCTAGTGAAACAGCCATTTCTGATCTCTGCATTCCAGCATTTGAATCCTCAGTCATTTCATACAGACTTCTGGTAACAATTAATACTACCATAAAAAGAAAATAACAGGGTGAAACATGCACACAAATTGAAAGCAGATATCTGAATGTTGTTGTCCCACAAATTTAGATCAACCGCATGTCTGCCTGGAAACTTGTAACTAGCATTCGTGAGTGATGTTATAATATAAAGTGTGGTGGAGAAATGACAGTGAAGCCTGTTTGTACTTTCTGGAATTAATATATATATGCAGATAATTAAAAGAATAATAAAAATACATAAGATGAACATACACAAGGGGATGGTTTAAACATCATCCAGACATGTCATATGGTATGGACCTTAGGGAAATAAAGGCTTACAGGATACTGGCAGACAGTTCTGCTGCTGGTACCAGAATTTAGCAGTTTCACTGCTTGAAAATAAATCCTTTTAGTTAATCCGGCTCTGTGGGTGGAATTACACACACCACTCCCATTATTGTTAGACAGGAGTGCAGGCTGAATTCCCATGAACTTTTCTGAAAATGTAACTTGCAGTCTTTCCTATGCAAAGCTTTATTTATTAGAAATGCTTTTTAACGTGTCATGGTGAAATCTTATCATGGCAACATCAGATATGCCTTCTATTAGGGAGTGCAGATTTCACCCTTGATGTGTACCTGCAACTCTTATTAGCATGACAGGGCATTTACTATGCATATCAAGAAAGGAATATGTGAGATCGTGAATTCTTTCACCCAGTGTGTTCCAGAGAGCAAAATTTCAGCAGCCAAATGTTAACACCTGGCACAGTAAAGGGTTTGGTGCAGACAGCCAAGGTTATTGAATGGGAATGTGGCTGCACTGTAAGCCTTCCCTTCGCCATCTGGTTCAGTCTGGAACATGGAATATATATCACAATTATATGAATAAATGAAAAGATATGCAAGTTAACTGAAATGTATGTGTTCTCTGCTTTTCTGCACAATGAAACAGCCATCTGGGAATCAGTATGTCTCACATTTCAAGCACAAATCAAAGCAAGCAGCAATTCACTCCGTGACGTGTGCTTCATAGAAAACTGGACTTCATTATCTCAGAGTTAATCACTTTGGAGTCTTTTTTTCAGGTTTCCACCCCCCTTCTTCCCCCCCTCTCTATGGATACAAAACAAAGCTATTTGGAAATATAGGGAGAGTACCTTTATTAAAATTGCATTTGGAACCCTGTGGTTAAAAAATAAAAAAAGGAAACTGGAAGCACATTTATTTGCACTCTCTCCTCTCAGATCCAAGCTCAGAGGTGGGTCTGTGGAGTGGGTAGGAAGAATCACTAGATGGATGTATTTTTTTTTCCCTCTCCTTCTTCACCTCTGTTTGTTTTATATGCATATTTTTCTTTTCCACATCTATGCAGCACTACTGACTAATGAAATGGGTGATAAGGATCCAAAGCATATGCTGTTGCCCAGCTAAATATATTGGAAAGTGGATGGAGTAGGGGGCATGCTGAGAGCCAGAGTGCCAAGAAAGCCATCTCTGACCTTCCACCATCTCATGGCACGTATGATACTTGAGGTCAGAACTGCACAAACCACACAACCCTTCCCCTCCTGCCCTGGTTTTTCCTTCTCTTCTGTGGATGGTGGATGCAAATCTTTACAATAGGATGCAGTGGAGATTTGCTGTGGGAAAACTCTTCTGGGGCTAATCCGAGGGATGGGATGCTAGGACTCATAGGAATTAAAAGGCATGGTTTCTGCAGTTATACTGAGTATGTATGTTAAGTGTCATCGCATCCCAAGGCAAAGAATGTGTCTGACAGACAAGTCATGATAGTGCTTTGGGAAAAGCAGTCTTAGAACAATGGATTGCTGCAGTTCCATTTCATATATGTCATTTTGTAGACTTTCTGGAAAGAAGAACTGTCTCTATTAAACAAAAATCAAAAAAAATATAATTGCTGGAAGAGGTTCAGACACATTTGCTCCTTTTCCAAACTTCATTAATCTCCTTGAACACAAGAGTTGACTAATTCTATGGGCCTGTAGCCAAACTCCTAAAAAATAAAAGTTAAGGGCAGATATTTATATTGTTGCAAGAGTCCTTCCTCTGCTTGTTCCCCTAATAGTCCTATTTAAGAGAAATAAAAAAAGTTTTAAATATGATGTGATCTTAGAGAATGCATCTTTTTTATGTCTGGAAAAATTGACTGAATATGTAAATTCCTTCTTTACATAGAAAAGACTGATTTTCTAGTGGCTGCATTTTGGCAAGTTCTTAAGTGCATTCACAGACTGATGCAGGAATGAGAGAACAAACTTGTTTCTAAAAACCAGAAAACCTATATGTCTGTATGTGCTACATTGTTTAATCTTCAAATGATCCTGCAGAGTTATAACTAATCTAGGACCAAAAAATTCTTCAGTTTTCAGTCCTCCAATTTTTGATGTGTTGATCACCCTCAAGAATGACAGAAAACAATGACAATGTGGCTTTTGATGGTGTAGGATCAGAGACTTGAGAGGAGCTGAGAATCATCAGCCCCTTGTGATTCTAAACTCGTAGCAAGCAGCAGAGATGGAAAAATAGCCAAAACCAAAGTTCACTTGAACCCCTGTTGTCTGAGGTAATTTTGTGAATATCGAAAGAAAATCTGCTTTGAATATGTTCTTCCTACTTCAGTTATTTAAAAAAACCCAACCTTCAGGGTCAAAGAAAGGGCACAGTAAATTCTGAATATCTGAAGATGTGGAGCTGATGTATATCCACTAAATGCTAACATAATTAAGATATGACATCATCCTACAAGCATTATGGGTGCTGCATTTTGTATTGTAAATCCTTATCTAGCTTATAATAGCCTGTTGAGTGTTTAGTTATTTTTTCACTCTGCACCTCAGATATGTGTTAAAAATTATAAAAATCAAATTGACTTCATAATTGATTTTTTATGGATGTTATTTGTTTTGCCATGAATATTTCATGAACAATTTTTTCCTGAAGTATAGCATCATAATATGTGCAACTGAGAGAGACAGATAACAGTGGGTACATGTGAATGTATGTGAAATTAATGCTATCCATAAATTTAAATTCTTTGTTAATATGTTGTATTTTTCTATTAAGTGTTTTATCTTTCCTGTTTTAAAATGAAAAGGGAGCTTGCCATTGTCTTCAGTTAGAACAGGACCAGGTGTATTATCCCCATTTTACCGTTAGAGTTACTTTTGTGATTCATTTGAAAAGTGGCAATGAAAGAAATAGCCCGGAATCTGTAACACTTTCTCCCATGTAAAAACCTTTATTCTCATGAATCATTCCACTGGGGTCATTGCATAAAGAGAAGTTGCAAGACAGAGACGGCTTTTCTCAGCTACATGAATTCTGACTTTATCAAGCTCACAGGTGGTGCAGCCGAGGCAGTGAAAAAGTGGCTGAGAAGATGAGGAGGGTGGAGACCTTTCAATTTCCCACAGCACAGGATTTCTAGGGACATAGAGGAGAAAAATGAGTATGAAAAGCCGAGCATTACTCCACACAGGGCTCTCCTGGGGGCCTGATTGCTCTGAGCCCATTGGCAGGGCCCTCCTTATAGCAGGGACAGGGTGTGTCACAGACTCCTTTTGAAGACGCTGTGAGCAGATCCTGCACAGTGGGGACACTTTCCCTCTGCTGAGATTTCTGCTTTGAAACAAAGCTTGGGTCTCTTTGTGCTTCTGTAGACGAGATGGGTGGCGTCAGGTCATAGGCTGGTGCTTCAAGCACAGGGTACATTCAACGTGCCCTCTGATTTGGACCATCTAGAAGTTCATTCATCCTGTAGTAAATGCGGTTTGGAAAGGAGGCTCTCTACATCGACAGGAGGGTCTGGACAGATGTCTTAGAACTATCAGTTTTGAGAGTGAATTTAAGTGAGATGAGTGGCACTCTGAGCCAAATCCTCAGCATTAGTATCACCATCAACTAAACATAATCTGTGAGCAACTTTTAACACCTCAGGCTCCCTCCAACATGATTTTTCTCCTGCCTGGTGCCCTGTGCTACACTGCCACATGCTTGGATAAAGCAGGGCAAGCCCACTGGGTTAGGACAGCATTACCACCCGAGGATTAGCTCTTCAACAGCAGATGGCAGAGAGCTGTTAACCTTTTGCTTTAGTAGGTATTAAGAAAGAGGGTAACAAGAATATTCCATTACTAAGGACGTATCAGGCAGCATTAGCAATGGATAATTTGAGGGGTTAAGAAGTCTGCCCTGTGGGAATTTCTTAAAAAGTTAATCTTTTATAAAGATTGAAAGTTTCACAGGCACAAAGTTTGCCTCAGAGAGATTTAGTTCTTTTAGCCTATGATCTTGATACTTGCCAAAGGACAAACTAAATGTGAATTTGCATCATGCCTCCACATGTGTTTCACATATTTCACATGTGGTGTCTAAATGGCTTCTGTGACCTTAGTGTGCAGATCACACGTTTTTCACATATGCTTTGTGTGGTTCACATCTGTTTGAAACATTGTTTCTGACAGTAAAAATCATTATTGTTTTACAGCAGGCTCTAGTAATTTAATTCAAGCAGCAGAACTTTAGAAGATGCAGAGTGGTTTTGGTTTTGGTTTAGATTTTGTGTTGACTGCTACCCATTATAATTGCATACCAGAGGAGATATTCACAGCCCAGGCCAGAGTTTTCAATTAGGGTGATCAAGATATTTTTTTGTCAACATGATTTTTTTCCCCAGTGAATACTCTGACTTGTCAAAGTTGTCACTTCGGCAAAAAAGTGCCTGACCCAAATATTGTATTCTGAAGAGTTTTCTGGGTCTCTGATTGAATTTATGCACAAAGCTAGGAAGCTAGGAAGACAGTGGTCCACTCACACAGGGTTTGGGGAAACTAAGTTTATTTTTTAATTCTGTAATATTTAGAATACAGCTTGGACATGACTCTTCCATTAACCCTTTTGAGTGCCCCAGTGTCTCAGACTGGGCAGCTGGTTTTTGTATGCCTCATTGAATTGCTTCTACAAACTGGAAAATGTCCTGCAGAAGGAAGTTGAAAATGACAGTCAATCTGAACATGAACCTTGGTTGTTGGACAAAGATGAAAGAGACTCTTGCCAACATCCTCTATGCAACACATGCTTAATTATTAACACAAATAGAATTCCTCCAGTGGTCCGTTCTGCTACTGGACAGAGAGGGCTCATACCAGACCTATCAGAGATGTGTAAAAAATTGCTTAGCTAAATGAGACCAAACAAAAATTTGAAGCTTGGTCTCTCACTCACCACCTCCAAATATCTGTGCTAAAGTGAACAGGTGTGTTCTGTAATGGCAATTTCAAAATAATTTGCTAAATATTGAGGGCACCCAGGCAATGTGGAGACACTTGAATTTACCTATGATTCTGTGTTCAAGCAAGTGAGAAAGGCCTGACAGCTGTTGAATTTATTCCCTGTGTTTTTTCCATTTATTTCTATGTGCATTCCTCAAAGAGTTCAGACAAACACCTGTTTCCTTGCCTATCACAAGTAGCTTGCTTTAAATTGCAAGATATTTTCAACCTCATGTAATTCCAATCGCAGGTGGCACAATATTTTTTTTAATTTTATGTAAATAAGGAAAAGCTAGACCTTATATTACAGGTTCACAGGAAAAAACACAGTCCAGCCTGTATTGTCATGCTGTAGTTACAGGCCTACAGCTATTTGCACCAACCTGCAGCTACCAAGTTTGCAAAGAAATAGGAGCAGTGGAGACTATGGCATTTAGAAAATGGGGCCTTGATATGGATACAGAAATGGCCATACTCATGTTGCAAGATGGAATACATGTTTTCAAGTCTGAGCAGGGTCAGAATGACCCTTTGGGCAGAGAATTAGTCAGTAATTTGAAGTCCTAAATTGAGCTTTATATTTATTAACACCTCCTGTGCTCCCCTCTGCTAATGATACTGGAAAGTGTTTTTGTTCCTCTATGCAGTTCCTGTTTCCGGACAAAAGGAACACATAGAGGTAAAATGATGTGGTCAAAATGGTAGAAAGAGAGTATATCCCTGGCAGGACAAAATGCAGTATGTGGAGTCTGTTTCTAATCCTGTGCTTTTTGAAAATCATGCTATGAACAAAAAGTCTTAGTTACTTTAGGTATTATGCCCTGGTCTTTTATAATTTCACCTAACAGTTTATTAGATAGCCTTCTGCATGAATGTCTCTTATTTATGCATTGGTTTTTGCTTGTTCCTTCCAAAACAATCACACCCTTCCCTTTGAGGGCAGAGGGTCCTGAATACAATGGTTCAGCTAGCTGGGGACAGAGAAGTCATGCAAAGGAAAGGTCATGAAGGGAGGTCCCTGCTGCTTATTCACCCTGCTTGATGGCATATGTCTTCACAGCAGATTTATAGGGTTTGCAAGAAAGGGCTGAGTTTGACAAAGGGATAGGGTCAAGGAAAAAAATTAATAGATACCCCCTCCCCAGGAGGGAACTGCTGCTGCCTCACATAAGCAGCAGTGACATATTTGAGTCTGGAGAGTGTGTGTGTGTGTGTTTGTGCGTGTATGTGTGTATTCCAGCTCTCACTGCATCACAAAGCCCCCGCACACGGCCTGCTTACTCAAGCTTCTCACAGGCACGCAAGATTTGGCACAAAAAGAACAAACTTAAACCACAGAGAGGACCCCTGAAAGCATTAAGGCTAAGAAGCTATGATTTGCCTCTCTTCTCCTTGAAGTGTACATGTAAAGCTCATTAATGCTAATGATAGTCTAGGAACAAATGAGCCATGTTGTGCCACGGCTACTTTATCCCATAGGCAGAGCAGGAATGTGGCACCACTCACCCAACAAGTTACCTAACACAGACTTGGCCTCATGTTGAAAGAGATTTGAAGCTGTAGGCAGTTAAATACATAGCCTGCCCCTTAGGACTGCCACCGTAAATAAGCATTTTAAAAGAATCTCAGTCTTTAATGAAGAACAGAGGGAATTCTCAATCAGTAATCAGAAACAGCTCTCAAAATCAGGGATAGTGGAGCGGTATGCATATTTTTATTTGGTGCACAGAAAATACATTGTTTCTGAACTACTCCTGTAAGTAGGCTCACTGTACTGTTAAAACCTTTGTGGATCCTGCCGTGTTTGTGATTCTCTGAGTATTAAAGCAATTAGAAAAACGTAAAGTAGTTAGAGGCACCACAGTGAGAAAAGATTACCCACTTTAAAACCAGTCATGTACAATTAAAAAGAAAAAAATATAAATGAGAGGGAGAATAGATGCACATATAAAAGTCTGAGCCAATAGAAAGGAAAAAGGAATTTAAATATCTGTTGTAATCTTTCTAGGCACTGTGAGACTACATGTGCTGTAAAGGAAGATGGAGAAGTAAAAAGACACTTGTCTAATTGTCTGCAAATTATAGTAAGAACTACATTAATGAGACCTAAGGATATATCCTTGTTAAGGAATTAACAGGATTCTAGGCAGTAAGTGAAATTCCATGCTGCTGTAGCAAATGTACTTCAGTCACAACAGAAAGACATTATTAGTCAGAGAATACATAAATAAAAAGTTGTTAATATTCAAAGCTATCATCAGTGAAGCTCACGTGCTGAAATGCTAAAACTGAAAAAAAACCATTAAAAAAATCCACAGTCCTGCACAGTATGGTATAAATACAAATATATATAAAACAATGGAAGCTGAGGCCACAAGCTACAAAAGCAAGGGAGTGAGAAATAGTTTTTGTGTTTAAAGATACAGATATGGGCTATTATAGAGAACTGTGACACATAAATATATGTGCTTTGACATCACATGTAACCAGTTTTCTTCTCCTCATCTTGTACAATTCTGCTGTCTACTTTCCAGTCCTATATAGTGGTTATTTCTTATTCTCTTGACTCAAGGTTTTTGGGGAATTCTGTTTCTGGAACAATGCACAACCTGTTGGAAAGAAGCATATATTGCCTTTATCTTGTCACAATTTCATAGCTTTTGTGAACTTCTTGGTAAGAAGTTTGACTTGAGTTTTTGACTTGAGAAATAGACTGGAATGAGAGAATCTGAAATGTATTTTCCTAACAGATGGATAAGTCCATAAATTAATGTCCTATTTCTGGGAAGTATTTAAACAGGGAAACAAATGTCTCAAAGCATAGAAGTATTGCCAGATATCCATGCCCAAGATGTTAAGTCTTCAATTTAAATTTTATTTGTGAATTTGAACACCGTTCTGGCTTATATGCATTTATTGAAGGGGTCAGTCAGTAGTCAGGCAAATCATTCAGGATGGACTAATATCAACAAGTAATATGAAGAATAACCTCCCTTGAAAACACACATGCCCTATTGGAGCAGACATTATTGTGAGAAAGCAGCAAACGTTGTATTTTTAGGTCCTCAGATGCAGATGAGACATTTAAATCTGGTTATGGTTTAGGTCACTAGAATGGTGAAGTCATAAAAGAAGGGGAGAAAAAACAGAGATGAGAATAAATTAATTTGAAGCCAAATCTCTCTTTAGTCATTAAACCTGTTCAGAAACTAGCGTCTCAGAAAATTCAGTGTTCTGAACATGTTGTGACTCTTTCACCACTTCTGAAATATTTTGTCAGTGTTGTCTCATCTAAAATAGGTCTTTCAATCTATGTAGAACTCGTGAGCAGTTTTGGCTCTTCTGAAGATGAATTTTTAAGTAAACGAACAATTTACCAAAAAAATATCTTTCACCTCTCAAATTTCATTCAATTACCCTAAGCAATGCTAACATCATAGGATATGTTTTGACACATAAGGAAATCTGTGGGGCATTTAATTAGTTGGGGTTTTTTCGTTTAATTTAGAGGCATAGAATTTATTGTGCTACTAAAGAATTTTCCATTAGACTTTAATTTCTTCTTCTTTCAAGAAATCTGGCAAAATTTAAGACATGGAAGGCAATGGAAATGTGCTGGTTCTTAAGAAATCTAAACATTGCCAGGAATGTGCAGTGATGAAGTGTCTCAGAACTCTTCAGTTTCTTCAGCCAAGTATAATCTCACTAAAAATTACACATACATAAAAGAAAAAAATGTCACAAAATAATTTCCTTACAGTCATCAACATCGTTATGAATTGGGGCTGGTTCCAAAGCATCCACATATCTTTCTCTCCTCCAACTCAAAGGACTATCTCCTCACTAGGCTCCCTAGGCTTTATCTTATTTCCAATTGTTTCTGTAGCATTTGGGTCTGTTTCTCATCATCTAATATGTTCATCAGTGTCCTTTGGCCCTGATCCCAAAGCCAGGCCTTTTAACTTTCTTCATCTTTTTCACAAGAATTAATTTAAAGTCAAAGGAAATCAGGGCATAATTGTTGCAAAATACATAAAACACATAATGAGAACATGGGTCAGTTTCTCTAGCAAGTGTTCTTGGGCATATTGCTAATTTGAGTTATTTCAGAAGAGTCCCTTTACATCATAAATCCCATGTGATGCAGCAGCTGTTATGTTAACTAGTATGTTTCCACAAAAGCATACTATGTGGTTGTGTAATCCCTAAAGTAAATTCATTTGTTAAAGTTATATCTGCCAAGACACCTAATTTTTTTAGCTTTTAATTGCTCAATATGTCTGCGTTTTTGTGCTTGTAGGGATAACTCATCTTTTTGTTCAAATCCATTGATTTCACCCTTATGTTGAGGTAGATATCTACTAGTCATAGTTGCACTCTGGTATGCTTCCTGTGGGATATTGCAGAAGCCAAGGTCTCCACCTGACATCTGCCTTTACTAGACTTTCACATCTCAGATGATTTGACTTGGGCATTATTATTAGTTCTGTCTGGTGCCTAAACAATGAACAGCATGAACAAGAGCTGTAAACAAGAAAAACTCTATAAATGCCATTTTTTAAAATTAATTCTTAATGAAAAAGACAAAAATACATAATAGATGTGTGCTTTTTAATATTTTTCTCCTAGAAATAATAGTTATTTTCAACACAATCAATAATAGTGTTTTGGCTGATTGTTACCTCCAGACTTCCCTTGACACAAAAGTAGCAAGCCCTTTTCGAAGTGGAATGCACTAAGTAATTATTCAGTTTTAGAGCTGTAACAGAAGCGTTGTGTTAGCATTAGTGTTTTCTGCTAAAAAGCGTGTAAGACTATTCATTTTTTGGACAGTTTGAATGGCTAATATTTCACAAGGGGAGATATTTTCCTGTGGGTTTTATTTGCCTGTGTACAAAATTTACTATGAGATTAAAAAAAAAAAAAAAAAAAAAAAAATGG
>WEKY01007651.1:1780-47652 GCA_013390045.1 Picathartes gymnocephalus
GTAGGTTTTGTCATAGATGAAGGGAAGCACTGTCCAAGTAAACTGCCTAATCTTTGCAAAGTGCTTTGGTTGATGGCATCAAAATTAGTTAAATTTGCTCAGCTAGAAAATACTTCTCTTTCAATAAAAAGACAAAAAAGACTAAGTGGCACCACTAGGAATTGCCAGAGATAATGTTAATTTCTGATTATTTTTTATCAATCAGCAAATCTCATGTTCTTTGTTCCAAGGAAACCTAAACCAAGGAAGTCTAACACATAACATTAGGTTATATATATGTACATAAGTGTATGTTGTGTGCTGCAAAGTACAGAATTAAGTACAAGCCTCCTGACCATTTTGAGGGAACTGTGCAGTTTTAAAATCAAATATGGGGAAATGAAAAATTATGCTTTTGATTATTAAAATATGCCAATATTTATGCCTTTTTTTTAAGAATTCCTTTTGGTTGGTTATTTTCATTGTTTAATATAATCAGTACTATTATACTTGTAATAATCCCTCATGTCAAAAATGGCTCATAAAAAAAAGAGAAAGGACTGGCATACATTTGCAAGTCTCCTTTGGCTATGTGGAGTGTTTTCAGCTACTTGGAATGTTTTCATGAAGTTGTTCCTAAAATACGGACAAATCTAAACGCCTTTATGGTGAATGAAGTTACACATCCATGCACTGCTTAAACAGCAGTGTAACTAGCTTGGAGGCAGGGGGGTTGGGTCTGTAGAGGAGATGTGGGCAAAAAATTGTGTTTTGTGAGCATTATGGTTGTTCAGAGCATGGAAACACCAGACTTGTTAAAGAATGCTTTCAAAGCAGAGGAGGGCAGAGAGAGAAAACTTGGCCAGGAGAAGCCGATTACAAAACAGTAACGCACATGCTGGTTGAGCACAGGAATGGGCTCCCCAGGGAATGGTCACAGCACCAAGTCTGTCTGAGAGCAAGGAGCGTCTGGACAACACCCGGGTACGTGGTGTGATTTTCGGTGGTGTCCTGTGCAGGGATCCAGGAGCTGGACTCGATGATTCTTTTAGTCCTTTCCAGCTCAGGATACTCTGTTGTGTGATTCATGACTTGCTGTCTGAGCCTGATTTGACCGTGTATGCCTTTGCCTTCTATCCGGTGGCCATTCCTTTAAGTTAAATAAGAAAGAAACCCCAGTTAGGACATCTGTTTCTGTGCCTGTTTTTTATCATCCTGGAATAATTTCATTTAAATTAATCTTCTCTTTCCTATTGACAATTCTACATGTAAGCTAAATTCAATTCTTAACAGCCTGCTGCATCTTTTAGGTAATTTCATTTCACGAGTCCTAAGAAAAAAATATTGTGAGGATAATTACCTGAGATTTTCCATACTTGCATAGTGTATTACCCTAACACATAAAGTTAAAAATACTCTACTCTTACTTTTTTTTTTTAATTATGTTTAGGTGAACCAGACAATTCTAGTATTGTTTGTGCTCAGTAGGTTTTACAGCAACAACTGTTTACTCGGTGTATGAATAAGTTTGAAAGACTGTTTTTTGTCAAACAAACTTACAAAAAATTGTAAATTATTTCCAAATACAATTAAACATGATAAAACACTTTAAAAAATTTGCTCTTTTTCGACTCAATAGTCAAAAATTAACATTTTTGTTCTTGTTGTTCCTCAAGTTGTTTTGTTGTAAGTACAATCAGGGGATAGTATGTTTCTAAAAGCAGATGTATTTTGAAGGAGGTCGCGTAGTGCACACGTAGAGTTGAACGATGCATGTGACAAGGTACTCGTGGATAGGCAGTGAAGTTACTGAGTGCAATTAGGAAGAAGTGGAGTAGAGGAGCTGAAGCCCCCTGGAACTGTAGAGGTTAAAAAGAGGTCAGGCACTGGAGTTCTTGGATCTATACCCTTTCCTCTTGTCCATTTTTCCCACTCCCTTCAGAGTGTTTTGGTTATGCTTTCTGGCTTCAAAATTCTCAAGAATCTTGGCTCCTGGCATGACTTGCTGCTGACATTTCATAAGAATAATTAGTTGTATGAGATGAAAATAAATACTTCAGAAATATTTATGAATTTTCATCCAAATCTTCATAGCAGCTAGTTCCAGGCCTCTGTTCTCATTTTTGTCTAACCCTGAGACATGTTCCTGGTCTACCTTCTCTCTCTTCACAAAGTGTTTTATGTTCCGTGGTTTTTATCAGTGTGTGATTGTCCAGTAGTGCCTGAGATCTGCTTGGTATAAAGAAAGGGGTTGTGTATGTCAGTATGATCAGTGCATGCGGTAAGGGAGCTCCGCTGGGGGAAAACTGACACACAGCAGGTGTGCAAGGAATAAGCAAAAACATTTTACTGTGATAAAGATCATGAAACTGAAGGCCAGAGAATGTCAACTATTTCTCAGACCCCTGACATTTTTGTAAAGTGGTCTTACGGTACACGCTTGCCATCATCTGTTCAGCTGTGGAGCATTTTGAGAAAAAAACGTTAATGCAATGCTGCTGTCCTTGACAGAGTCCCAAAACTTCATGTTATTGCACAAAAGTCTGTAAGCTTAAAAATTAGTGGAAGGTGTCATTTGAAGTATTTTCTCCCGAAGCACTTGGTCTTTGTGTATTGTGGCACGTTTGGGGTTGTTTTTGGGAGGGATCATGCTTTGCAGTTTGGTTTGAGGGGCACAGGAGTTTGTGCTTCTGAGCCCCACAGGATAGGGCTGAATACTTGATACAGCCAGGTGTGATGGGCACAAGATGTGCGAGATGGGCACAGCCTCACACAGACAAAGGTAAGCTCCGCCAAAGGCATTTGTTCTGATAATTTGGTGCTTTTCAGAAGAGGGAAAGGTCTGCTTTGAAAGCTGCACATCTGAAGTTCTCTTCCCACAGACCTGCCAACCCTTTTGTGTCAGAAGATACATTTCTGAAATTACCAGAGCTGTGGGTGTACAAGGAAGCTCTCCTGAATTTAGCAGTAGGATATGGCGTATCTTCTATTTAATGTTATCCTACCAAAGTCAGGGATCTCCTCGGCTTCTGAGTCAGATCAAGAGAGGTGACCAGTGTGTTTGTAGGTCGATTTGCTGAAAATCTGCCATAGTTTCCCTCCAAGGAAAGAAGCTTTGAGTAGGAACAGGTTGTGTGGAGGCTGCACTGAGCAGAAGCCTTGAGGAACCTCTGGTGAGTCTCCCAGCTGAGAGTGAGCTTGGCTTAGTGCTGAGCCCATGGGAACCTCCCTATCTGAACAGGAGAGACTGCTCAGGCAGTGGAAGAAGAGGTTTGCATCCCAACGTGTGGTGTGACTGGAGTTGTAGTGGTATTGGGGTGATCTCCTGCACCCTCACAGGTAAAGCCTTTCTTTCATGAAGCCCCAGATGGAGCCTATACTCAATCATAGTTCTGCTTTCAGGGGCACAGAAAGAGCACAAGGCTTGGCAGGGAACATATTTGGTCCACCCCTTTTCATTTTAGTCCTTCCCAGGAACTTCAGGATAGTGGTCATGGATTTCAGCTTATTCTCTGAACAATGAGTGATTCAGATAAGTAAATCCATGACTTTTCCAGCCTGGGGCTACTTTAAAGCCCTTTAGTGCTCTTAAAAAAAAAAAAAAAAAAATTTAACTGGTTGCATCACCATATTTTTGCTTTGGTGTATTGGTCTGGCCAGCCCAGCTTCACAGTGGTTGGCGCTTTTACCCTCTTGGAAAAAAACATTCTTGCTACAGGTGTTTTTCTTTTTCTGTAGGGGGGCTCTAGAAGGTCACAGAAGCATGAAATCTATCCTAATTCAGCTTAGCTGCTAATCACAGAGAGAGAAAGGAAAGTGTGACTGAGTATTGAGTAAATGTCAGTTGGCACCTGTTTTCACAATCTCAATTTGTTTTTCTTCTCACACCATATTACACCTCTTAATTTAATTTGTGACTAGCCTTTTCTCCTTCCAGCTGTCCAGGGCTGCAGGGCACACGTTCCAGCTGGTGTTATCGGGGGCTTTGCTCAGCCTGAGGACTGAGCTGAGCAAATCACCCAAGTCCCACAGCAGCATGGGGCCTGGGTCCTCTCTTGCTGCCTTATCTCACTTACAGGCTGGTAACCTGATTCCCTGGACCTGAAATGGAGTATGCATATTTCAAATGCCTTTAAAAAGTCTTTCCCATCCTAACTATGTTGTCTTGGGATTAAAATGGACTTTAGGTAAGAGAGTGGCCCGTTCATCAGCTTTGCAATAATTATGGTGCTAATATTGATTTAAGTTTGGTTTTTTGAAGAGAAAGGTTCCTAATGGCATTTACAGAAGGGTAGGCTGCCTGGCAGTTGTACTCTGAGTGTGTCACGTGTAAGGGCTGCGTTCTCCTTCTCTCCCATGTGAAAGCACACGAAAAACAGCAGGGCTGGAGAAATCCAACATCCCACCCCCGTGCCCCAGAAAAGTTTAAGACAGTCCCAGAGTGACATTCAGAGAAGAAGCAAATTTAATTTCTTGGAGCTCAGGCTATGATAGCTTAATCCTTCCTCTCCAGAACAGCTATCTTCAAAAATAAGATGCATGACTGTCTGGCAAGATTAACAGACTGACTGAGAGATGATGAATTTGTAAGATACAGAAGCCAGTGTTATCGCCAGAGCTTCTCTTTGTGTAGATCTTGGCATTCCAGGTCAAGAAAGAAGGAAATTGCCCAGCCCTGTTCTCCCTGAGCAAATGTTTCCTGTCTTCTGTCAACTCTCTGAATTTCTAAAAATTATAGTGTGTGTGTGTTATAGTGCATATTATTAAAAAGGCTGTTAATTTGCTGTACAGAAGTGAATATTTTACCAGCTCAGACTGCCACTGAAACCTGCTAGCTAAGGATAATTCCATCCTGCTAAGGTCATTTTTTTACAAAAATCACTGTCACAGTTTCTCTGACTACTGTTAGCAATTTCTCCCATTTTAATGTGGGCAAATGTCCTGTATAGTAGTATGGTCTCTATTTTAAATTATACTTTTCCTCTCTATAAGTTGTTCCAGAGAGTGAATACGTTAACTGTTGTCTTTGATTAAGTAATCAGGTTGAAAATGTACTTCTGAAAATGGATTCTAAACAGAGCTGCATGATGATTTTTTGTTGACGGGTTTTTTTGTTTGTTTAGTTTGTTAGTTAGTGGGTTTTTTTGGGGGGGTTGGTGTCTTTGGATGAAAAAATTGAAAACCGTTTAATTTAGAAGCAGTTTTGGTCAGCACAGGCTGTGGTTACATGTGATATTGGCAGGGCAGGCATCAGACATATGGTCTGTGAGGTGAAAAGCGCAAAGACCTCAGTGGGAGTGGCTGTCAGCCCTGCCAGCTCACAGAGGCTGTTTAAGGAGATTTTAGAAGGTCTTTCTCATTTTCCCAAACCCCAAACAATTGCATTGTTTGTATTAAGGATGACCCAATATTGTACTTAATTTCAGCAGGTCATTCTCTGTTGCCCTTCTCTACCATTTTCTTGTCTTTGTGTAAAAGCTCCTGGTGGGCAAAGGATCTGACATCTATAGAAATGTTACCCCCATTCTGTATGTACTTCATGGATGTGGGATGGATATTTGAGAGGAAACAACCTTTCAATCTCCAGGTTTTGATTTTTAGTAAGTCTCTGCTTGCACATGATGACTAAAGAGGAATTTTTAGAAAAGTCACTCTTGTCACAGCTGGTGACTTCTTGAAGCTTGAAACTTAACACATGTTGAGGCTATCATCAATTAGGTTATTCCAGCTTGCTTTGTCCCCCAGCCTTGGCAAGTGCAATCTTACCTCTGCAGAGTACTGCCGCAAAGCCCGTATTTTTAACTGGAGCTATTATAATTTTCTGCTTTTCCTGCTGCGGTTGTTTTCAGAGTACACGATCTTTTTAGTCCCCCAGAACCTGTAGAAGCAGTAACAGGAAAAATGAAGCTGCAGAAAGATCCCATAACAAAGTCAGAAATGTACTATTTGGCAGTTTTTGGCAAATGATATTTAAAAAAACCCCTCCACATGCTCATTTTGATTTTCAATAGTCCTTTTTTTTTTTTTTCCCCAAGAAACTGTCCCAGCTGCACTACTTTATAGTTCTCATGGACCTACTTCCTGTGTGCAGCAAATGCACTTTGAGCAAATGTGAAGAGTCTGGTGCCCAGGTGCGGTGTGGTGGCTGCTTCTGCAGCTGGTAGGAGACCTGGGTCTGCTCATAGCATCACCTTCCGAATCACCTTGGTGCAATGCATGAGGTAGATATCTCCACAGGGTGATAGAGATTAATTTTTATTCATTTTTCTGATGTTTGCTCTCCTTGTAGTGCCCAATATTTGGCAAAATTATGCCATAGAGATTGGAAGCTTCCCTCTTTTGAATTTACATATTTCTTTTTCATCTCTCCTAGACTTGCAGGTTTGTCATATTAGAATTGTTAGGCTGATTTTTTTTTTTTTTTTGCCTATATTTATGTATATTTTGTGCTGATTGCCACTACTTTGAGTCAAAAATGTGCAGATGGTAGCACCTGATTTTCACAGATTTCCAGCTAAACTCAGAAAGTAGAAGGTTTGGATAAAATGTTGAAGAGATTTCTGACTTGCTGGCCGGCTTCCCTCTCTCTTGCCTCACTTTCCCACCTTTATTTTAACACTTACATTGAACCTTGCCCTTTCAAGAGGGTATGATAGGGCTGATAAGGCAAATAATTTTACTTGTGTGCCTATTGCTTATGACAGAAATGTCAGTAAAACTTCAGCGTGTGCAGGCAGGTTAATCTGTAGAGGCTGCTGAATTTCTCTTCCATTCTTTCTAATGAAGGATGCTGCTGCCTAAGACTGTCACACTGAGATAGGGAAAAGTGAAACTTGAAAGAGAAGTAAACACTGGGAAAATTTATTTGCCTAATTATCTCTTGTGGGAGTAGGCTGGATTGAACTTCCTAAGATCCTTATATGTTCTGGTGAACTTCTGTTTTTCTAAGTGCAGACAAATTCTCTAACAATAAAACAAAGACTAAGGCACTCGACTTTAAAGTAGGACCACTTAAAAATAAGGATTCCACTTTACCTGCAGTAAAAGTTGCTATTCTGAGTATTTTCAGGCCCAACACCTCTTGAAAAGTAATGAGGAGCAACATCCAAACAATGTCTGAAAGGAGAAGTGGTGCATCCTTTTCCTGGAAGGAGGAAGAGGCTTCTCTTGAAAGGAGCCATATGTTCAGTCAAGAGAAGCAAGAAGGTTTCCTGGTTGAAAGTGCAGCAAGATTCTCTAGAGGAGAAAATACAGAGGTTTATTTTATCAGCTCTGAATAATTGACTCAAATCTATGAAATGAGACTTCTAAAATAATTACCTGGTTTAGAAGGTCCCTATTATATGAATACCGTAGTGTCTATACGACTTTTCTGTCAGACCTGAACAACTTTTGTCCTGTGTCTCCTAGATTGCTCACACAGAGCTCCGCTCCCAGCCCAGCATGGTGGGGGGAGAAGGCAGTAACCCTGACACTGTGTGGCAAAAGAAGAGCTACAGAGCTGGGGAAGGCTCTGCAGCACACGTCCTATGAGGAGCGACCTGGGACTGTTTACCCTGGAGAAAGGGAGGTTTGGGGGGACCTTATGGCTCTCTGCAAGTGCCTGAAAGGAGGCTGCAGTGAGGTGGGGGCCAGACTTTTCTTCCAGGTAACAAGTGACAGGACAAGAGGAAATAGCCTCAAGTTGCACCAGAGGAGGTTCAGTTTAGATGTTAGGAAAAATTTAGTATCTGAGTGTGTTGTCAAGCACTGGCACAGGCTGCCCAGGGAAGTCGTGGAGTTACCAACCCTGTAGGTGTTTAAGAGATGTGTGGATGTGGCATTTAGGGACATGGTTTAGTGGTGAACTTGGTTAATGGTTGAACTCTATGATGTTAGAGGTCTTTTTCAACCTAAGTTATTCCATGATTCTCTGAAATTTGTCTGCAGCCTTTGCTGCTGGAAGGACATGGCCTGGGCACTCCCTCGTTGGTCTCTGCCTGAAGGACTCCAGTCCTGCACTGTTTCATTGCTTCAGCCATATGTGTTCACCTGGATATTTCTGCATGGCTGAGAAGTAAAATTGGTGTTTAAGGTCTTTTGATGGCAGTACCTAATAACTGAGAGCTGCTGTTTGTTCAAGCTACCTTTGTTAATTGTGCCCCCCTGCCTCCTTCTGTTCAGGTTTTGTAAACATGCACTTTTAGGTTAGACATGCTTCGCTATCAAATCTACTCCTTAAAGGAAACTTTGTTGCGTCCCGTTTTTATGGCTGACTACCCTAACTTAAACACAGGTGCAGGTTTCCCTGAAAGAACATCTTTTCAAGGGCAATTGTGACTTTGCTTTTGGCTGCTGACTCCTGTGCCAGTATCATGGTATATAGCTAAGGCAGGAAATCCATGACTGTAGCTGTTGCCTGTCTTGTACTTGTCTTTGTTACTGGCAAGCTCTCAGACAAATGAAATGTTCAGAGCAGTATGTTCTCCCAGTGTTCATTGCCAAATCAGGGTTTAATAATTGGTAATATTTGGGTGCCTTTAGACAGAAGTATGTCTCTGCTCAGCTAAAAGTGCAATTAATAACTGTAACTGCACTTATTAAAAAAGTTAATATTTTGTGCAAAAAACTTAAGTAATACTTAAACTGATGAATATCAAGTATTTATTGGAAGGTGACCTAGACTTTCCATGTGCAACTATACCTAAACTAAGCACACTGAAATATAACGATATTATCTAAATCCAAGAAGAGAATTTATATTGGTTTTTTGCAAAGTTTGGCACAATGGTGGTGATCCCTCAACATTTCCCCTCACAGAGGGATGGCTGCAGGGCTTTCTGGCAATTCAGAAGGAAGTATGCTGCTGCTTTTCCTTTTCTTATATTTATCAAGAAGGAGGGGTGCTATCAGCAACCGTAACAAACTTGAGCTGAGGGCATTTCCCAATGACCTGGTGACTGACTGGTTTTAATGACCCTCAGCTTTTCTCTGGGTCATTAACTCTCCTAGGTAGTTATTAATCCCCAGGAAACATCTTGGGTCTCAATGTTCATTGTTTAACGACATGACAGCCTCTTGCAGATATTTTTCCTACAAAGCATCCAAAACACATATTCAATGAAAATTTTTTTTTTTCTTTCCAGATGTTCCAGTGTTTTGCAGTCTCCGGAAGGAATCTTCTCTTATCTTAGTGATTTATTTTTGTCTTATGTGGAGTCGATATGCAGCTAGTGTACATCTGTGAGTTGAGGGTTTCCACACCCTCTGGTCTTGGGGCCTTTACTCTCATTTCATTAAGTGAACTGCAAACGTCTGTGCACAACATAATGATTGTTGTGCTTTGAAACATATAATTTATTGACCTAATCCTTGCCTTCTGTCCTTTACAGTCACTGTGCTGTGCTGATGCCCAGAACAGCTGCCTCTTGCAGAGGACAGAGGGATTGATGCTGTAACAGGCACAAACCCATCCATTAACTACTGGAGCCAGGGATGAGGAGCCCTGGGCCTCAGCAGCCACAGCATGGCTTGAATGGTTGTTGCCTCAAAGCACCAGAAATTCTTTGATTCTACTCTTGTGTGCTCTTATTTCCTTTACTAAAGGACTGCTTAGAGTTATCAGGATGGTTTTTTGAAAAAATTTACATGATGATGAAAAAGCATCTGCTGCAAGGCACAGCTGAGTTCCAGAGAAAACAGCCCGTTTCAGGTGCTGTTTTGGAAGGTGCAGCCATGTGTTGGTGCACCAAACACCTGACTTAGCAGTGGTGGGGAATCCTGACACTGAGCATGTCATGGGGCACTGCTGAGAAACCTCAGCTCCTGGTGCTGTCTGGGGACAAGCTCTTGCTTTAGTGGTAAATGTTTTGGAATCTGCAACATCTGAAATGAAATGGTTTGTTACTAACGGTAGCCCTCTGTAGAGACTGATCTCTTGGTTTTACACACGGCTTGCAAGAGGAAGTTCTTTTCTCCAAACATAGAACTTCTTGAAACATTTCTCGGGTGAAAAATACCAAGTTATGCCAAGTGCTGCCTGTGTTACAGTTATACCTCAAGCCAGCAGAACTGTAGCTGATGCCTGAGAAAGTTCTCAGTAAAACAGTTCTCTGTGACACACCTCTGTCTCTTGCTGTGTCTCTGTCTCTTGGTGTGTCTCTGTCTACACAGGACTTTGGACAGGCAGAATGGCCAAACTTTCCCAAAAGGCACAGAAATGCTGTGGCAGAAGAGTAGAGCTTGAGGAGTGAAAAATCATCCCAGACTAGTGTTTCCTCCTGTTCAATAGGGATCACAGGGTTTGCGGTGGTAAATCTTCCCTTCCCTTCACTGGGTAAGGTGTTGCGGGTGGGAGCAGGCCGTGTAAGAAGTAGCTCCATCCTGTTTATTTGTAGAAAATTATTTTCATTTTTTCTGCAGACCAGGGCTGAATTACTTTGTAGTGTATGCATTTGTTTTTGTTTCTGAGTGCCTATTCAAATAACATTTTTGTGTTCAGACACCCAAAAATGTTTTATTTTACTCCAGGTTCTTCCAGGAAGCAAAATTTACAGCATCTTTCCTATACAGAACTCCTCTGCTCATTTTGTGAGGAAGGCAAATCCCACCTCCTGTAAAGAAAGAAAAGCTTTCCATTGAACCTACTTCTACTTTAAAAGTTCTGCCTATAAAATATGCCCACGATCAGTTTCTCAGTCCTACATGTAATTATAAATAAGAGACCTGTTGCAAAATAATTCTACTTATCAAGAACACCTTTTTAAAATTATGTTATTTCCAATTGGAATGCTCAACTTTAATATATCTTTATTTCTAGAGATGAGGGGGTTTTTTTTCTCTTTTGATGTTGTGCCTATAATAAGATGTAGCTGCCAATTTAAAATTCAGTTGGTTTTCAGTATTTATTCTGCAGGCACGCACAGGTCCAAGTCCTGATGCTGTAGTCTGGCTGAAAACAGCACAAATATGAAACAAGATTGCCACCTCCTGGTTTGAAACTGAGCTGAATAGGATGCATTGCAACATATTTAAACAGATTTTAGATGACAATATTAATGTCTGCTTTTCTGGCTCTGTGCTAGCTAACTGCATGCCTGATCAAAGGCTGTGATGAGTTGGGAGCCCTGGGAGAGGGTGTCATGCAGGGAAACCACCACAGCCATGTTTATTACCTTTAGTCAGCTCTGTGCCCCTTTCAAGTCCCAGAATCCAGGGGGGCATACATAATGAAAAAATTAAATATATTAAGTAATAATAGCTGTGGGAAATTCAACCAGTTAGAGCTGTCTTTTCTACATTAAAAATGGAAAAATAATTGTAGTGCCTCAAATATTCCTGTGGTGATAAGACAGGGCAAATATTTAAACATTAAGCCTCTTTAAACTATCTCTTGGAAAAAACAGTGGTAGGCAATGTAGATGTTTACCAAAGTAGCACTTTGTTTTTAGAATTTTGTATTATAGCACTTTGTTTTCAGAATTTTGTACTAATTCCCCAGTTTGATGTCTGGAAATTAAGCTAACAAATATTGTTTTAAGCACTGTGATAATATCTCCATATTCAGTGTACGGTGGTATGGGCAAACATTTGCAGTCCTATTCAGCTCCAAACCAAGGGTGACTTCCTTAACAAGTGTGAACTGCAATATCAGAACTGAATCACTTCACTGGTCTGGTATTTTTCTAGTGGAACAAGCAATCTTACTTTTAGCTTCCTAATGCAGGTACAATTATTAAAGACATATATTTAACTGTTGGCATATCTTAGTATAAAGAAAGCTAAGCTACAGATCTTAAAGCACCATATTTAAAAACAAACTATATCCCTAATGATTTTAAAGAGAGTATTTTTCAAAACTGTCTGATTGGGACCACTGTGGGTGGAGAGCCTTGCTGTGGGTGCCCTGTTTCGGCAGGGGTCTTTGCCTTGGCCATGTGCAGTGGTCAGTGGCAGTGGCCAGTCCTCTTCCCAGCTGCCCAATTATCCCCTGTTTCTTGGCTACTCGTTCTCCCTGTGACTGATCTCTCCCTCTGGACACTAATAACAGGGACAAGCAACACTTTTGGTTCTTTGCACCTTTTTCATTACGACATAACTTGTCTTCTTGCCCTGTCGTCTCAAAGGGCCACACTTACTGTCAGCTGTTTTCTGCCACGCAAATGGCTTCTGAAATGGCACTTTTGGTATAACATCATAACTAAAAATTATTTATGAAGGCTGAAGTTACTTCCTTGACCTTTTCTCAGCTGTAAGAGAAGAACAGACAGACTGTATGGAAGTTGTAGAGACACACATCCAAACTAAGGATAAATCCACTTATCCAAAGTGTATGAGCAGTGGTTAAATGCTTTATCATCCAAACAAAACTAGGTAAACTCTATTTACTCTAATGACCTTCTAAATATGTTAGTGTGCAATACTTTACCTCATGCATTTAATTTGACCAAGTACAAATTATGATATATGGCTGTAGATTCCAATACCTCTTTTCAGGCTAACTGAGCTTGTCTCTACTGCCTACAGCCTACAGAAATTCTCTTACATTTTTACCTGGCCATAAGGAAAAGCTGCAGAAGAAAACTTACCCATGAGAGAAACTTTTCCAGTGTGCACTTTGTTAATGGAGTCCAGGAAATGGATGTAGAAATAATACTGAGGGTGCTAATTACTTATCATTGCTTATTGCTGAAATAGAGAATAAAAAAATTCCCAAGCCTTTGGAAACCGGACCCTTCCAGTGCTCAGAGGTGACTGTGTTTTCATCCAGCTATTTTTCTGGAAACTGAAATATCCTCCTGCAGTGCACACAATGTGTGAGGTGCCAGGTAATGCGCTGTCTGAAAGAACCCGTGGTGCTGAGGAGGCTGAGCATAATACTCTAAAATGTGTTTAAACTGATGGAGGTTGGAGGCTGTTAATGCTCTCGGGCAGTTGGTGTGAGTGGATGTTCCAGTCGCAGTGTGGCTGCAAGGTCTCAGCTGGAGGGTTAACCTCACACTCACTCACTGGGGTATGGCTGGTTGTGTGCAGCCACAGCAGGACAGGGCTCACATGCCCTGTTCCCTTCCCAAGCCTGGGTAAAGAGCTGAAGGGGAGATACAGGGTGTTATTTATCTGCTGGGAGTTGGACTGAACTGACTGAGTCACTTAGCAGAGCTCATTACTTGGAGATTTGCAGCTGTCTCTGTCACATTGCTGGGAGGAAGACTTTAGACTCTCAGCCATGAAGAACTTGCAAAGTAATGCATTAACTCCTATTAAATTCAGCACTTGTTCTTCCTTTTTCAGGGTTTGCTTGGTGAAAGAGCAAAATGAAAGTGTATGCCTGGAGACAGAGCACTAAGCAATGCTGCTGAAAATTTGAGGAGAGCTGCCAACTAATTAACACATCCAAGCAGCTTAGCCTTCCTGCTGAGTTACAGCTGCCAAGGGACTATTCAAGGAGCTGGTTGGGAGCACAGTGGTGCTCTGTGCCTTTTTCTGAACTTTTAATATGTGAGCAAGTGACAACATGGAAGAAAAAGAACATTCAAATAAATACTTTTAAAGAACCTCAGGAATTACTCATAAGAACACGTTCCTGTGTATAGTAATATATGATTTAAAAAAAATGTTCTGCATGGAAACATTGAAATATGTTTAATATGGAAGGGTTGATTTAGGAGGGTTTTTCATCTCTCATGTTTATGATTCTGACACCTTCTAAGAGTCAGATTTGTCCCATCTCCTATTTCATCGCCTGAGGTCCAGACTTTCAGAAGTAGTCAAACTGGTAAGTGTATTTAAAAACATAATTCTAAAGGGCTCTTGGTCATTTAGAAACCCAGAGCATGATTTACCCTCTGAGCAAGGAGTTTGTCCTGTGGGAAGGCTGGGACACACAGGTACATGGGCCTTTCTTTTGTGTGACACACAAGTTAGAAATTAATTGTGGCCTTCATAAGGCCTTGCAAGAGCTTGTGCACCTCTGCCTTGTGTACTGGGTACCTGTTAGACCTGCCCTGGCATCCTGGCCTCTCCTTTTCATGTCTCACATACAGCAGTATCTGCCATTAGCTCTGGTTTGTAGCTGGACCACAGACCACATAAACTGCTGCTCACGATGTACGTGACCTTTGCATCAGGGAAAAGACCCCCAGGGGAGTGGGTTCTGGCCCTTCAAGGGCAACCATTGGGTCTTCACTTTGGCAGAGCAGTGCCACAGCTGTTTTTTATTTTGGCTTTTCTTTCTTTCTCTCTCCATGGGCTGGTGCTGGATACAGACCATGCCCGCTCCTGGCAGCACCCACCGCACCCACAGCCCATGGACAGACAAGCTGGAGGGGTCTTCAGGAAAAGTAACCCTCCAGAGTGCTGGAGAAACAGCACAGGAATACAGCGGGGTCTATTGCTATCAAAACAAATTTGGCTTTTCTTTCCACCTTTCTCTTTGTAATCAGCCTCGTGAATCATTGGCTTGCTGGCCAAACGATTGTTAGAGATCAGAGCAGGTTTCAGTGTGTTTTGCTGTACCATCAGCCCTGCCGCAAGCTTTTGTATGAAACCCTTGGCCTGGCACATCTGCCCTCCCTGAAAGAGTGTTGTCTTCAGTGGAAAGCACTGGATGTGTTGTCCCAAGTTATTAGCTCTTCAGGTTAAGAAAAGTCAGGTTCTAACTTCAATTCCCATCATTTTCACATTTTATTTTTCTCAATAAAGGTCAGCAAACCTACTAAAAGGGCTATTACCTTAAGTAATCAGTAAGTAAATAGATACAAACGAAATAAGTACCATATATTATTACTATTATTGCAGCTCAGATTCTCTATCTAAACATTTAGAAATGTCAAGCTTAAGGGACAAATTTGTTGTTTCTTCCTCCCCCCATGCTGGATCTTTCAGTTTATGAAGTTTTATCACCATTCAGAGCAATATAATTGCAAAGTGATATATCTACATGCTGCATTTTGTGGATTTCATTCCTTCTATAAAAATTTCTTTCCTGCTTAACATGACAAAACATGTCAAGTTAAACTCCAGAAGCGCTCTTAAAGAGGACTTGAAAAGGTAACATTGCTTTTTCAGACAGACGTCTGCAACAACTATAGAGGAAAATACTGATGCTATTTTAATTCACTCATGGACTCGTAGTGCCACCTAGTGAATAGGGAAGAAGTAGCCAGCTTATACAACCCTCTATTAAATGAGTTTACTTTTTGCAATTATAAAGTTTGAAAGTAGCTTTGGGAGTAAATATGCTTTCATTGGATTTCAAGCTTGAAATTCTCGGACATCAAATAACAGGTTGTATTTAGCCTTGTGAAAAGATTTGTCTTCTTGATAAAGTATTGCCACAGGGTGATATATATCATGTCATTGATTTTTTTTCCAGATATGCAATATCCCAGAAAGCCGGTGCAAGTTATTTTTTTGTGGCCTCTTGAAAATTTTCCCATTCTGTGTCTGTGTAAACTTGTTTTATGCTCAATCCTGATCACACGAGTAACTTGTGCATTTAATATTGTTCCTAAGTGACCGTTTCAGTAGTAGGATTTAAGGATATGACATCAGGAAATTAAGAGCAGATGGGGTATTTTTCTGTTTATTTCATTGGGGTTTTTTTGGTCGTTGTTTTGGTTGTGTTTTGTTGTTTGTTTGTTTGGGTGGTTTTCTGGGGGGTTTTTTTGTGTGTGTTTTGGGTTTTTGTTTGTTTGGTTTTGTTGGTTTTTTTGCGGTGTAGGTTTGGTTGTTTTTTTTTTTTTTTGAAAAGGGAACTCTCAGATGTCAGATTTTGATTTGATTTGTGATATTAATCCACATTTTGTGTCTGTCATCTCCATGGTGACTGGTTTCTCCTTTGTGTAACTTTGTACAGAGATATGTGCTGTAAATATTTGGTCTTACACATAGAAAAGGCATATATAGGATACTTAATGTCTTGCCTTTCTTGTATATCACAGCTTGGGTGAATGCAAATAGATTTTAAAGGTATTTGCTTTAAAGTATGCAAACAAAAAAGGGAGCAATTGAAGTAACATGGAAGGAAAAGCAAAAAAAATATTGCCTCTGTATTTGGCAGAAGTATTTTTTGTATTTTTTTCTTCCATTTAAGCCATCTGAAACACACTAAATTTTTACTGGAAACAAGAACACTTAACATCAATAACCTTGATGTGTCACACTGTTTCCTTCCTGCTTTGAAGTATTTGTCTTTTGCAAGAAGAGAGATTCTTAAAGAAGAAAATTCTTTTGGCAGTTTTCATCCAATTGTTTGAATTATTTGGGAAAAAGGTCTGTATTTCATTCTTGCAGTTTTTGCTTATTTTGGTAATAATTGCTGTCATTTGCCTTCTTATACCACTGTCCATGTGCTAGGAGCTCTCTGCCTGTAGCTGATCGCAAAAAAACTCCCTTGTGGCTCCCATGTATCTCACTGTTGTGGGATAACTCTGATTTAGTTGTATATTATTTCCGGTTTTTTCCCCCTCCCCTTTTCCAAATAGCTCCCTCTGATTAATTTTACTGGGATGTAGAGGTTTGTGATTGCTTTTTTTGCTTGGCAGTTATTTCTCAGCCAGAAATAATGGAGTGGACCCTTTTCCCAAGTGCCTCAAAAAGCACTTCCAGGTTGGATGAATCCCTTTTTCAATGGGGCCATGGCAAATTGCTGTAGAAAGGAAATGCAATTAGGGAAACATCAGCCCGAGCTCTTACATATGAATCTTCAGGAAAACCAACCAACAACAGATGCACAGTCTATTGCTGACTTCCAAGGACAAAAACTGGCACATTTAAGAGAAAAATGCTTTGGTGACTAATGGAACCCTTGCGGTAACCTCCTTCCCCAGCCCTGGAGAGTGGCCATTTCAGCTTCATCAGAAACCTGGCTCTGAATTGTATCACAGCCCTGATAACTAACTCTTTCAAAGGAGAAACAAATTCTAAAGCATTCTAAAGTGTCTCTGATCTTTCATCTTTATCCATGCTGTGGTGAAAACTGTGTGTGCACTCTGGGCACGCTATGAGTAGGGATGCAGTAAGAGTGCTGGCAGGTACTACTTTTCAAGAGGCCATTCTATTTAATGCACTGAATCTTACTCTTATTAGGTTAAATTTCAGATATAAAACTAAAAAGGGGGAATTTAGAGTTCAGGTGGCTTGTTGTTACTTTATTACCTCCTCTGTGAATAATGTGCATTTGTTTTAATGTCAGAATCTTTCATGACATAATCATGCAACACTGACTAGCCTTGCCTACTAATATTTGATGATAATGAGCATCATATATTTTTTCCTCTTCAATGTGTGTATTTTTAGGGTATAATAGTAACAGTAGATTCAAATCCTTAAGATTTTTTTAGTTTCAAAATGAATGTAACATTTTTCTTTAATATATTAGCAATGCTTTACTAAAATCTGAGGTTCTTGTCCTCAGACAATGCCAGAAAAAAGCAAAGTAGAGAATGGTGAGGATCCCAGGCTGGGGGAAGGTTCTGGCACTCAGTGTTTATATGCACAGCACAGGCAGCTCCAATGGGATGGGGACAGATACTTTTCAAGCCTGTTCTTACTGAGAGCCAGAACAGACCTTGGCATGGCATCACACAGCTCAGACACTCAGAGAGGCCATGTTTGGCTCCATAGTCAGAAGAAAGATATTTCCTTGTCCACTGGTGAGTCAAACCAATGGCTTTCCAGATGTTGTTGAGTTAATGACAATTTCCTAGAGCTAGGGAAAGAATCTTGTGTTATATCCCTGTTCTTAAATGCCACTCGTATGCTCCCATTCCTAACCTATCAACCATCAAGGAAAGTGGTGTTTGAGCAGCTTCTCATCACGGCTGCATAGAGACCTCACTTGGCAAATACAAGCCCCCTCATGATTCCCCCACCCAATGTGGTGGCACTTTTTTCTTTCCCTGCCTGCTGGTCTGGGTCCATCCTGAGGGAACAGGTTCACTCACCAGAACAGCAGCTTGGCTTTTAACATCAGCTCTGCAGTAAGTCCACACCAATATAATGAAATCAATCAATTAATAAATGAAGTTAAGTTAATATGTTTGAAGTGCTCTGCTGTGTTCTGCTAGTTTTGCTACTTTTGGTGCTAGCAGTAGTTTCAGAGGCACTTAGCTTTCTGTGTACTCAGTGACCTTCTGTTTGGCTAGCTGTGTGGGGGCTGTTTTTTTGGAAGACAAAGGAAAGAGACTGTCAATAAGATTTCAAGGCCATTAAATTTTTGTCCTTTCCATCTGAGATAACTATCTTTGGTCCTAAACAACGGTAGTTAGATGGCAACTAGGGACTGAAATAATTATTACTATGAAAAGTATACTGAGGGTCATGTGTATTCACCACTAATTTCAGGCTACTGTAGGCAGCTTGCTTCAGTACTCTTCAGAGGGTCAAAATCAGAAGCTTAGACTTCTAAATGCAATGCAGATGGATATAGATATTAACTATGCATAGCCACAGTCACTAGTGCTGATGTGACTCCAGGGAAAACTTGTCTTCCTTCCTTAACTTTGACTTGTATGCCAGCTAGAGCTGAGATTTCTGTGTCTTTCTTGTTTATATTCTCTCTGTGTTTCTATTCCGAGTGAAAGAACAAGATTATGTTTTTGTGGTACTGCATTTATTTGCTCTGCTGAAGCTGCTGCTAATGGTGGAAGCATGTAAAGTTTAGACTGACTTTCCTGAGCTGCTCTTATCAAGCAGTGCTTCTGCTTTGGCATCCAGTAAGTGCCTTGATACACAGCTTTCATAATAATTCTCAGTGACTCTTGCTGAAAGACTCTCAAGAGGTATTCCTACTGGACGAGGATTTGCAGTGAGATGTTGGGAACTTCAGACACTGCCTGGCTGGCTGAAGCTGTGACCCTGTGGATCCCATGTCAGCTGATGGCTAAAGGATAACTCCTTTTCCCCTGCTAGATGGCATTGTGTCTTAGGGCAGAAAATTCTGCACAAGTCTATGCTCAGTTTTATCAGCATATCTTTTCACTTTGTTTTAGCAGCTATGTTGTTCTTGCTTTGTTTTTTTTCCAAACTGGAACATGTCTTTGTATTCTGATGCAAAATACCTATTCAGTAAGAGATGTGTTATTACTATGGTTCACAATATGGGGGAAACCATATCTCAGATGCTTTATTTATAACCTCTACTTTCTAAAGGTAACTTGCCCCCTTAGGCTTGAAAGGTGGCTATCTAACCACGTGCTGATAGGCAGAGTTGTGCTTTAGGAAAGCTTCCACTCTGTTGCAGAATGACTCAAAAAGGATGCCTGCCTGCTTGAGAAGTTTACTGGGTGGAAAAAATGACTTGGGTGCTTGAACATGTACCTTCAAATTGAAGTCATCCATTCATACATCTTGTAGGCTTTGGCAGGCTAATATAGAAATGCATCTAGCTCAAATCTAACATTGCCTCGTTGAGGGCTGGGGTAGGGAGAGAAAGGAAAAGTTACACAAGGAGCAAAGCAGAAAATTTATGGCTTCAGCTGACAGAGGCTTGGCACAATAGGCTGACTTCAAAGTGTACTAATACTCTGCAGAGATCAGTAAACATGATTAATATATAGTCTGTGGGATATTATTTTCTGTGTGTGAAGTTATATAAAAACAAAATCAGCTTTTATATTTAATGTCTAATGTACTCCATATGAGGGAGTGTGTATCAATATGTTCCTACTAAGGGACAGATTGGGGACAAAGTGCACATGCTGAGTAGTAACTTAGTCTGCAAATAGTGCAACAGCACTCCTCTAATGAGAAAATAATTAGCATATGAGTATAAACCTCCCATATCAATATGTTTAGAAAACCAGCAGCATGTTTCTCCAAATTTTCTCCTCTGTAGACTCCTATTGGTCCCCTTTAACAGGCAGCCTGAGGAACCATGTAGCTCTGATGGTAGTTTTTATCCTATGGTGGGTCTGCTGTGTCAGACTATGTGATCTGTACTACTCATGCCAGAGTGGTTTCATTGGAAATTCTTTCCCAGAACCCACTCTTCCTTTGTGCATCTTTTTTTAGCTTAACGGGTGATACATCTTCTCATCAGCGGATGCTGTGAGCCTAGAGCAGTGCACTGGTGGGTCTTGTGTCTCACATGGGGATCATGCTCTGATTCAGGTGTCCTGAGTCATCTCTTCATCTTCCTTTGCTTTCTTTAAATGTCAAAATTTATGGGTTTTGTGAATTTGTATTTTGTAGACTCAGAAGGGTCTCCTTAGATAGTTATAGAGTAGTTAAACTCCAGCCTTTCTCCTATCTAGCTAAGGGCATAATCTGTGCTGTTCTGTTATCATTGGTCTTTCAGCTGGTACAGAAATTTGGTGTCTGTAAATGGCCATGTAATTTCTCTGCAATTCTCTTTCTTTTAACATGGTGAGGGCAAGGAGGAGAATGTATGTTTAACGTGTTTGCTTTCTTCTTCCATTTCTCCTTGAAATTATTTGTACCAAAGCTATATGCTGTTAAATTGTAAAATTTCCCTGTTTCCCCTCCTTTCCTCTGCAGCTGCTAAACAGTTGGCAGCCAGCTGTAGCTTAAAAGGAGAATTTTGATGGGGCTTCTGATTTTCTGCTGGCATCGAGACCAGCTCTGCCTGCAGCCCCATTTGGGTTTGAGGGCTTTGTGCAGCATATGTGTGCTCCCTGTGCCCTAACTGCTGTAATTACTGTGAACCTGGAGGACACAGCCTTTTCCTACTGTTATATAAACTACCTTGGTCAGCCTGTGCCAGCTGTCCTTTCATCCACAGGCATTGCTTGCCATGGCCTGCCAGTGACTGCAGTGAAAGGTGCTATATTTTTCTTCACTCAACTTTTGTGAAAAGCTGCTATCAAATGTAAGACATTAACTTGTGAAAACTAAACACTGTAATACTGTAGATGCCAAATTGAAGTTCACAAAATGATTGTATGCAAAGAATTGTCCAGTTGTGCAGAATGGATGTGCCCTTCTCAAAAGGCAAGGTAAATTTCCATTCTTTCAAATAGGAATGTGCCACAACTAAAGTTTATAACAGCAATAAACAAAAGATCCCTTCCCTTTTGGGGCTATTATTTAAAACAAAGCATTTTGAGGTGTAAATTTACTGCTGTGGTTGTCCAAGAGAAGCCACACAGGTGGGTTTTGTGATGGCTTCAGTCCATTCTTCACCTGTACACTACTCTGTCAGGCCAGCTGGCAAGGGCGGCAAGACTGGGATGTGGCCCTTTGTTGTGACATCCTGCCACTGCAGGAGAGATTCCACTCTCTGAACTTCACCTGTCCATTTAGAAATGGACTAAGGGTATCCAGGATAGGTTGCTCTCCCATTCTGGCTTCCATACCAACACTGACAAAGGAAGACATCCAGGGCTGAGTTTCTGAAGGAAGATCCTTCTTTATCAGGCTGAAGGCTGGGATTGCTGTGGAGCATGGCTTTCTTGCAAGATAGAGAGAAATGACTTAGGGTGTTTCCAAGGCTGCAGAGCTACCAGGAATTTTGAGGATTTAACTGATGCATTATGTAGGGATTTTTATTTCTGTTTCATGACATGAAGCTGGAATAACAAAAGCAGTAAGCACTTGCTAGGATTTGAGTTTGCTAGAGTTGTTTTCATTTTGTGTTATTTATTGACATTTGTAACTACAATTTGTAAATGGATTTTTATTGTCCTGTAATTTGACCATGGATCAAAAGAATGATACCTATTATACCATGTGCTTGACAGCATGTTTGCACTGGAAGTCTGTTTAAGATCCATTCAGTATCCTAAAATCTTATAACGGTCGGGTGCTTTACTCAATAGCCACAGTCAATTAACCCAAAAACTTAATATATGCAACATTTCCAATGGGGCTTCCTTGCTTGTGCAAGCAGCAGCATGCATCAGGCTTTGGCAAAACACACTGTGTAACCAAAATCATCAGAAAGTGAATATATGAGGTTTCTGCTGGGGACAGTGAGCCCTGGGAGGGAAATATTAACCATATTCTGTCAAAACCAAAGTGATTAAACATACAGTATTAGTGTGAGAAATATCTGCTTGCTCGATGGAGTAGTTGCTTGTTCAACGGAATTCTTCTTTTGAAGGTGAAATTAAACGGCTCACAGCATTGGATGGGAAGAGATCAGGCAGTGAAGTTTTCCACAATCTGCAGGAATCTTAAAGATTGAAATCCATTTCCCTTTTCCGTTGTGCTAATCTTGATTTGAAAAGATTAAATGATCCCTGGTTGCAAAGAGTTAAATATTAAGATGTTTTAATTAAGGATTTCAACGCTCTGGATTCCACAGTACTCTATCAAAGAGAGATACCGCAATGAATTAAATATTTTGGAAGATATTTCTCCTCTGGGAGAGAGACATTTACAGAAATTCCGTACATGAAAATGTCAAATGTTACTCACCCTCTCTGCGGCTTTTTTTTTCCTTTTTGAAGTATATTTACTTCCACTTGGTAGATGAGGGTGTCACTGCTTGTTATTTGATATGTGGAACTGGGGCACACAAAAGGATGACTAATCCCATTTACTGGAATTTTACAGTTTTCATCAAGGCCACAGTTTCCATTTCAAGCTTTATAGTAAAAGCAAAACATCAACTGGTAAACTGACTTCTGGTTATTGTTGTAGTGAATTAATATGGATTACTATTAAAGTAAAAGGGTTCTTTTTGAAGGTTGTTTCTTGAATTGAAAAGAAACTTACATTTAAATATTTTCTCAGGAGCAGTTTATAGTAACTACATTGACAGTACAGAAGGGTCCCTGTCCTTCACCCAGCAATAACAGGCAGCATATTGTGTCCCTTTTGCAAATACACAGGCTCTCTTTCTGTGTCTGAGGCTCCCTCTCTCGTCCTCTCTTTCATTTCATGGTTTCAAGACCAATGGGTTGAATCCAGGCTGAAATAAACTTCTTGTTATAGTTATGTGACTCTCACAATTATCAATGAAAAATGCATGCAGCCTCTGTATCTTGAATAATTTTTGCTTATAATTCAGCATATCTGGAGGAAAAAGAAAAACTCATAGTCACCGTCTTAAGCTGTTCCTGGCAAAAGCCTTTTCTTCTTCCAGTTTCTCATGCTTCTATTGCAGTGGTGCTTCTAGAGCCTCAGTGGGGGCAGCTACTGTAAGCTGTTCTGAGCTTATTGTGGCAAATTTGACTCTCCTTTAGAAAAAAAAGAAATCAAATTTTAAGAGCCACCTGTTTGCATTCCAACACTATGCCCCTTTCACTCATACCACTGTGGTGAAATCTCTTCAGTAGGCATAGATCATATCTGCTGCTACTCCTTCTTTCCCTTTTTCTCCCAAGAGTTCCAGAAAGTCCAGGTCTTGTTTCCTTCCATCTTGGTCTTTCCATATTACACCTATTGTGCACCACTTTGTGACCTCCTTTGTAGTGGGTTGCTACAAAAGAGCCTTTGGAATAACAAGACAGACAAAAAGAGACTACATTTATATGGAAATATAATTGGGGTTAACTCATTCTTTGCTTGATTGAAAATCCTACAGTACGTGGTATTTTCTAAACCCCCAGCTGCTGCCGATTTGTCTACCCAAAGACCTTACCTGGGTGAAGCTGTAGGACTTAACTAAATAAATTCTAAGGGTTGGTAATCACAAGTTTGGAAACCTCATGGGATTTAAACTAAATCTGTGATCAATCCTGAATAAATGACATCTTTTTTTTTATTGTTCAGTGGATTTTTCTCCTCTTTTCTTCTGGAAACTGGATCTCCATAGCAAAGTCTCCTTTTTATGGTGTTAAATACAATTTATTTTTGGGAATTATAAAGTGCCCTTTCTGATGTAATCAGATAAAGAACAAGCAACACACAAATGATAGCAGAAATCTTTGGAAATAAATGAAAAATTGGGCTAATCTACATTGGAAAGATTTCTGTTGTAAAGTCCTCAGACTCCTGAAGACTGAAGCCCTCTCTTGCGGGCAGCACTGGGACAATTTTCAGCTTCTTGAGGCTGAATGCAGGTTTTGGCCACGTGCTGGTGCCCCATTGGAACCAGACAGAGGAATTGTGCAGGCTGACTTGCTTTGGAGATGGGAAATGTGGGATGTGCCCGTGTCAGATACATCAGGTACAGCCTGTCTGCGTGGGTGGCAGGTCCCACCACAGTGCCAGCCTGCCCCATCTGTCAGGGCTGAGAGCTTGGCCACTGCAGCACCCAGGTGTGTTTTGCTCTGGGCCGAGCCAGCGCCGGCCGAGCCTGGTGACTTTGAGCACAAGGATCAGTCCCCTGTGAGTGCAGCCGAGCTCACCTGACTAATGCTTTATTTTGATAGTTGTAATGACTCTTTCCCATGTAATACGATTTCCTCGCCCACAAGATCCTGTGTCCAGATTAAAAGTCAACCCTCATCTGGTTTAAATCATGGCTGTGCTGATTTCATGCTTGCATATATTAACTAATGAGATGGAAATTTACAGTTATAGAAATGGATGGAGAGTCATGGCACAAGAGTCATCAGTGACAACGTGAGTAAGGATGTTGAGACATTTTGGAGTTGGTGCTTGTGACGTCAGTAGTTGCGAATTTGGAAAATCACTCTGTCATACCCTTTGTGGGGGCCTAACAGCTCTGTTTTCAGTTAGATTTCAGCTTTTTGTAATAAACTGTCTCTACTCCTACACCATTCCTGAACAAGCTGCTCATCAATGTAACTCTGCTCATGAACCGAACATGGCTATCTCCACATCCCAGACCTTCCTTGTAAAACTTTCATTTGCTTAAATGGCAGCCAGCCTCAAAGCCTCCCATTTTTGTTAGTCTGATGAGACACAACAGAGCCACTCTTGTGACAATCTATTGAGCGTGGTCTCAGAAACTGTTGTTGATGTCAGTGTAACTCCTTTGTGTGTTAAACATTGAGGGAGCCTCCCAGAAGCTGGGAGCTCTGCCACGACAGTAGGTTGTCAGCAGCTGAGCTACTCTCTAGAAATGGAAACTGTGTTTTCACATCTTCAGCTAGTCTTCTCTAATGAACTTTGCTGGGTTTTTTTCCCTGTTTTTCTTGCCTGATCAAGCAAGTTGCCTAATCAGTTGAACCTCTGTACTGCAGATACTGTTGTCCCTTAAAGAATTAGTATTAACACAAATGTCTCTCTCATCATATAGAAATATTTTTAGATAATATTTCAAACAGCATAAATGTTAATCCAGCAAAAATAATTACTTCTAATTTTATTTTTTTTAGTCTTTGTGAGATGCTAAGAAGAGTGATACTGTGACTACCCTACACTTTAGCACCAGTATATGGAAGGAAACAAACAAGCAGATTAATGACACAGAAATAGATTTGTTTACTTAGAGAGAGCTGAACTGTAGGATGTTTGTAACAGCACTGTATATGTATTTGAACATTGAAATCTGCCAGGAATAAGTGCTCCAAAGCTGATCTGTGTGGATTCATATCTCTCCCGAACACACTCTCCCTTTAAGAGCAGCTTTCCCTCTCCTGCTAGATTTTCCAGAAGGTGTCACTGTAAGGCAGTGATGATCAAAATCTGTAGATCTAAAATTAAGTTAGTGAAAAGTACCTATTGGCTCTAATTTTCTTGCAATGATTATTTAACTCCTAATAAATCAACAAGAACAGTTTAAAACGCTAGAATAAGAACAAGAATTGGGAGTATCAAAGTTTCTTCATAGTTTGAATTTACATCCTGTCTGGAAACATGTCATCCCTAACAAAATTCAGCTGCTCAGGCCATTAGTTCAAGAGCTGAGAGTGCAAAACTACCAAAACGACTGAGCAGTTTTAAAGCCTGCTCTTTTAGTGCTCATGTTATATGTGCGCACACAGGGGTATGTCTGAGAAGCACATGGGCACACCAGCAGATGCAACTTCATAAGGAAAAGATGGAAACAAAAATATCTATTTTTCCAGGTATTCAATGAGATGTGGTTTGTTTGCAGATTTCAGCTTCCACTGGGCTTGGAGGCTCATCACAAGACAGTGGGGGCCCTTACAGAATGAGTGGGTGACACAGATTTGGAAATGATGCTGTTGTTGGTAGAAAGATTGGAGGGTAGCGCTACAAGGGTGGATGAGCACGAGGGTTCCAGCCATCTGAAGGTGACAGATGTATTAAAATGGAATGCAAAGGCTCAGACTTAGGAAGAATAAGCCAAAAGATCGTCAGTAGGCTACAAGCGAAGAGATGAGAAGGTGGCTCAGGTCACACTGGAATCTAATGGGCTCCTGATATAATCTGTCATGAAAAGTAAGTGTGGCGTAGAATCGAGGGGAAAAATTCCAATGAAGCTGGAGGAGCTTTAGCACCTCTGACCTGAGGCTGGCTGAGCACTCACCTGGAATGTTGCACCCAGCTGTAGTCCTTTGCCTTGAGAGGTGGTGAGTGTGGGCTGGAATGGGAGAGCACTGGCATGCCTGTGGAGCCAACTGGAGAGCATGCCAGAAACCTAGGGTGCAGGAAAGCAGCAGCACAGACTAGTAGGGGGAGAGTGGCCATTTGAGCTGAAAAGTAGAGAAATAAATAGATTTTGTGGACAGCAGTTTGTGGGTCCTTTGGAGTAAAAAGCTGACCTGAAAGGCGGGCATGAATCCATAATGCTCCTGTGATTTTTGCTTCCCCAGGAGAGTCATTAGAGTGGAGAGAGGAAGGGAGAGCAGGAGGGAGTGGGGGGAGACAAGGCAAACATTGGAGTTATGTCCCTGAAGGACCCTACTGGGGCAGACTTTCAAGCGCTCATTTTTACAGCACATTCTTTAGCAACAAATTTTCCATTTAACCAATGTGTTGACAAATAAATCCTGATTCGAGTTTGTACATTGCTTTGATTCTTCAGGCAACTCTTGGATACGTAGCCAGATTCTTAATATAGAAGCAATTGGAAGTAGGTCATTTCCGCCCTTCAAATACCATTAAAAAATTTCTCTCTCTTATTGAAGAGAGGGAAATCTTTTCCCTGTCTTTTAATCTTCCTAGGTTTTTGCTGTGCAAAGCAGCCTATGAAAATAAATTGGCATCAAATAAAAGTTGTTATTTCCTTTTTCCTTCGATTTTAGTCTTCATCAGGACAGTTTTAATGAAATCCATCTATTTAGTTTGTGGGATTCAAGTAATGTGCCTTCTCATTATACCATAAATAATGGCAAAGTAAGAATCGTATGACTATTACATTTAAATCAAAGTTATGGGTTTCTTAATGGATTTCATAATACAGATTTCAAAGTTTACAGTAGTTTAACCATACACAAACATTGTATCCTCCCCTCCTTTGTAATTCAGCTGCTCTTCATTTTCTTCTGCAGCTTCATATGGTTTAAACATCTGGGCTTTCGGAGCCGTTCCATGCCTGCTTGCCTTGTTAGAGGGTTTGGTGCTGGAGCCTCCGACTGAATGCCAGAATCCTTCCCTTTGTGTTCCTCAGTGACGTACGTGAGAGCTTTGAGGTGGTGTAAGAACAGAAGGATTCATGGCTAATAAATACTTCATCTAAATGGGTGAGTGTTTGAGCTGGGCTGTTAGCTTAATTCTAACCATAAGGAGAAATAAGCACAGCATACTTCGGGTGGGAGAAGATAACAATCGCTGTCACTTTTCAGCAGAGGAAAATGAGCAGAGAGGGAAGAAGCTGGGGTAGATTTTTGCTTTTGGAAACCGGGATATAAGCTTCTCATCCAGGCTAATTTTCTTCTGGGTTTTTGGTGTTCCTAGTGTTTCATTTCAGTAGTAACATCTCTCCTGTTGCTAAGTAAAATAAGATAATTAATACATGTATTATGACCAAGGCTGGATACAGATACACATTATTCAATTGTGTTGGATCTTAGGAAGACCATCTTGGTGCCTGGGTGTGTACAGAGGTTTTCAAAGTAATTCCCTTGACATACCAGAACTGACATACCTCTGCTATGCTCTGAAGTTTATTCCAAATTATTCAGCCTTGGGAGAAGTCTTGTGCATCTTGTCACAAGTTAACATGCTGCTATACCAAGCATCCAATAATTTCAGAAGCTTCTTTCTCATGATCATTTTAAGCTTAATTTACATCACCATTTGTAGGCAATACAAAGATTTGGTTTTAAATCATCATGTTATGTTTATCAGGGGCAGTGATTCCCTAACAGAATTCTTTCTGAGGTGGAAATTATTTATACCCTTCAGTAAGTTTTGCATTCACTGTTTAGCATGCAGCGGATGAGTTCCTGGCCCTACAGATGCCAGGAGAAGTTTTGATTTTAACTTCAGAATTTCAAGACATCACACAGTCTTCAGTGCAATCTGTCTCCTCATAACCCTCATTTCCCTGACACTCTCCTCAACATTCCTATGATTAAAAAATCTCATTGACACTGTCCCTTTCTATTTGGTTTCCGGACACTATGTGCACCTTGGGAAATCTCCTTCTCGTCAGCAGCATCACTGCTGTCACTGGCGTGGGGAGAGGGGCAGCTGTGACACTGCATTGCTGTCTGTGCCCATTACCAGCAGAGGAAAGAGATCTCCTATATGTCTTATTCATTTAGAAGGTAGCCTTTTTCAATTGCAAACAGTCAGTCTCCAAACTATAAAAACCATGGATGTTTTTTCTTGCAGACATAGTCTGCCACATTGAAGCAGCTGAGTTTTTGTAAAGAAAATGCATTTTCCTCTTTCTTCTGGAAAACTTCTGGCATTCAGATGAGTTGCTACTTCTCTTAAATCTCTCCCTCTGCCCAGTTTGAGAATCAGCTGAGTAACATAACAATACACAAATGGGAATTAAATGAGAAGGGCTTTTGCTTCATATTTTTCCCTAATCATTATTACTCTATCCATGTCAGCTTCAGATTTACTCCAGATTAAATTCTGAATAGAAGTAAAACTGACACAATCCAGCAGGATCTCCTAATTAAACTCTTTCAATCAGTTGTATTTTCTTCCCTTTTGGTTGTAACTTTTCAAGTTTAGAGCCTGATCAGTTTGGAAATGTTGTGCTAGTGTCTTTTGTAAAAGCATGGATGAGATTTCTGTACTTAAATGGTCATATATAGTTTTTCTGTTCACTTCAGTGGAGTTAAAGTTCTTTTTTTTTTTTTTTTTGCATCAACAGATATACTATAATACCCATTGATAAAGGTAGAAAGAAAAGAAACACATTGCTTTTAAGTGCAATAAAAATAAAGTTTCATGGTGTAGTATTTTTCCCAATAAAAACATTTTCTAAACAGAAATTTTTAATTGAAAATGTTGAGTTTTCTCACATTTAATTTCAGCCTGGCTGTTAAAAATATAGTTGATGAAAGGGGTTTTTTTATACTTTTTTCCTTTTTTTTCTCTTTCCCACTACCATTTTTTAGAATCCTCCTTCTATTGCAGTTTGTTTTGTCTTCATATTAGTTTCCATTTTTATTCGCTTATATATATTTGTATGTATTTATATGTTTTTTTCTTTTCCTCTTTGAATTTCTCCATTATTGGAAGTACATATTCCTTTCCCTCCCCTATCATCTTTCTTGTCCATGCTTCTGCTCCTTCACACTGAGAAAGTGACTAGAACCTCAAAATACTTTTAAGATCATAATTTTACTCCTCTCATTTGAAAAGCTGAGTTTCTTAGTACCTCCATCCATCATGCAGCTGCTGAGGAAGTAAGGTAGTTCACGAGACAGTAATATCTATATTATGGAAATGGACAGTGTAAAGCACAATTCCTGAGCTGGTGTTAATAATGTGAGTGTCAGAGGAAGAGAAGACCACCAAATATTGTACTTGGCCTCAGGTGTGGAGAGACTCAGCATAAGGTGGAGCTCCAGCAGGCACCTGGGCCATGAAAATCCAGCAGAAGCCCGAGAGGGTATTGGATGGTTTTACTGGGCCTTTCTGAACACATCTGTGCATGCAGAAACTGACAATTTGCTTTGATAACTTCAAAGCTGTAGATAAGTACATAGCAAGCAAGATTTGCAGTGGTAGGCAAGCTGCAATTTTGGTGCATATGTAGAGATGGAGAGCTAGAAAGATGGTGCAGCTCCTGAGAGCATACCTGATGCAACCGCTCCCAGAAAGGACTGGCAAAAGACAGTCTCAGTCTCTTGAGCTCGTGACTGGAGTGTGCACCAGAAGCTCATCTGGTTTCAGTAAATTCCTGTCAGTAGCCTGCCTTCTGCTTAATGAGGTTTGGGGTCAAGAAATTAGACTTCCTCTTGCCTTAGTTCTTTGAAAGTTTTTTTTCTAGTTGTGTGATTTCTGGGGCTCCTAATACATAGTGATCACATAGGATTCATCTTAACACATTGGGGTGTGTGTGTTGAGCAGTTTTTGAATTATAGCCAGAGATCAGAGGGCTTTTTCAGAAAGTGGGAGATTTAGATTTTAACTCTAATGGTTTTTAACAGCATTTTACACATAAAAGAGTACTCTAGTGATCTTGCCTAAGTATCCTGATAAAGTCTGATCCATTTTATCAGTGGCATCTGAATATTTTTTGGAGCACATAATAAAATGACTTTTCAGCCTCTTAATTAGGTCCATTGCCTTGGGAGATTGGAAAACAAATTTCAAACCTGTGATTATTTCCAACTATTGTCTTGAGTATTAATACCAAGTCTCAGGAAAAGCAATAGGAGTTTGAGGGTACCCTCAAAATCAGTCTATAATCTGGTTGTTCAGACATTTATTCAAGAACTAGATTACATTGATTTAAAACTCCTTAATAAATGGAACCAAAGTCCCTATAGTTTTAAAAAAAATTTTTTTTTTGGGGGGGTGGTTATTAGGAGAAAGCCTTAATCATTTTTAAATGTAGTTTTTTGTTTCTTAAACTCTTACTACAGTCACTTTGGGGGATGTGCTCTCTAAATCAAAATTTTCTTTCAGTCTGTGACACCTTCTTTGAAAACTTTTTTTTTTCTTTAAGCCAAAGCAGTATTTTTATTTCTAATCATCCTGTTCTGTTTTGTTTTATTCAAATCAGTTATCAAACTTTTCTAATTACCTGCTTAAATCATTCACTTTGTGAAAATAATAAGTTAAATAAAGACCTACTGCTTTGAGAAAATCTGTTCCTTTCTTCTGGTACACAAAATAGAGGTGGCTGACCAGACAGAGTCTGCTCTTATTCTTGAAATAGTTCTCAACTGAGAACATTCAGCACCACGGTTGATGTGTCAATGTGTTTGCCACTGAAGAATAAACATCTCCCTCCCCCAACTACCCAGGTCCCCTCTACCTTTTCCTTACTGACCAGACACAGAAAAAGTATGTCAGCACTGAGAGATGGAACTGATTATGTCAAAGTTTTTGACATCCAAAACCACATACCTAAAAGTTGTCTGGAAAGAGTTTTGACATATCACTAAACCTGAAGACTATTTGTCTTTGAATCTCTCCCGTAGGTGATCAACCCTTATCCCTTCCAACTAAATTATTAAAAATATTTGGCAGTATAATCTTGACAACCTTTCAATTCATTAGTTTTGCAAGCATAAGCTCTCTTACAGTAATAAGGAAATTGATCTTGGCATCCAAATTACTTTTGCCTATTCCACACTGGATCTCTTCAAATGACTACTGCCACTAATGCTCTTGTAATTCATGTGAGTTACTACATATCTTTTAATCCTGTTAAGAAGAAAATAGTGAGTATTTAGTTAAGGAGCTCATTGGAAAAATTATCTAAATTCTTCTCTGAATCATTAAACAAAGCCCATAATTGAATTTTGTAACACTGCAGAAAAACATCTGTGATTATTCCAGTGGGTCAGCAATGAATATCAGTTTCAAATCTATTTAACTTTGTATACAAGTATGAAGAAAGGTTTTATTCTCTGTCAGTGTTTCTTATTTTTATCCATGTCACTACTGAATTAATTTAAAAATTTGGGATTGGATGGGTTCTAAAAAAATATTGTCACCCAGCTGTATTTCTTCTGAGCAAATGGAAGCATCTGCCAACTCAGAGGGATGCCTGTGATTATTCACCTGCTCATAAATGTAGTCCAGTTCTTAGTGCATTCAAAAAGTCAAACCTTAATTGTATTTTTCTTTCAAATATATTAATTTTATTGCTTTTTAATATAGAAACTGGCATATTGTTGCCCTTTGAAACCCCATTCCCCCCAGTTCCCTAAAGAGGTTGGTTGTTCTACTGAAAAGCCTGTATTCCTCTTCACCAAGCATCCAGCAGAAGTCAAGACACTTGAGGAACTTTTCAGAAGAATGGTGAAAATCTGAAGTGTAGAGTGTGTCTCTTGAGAAGATCTGACCAGTCTTGCAGGAAGAATATTTATCTACTTACCTGGTAACACGTGATGAATGAAACCCTGCTTTTAACTTTGCTCTTCTAAGAATATTACAGTACCAAGTAACAGACCATGACAATTCGTTCTTTAAATAACTATTTTCAACATTACACAAGTTACAGGAATTTCTTTTTACCTATTTCTTAAATCTGAAAATGTTTCTGGAACACTGAGCCCTCTACTGAACCTACCTTGTTAGGTAAAAGGGAATTTCAAACTCTCTGTTAATACTATTGTTAATGCTTACCCATACATCTTCAACAAAATTATATTAGGCAATGAAATTAGGCAAAAGAATGTTGAAACTAGCAAAAAATATAAAAAACAACTCCACATTCCCCCTCTCTTAGTGCTTTCAAAGAGCAGTTTTATAAAGCTGAAAACAATTAAGGGCTAAATCTTTTGGGAAAAAGCTTTTAAGCAGAAAAATGTGAATGATAATTGGGAGCTGCTTAGGAATATTTTACCAAACGCTTCAAAAACCACAAATGAGAGAGAAGGCCATATTGGTTTAAAAAAATACCACCCAAACAAAACAAAGCAAAAAAAATGAAACCCTGACTCAAAGGGAAAGTGGAAAGAGATGTAAAAAAACCAAACACAAACAAACAAACAAACAAAAACAAAAACAACAAAAAAGGAAAGAATGAAAATTTATATAAAAATGGAAGAAAGACAAATTTGAAAGTAATACAAGTCAGAATCATAAAATCATAGAATGGTTTGGGTTGGAAGAGACCTTAAAGAAGGTAGGAATTATTCAACAATTGTTAAGAGGAAAAAAAACCCCACAGGGACAGAACATATAGAGTGTAAGAGGGAAGTTTTAAAATATATTAAGAAAAGGTGCAATTATATTGTTCTATTGCTAAAAGAAAGTGTTATTTTTGTCTGACCCTGAGAGGCAGAACTGCTCTCTAAATAATCATGTCATTCAGTATTTAAAAGGGACATCAAACACTTACCATTCAAGTTAGATATTTTAAATAAGATAGTTTGGTAAGGTTCCCTGTAAACACTTATTCTAATCTAGAGCTGTGAAAAATTAATACTGTAATAATGTTTTAAAGGAACAAGATGGTGACTGCAGTAGCTGAAGGATTTGTGGGAAGTTGCTGGAGAATTTCTACGTGAAAAATGAAAGGAAGGTACTAGTGTTAGCGTCAATTGACATAGGTTTCCTGCAAACAGATTTTAATATCTCGTTTTTAATAAATTGAGATAAGTTTGGTTGATAGATAGACGATGACACTGAAGTGTTTTTTCATTTGTCATTCTGGGTAAGACACGAAAGGGGCAATTGGTAATATAGCACAGAATAAAACCTCGTCCTGATAGCTCACATTTTAATCATTTCTGGCAGCTGTCAGAGGACAGGTGGTTCCTGTCTGATGTATTGATGCCGAAAGAAAGAGAATAATTTATTTTTATATGGGAAGGTTATTCATCAAAGTATAAAGCACTGCAACAGAGGAGATCATGACTAAGGGAAAGTGGTGACAATTCTGTGAGCAGGATCAGAGGATGGATCTCCTGAAACATTTGGTTTCTGCCTTTCTGTCTATCTACAAAAAATTCATTAGTATGGTTAGCAAGTATTGTCACAGTTTACTACTGCAATTCAAGGCAAGATTTTTTTAGGACTTAATTGTGGGCAGTTGTGCAGCCTGTGAGAGGGTCACGCTAGATGGTCCCTTACAATCTCTGAAATTACAAAGGAAGAAAAGAGTATCTAAACCGGGAAACCCACAGCGGGAAGGGGAGAGAACTACCCAGGTTTGAAAATACTGCTGCAGATGTCACAAGTCACAGAACATTTGGAGAGTTTTACGCTAATGTAATCCATCTCCTTAAAAATGACACATCTGTTTCCACTTTCTGTTTCTTATAGTATCTTTGTAACATCACTGTAGACTCCATCTGGAACCGAAATTCTCTTTAATTTTTTTAAAGCAGAGTTCCTGATAAAATCTGGCATTGTAATGATTTGAAGGCAAGAATAAGCTTGGAAAATGGAACATTTTCTGTTTCCTGCCCATGTAACTATGGTCCTTCCCACTCTGCAGGCACACATGGTAAAGATATACAGAAATATGAATGCATTTACACTGCATGTAGCACTGTGAAGGCAAACCAACACAATTAGACTGAGAAGACAGATCCTTGCTTTTGTATTGGTAACGTTGTACTAATCCCTTTGTACTAAAGACAAATTAAAATGTGTATTTGGAGAAGTGTTTTAAATATCAAAAGGCATGATTTCTAATTTCTTAGTATTAATAGTTGCTGTACTGTTCTCTCTTCTTATTACTCATGTTTTAAAATCTCCCTTGGCTTTGTAGTCAATCCAGGCTGCTGGGGATTGTTCTTGTCTTACTGCAGTTTAAAGGAATTTTGTCACTGACTTCAGTATGGGCCAGGTCTACTTTTACTTTTGCTTTGCAGCCTCTTTTAATTTCCTTTACTGTATGCATTAGCCCAGAGGTAATATTCCCAATCCTGTTATGGAAAGATCCTTCTTAAATTTCAGCATTTAACTATTTTAGTGGAAGTGTGAATAATGTTTGTGTGAGTATGTGTGTTTTGATGATTAATACTGAAGAGAATTATTAAACTGTAACCTCAAGATGTTTATCTATGCATTTAACAGCACAAAATATATTTGGAAATCTAAAAATATTCTTGGTTAATATGGAGTAACTTTGGGTGTATCTTATTGCACTATGAAGAAAGAATAAAAGCGATTACTGGAAAACCTGTTAACTCTCATATAATATTTCCTCTAGAGGTCCCAGTACAAAGTCTCCTGGGGTCAATGAAGACTTGGAGTGCAGGCATTCCTCCAGTGCCTTTGATTTAGCAATAACAGTGTCTTATTAATCTTCAGTTGCTAAACTAGCGTGGGTATCTTTCCAGGAAAAAATGAACAGTAATATTTTGCTCAGGGAAAAGGAGGGAAAGAAAAGCAATTTTAAAAAAAGATTATATTTTTAAGCAATAAATCCACTGAATCCCCTTTAAACTGAGAGGGAGCTAATCAGGAGGGTTTTCTGCTAACTTAGTAGTCTCCCTGTGTCTTTTTCCTGGCTGACTAATCAGGCACTTAAAACTTTTTGCTGGGCGGGAAAGAACAAGTAATGCCAGCCATGTGACAATATTTGAACATGGAGCAAAAGAGGGCAACTTCAAGGAGAACTGAAGACCACTGCTTGTCCAGGTTCATAGCTCAGTTTAATTTAGACTTTCTTTATGGAGGACGGGAAAGGAAATATTTCGCAGTGTCACATGTGGTTATAATGGAACTATCTCTGGACTTCTCTTTCTTCTTTTGTTTCCTTGCAGTCCTGTTTCCTGTCTCAGGTTTGGGAAGGAAATGAACTGCAGCCCCAACACAATGACTTAGCCCTTCACAGCATGCGGGAAAGGTCTGAGAACTTGTTAATGGTGGTGGCCTGGCAATATCCTTTCTCTCCTTATGAGAGCTGGCATGACATAACTCATCCTTTTGACTTCACTCCTGCTTTTTCCCAGCAGCTTATCTCTGTGACAACAACACTCAGAAGGCATTTTCCCTGGTAAGAGTCCAGCAGCATCTTGAAGCTGTGAGCATTCTTCAACTTTTCTATCAAAGACAGAGAGGGTTTTGAAGTTTTCTTCCTGTGCCCCAAATAAAGTTATCCAAAAGTGATGCCATCAATACACTCTATCCATCTAGAACTGGCAGTTTTATCCTCTCCCTCCCTCTTTCCTAGGCATGTACTTGTCTAATCTGGGTAGTTATTTATCAGTCTAACCTGGTGTGTGCTTTGACAGATGCAAGTAACCAAGGCCACCACGACCCACAGCTGAAGTGCAAAGGGTAGACTTATTCCATCACCTTGCTGGCTTGAGGATTCCAAAAACAAGAGGGGACACATGCACTGCTAAGCTTAGTGCATGTTAGCGGGGGATAAAAGCTGGGAGCACATTCCCACCCCAGCATCTCCAAGGGCCTGGGGCATGTGCAGTTGTTCTGGTTTGAAGGACAGGTCTCTGCTAGGGAAGGCAGGAGCCTCCCTTGGAATGGAGAATGTGAACCCCTCCCCTCCGAATTATTGTAATTTTGAAATTAAGGGGGTTCTCAGGCAAAGATATGGGAGTAGAATAACAGTTCTTTACTAGTATTTACAATAAAACAAACAAACAACAACTCTTATGGCACTAACAACAAACAGAACCAAGAACCCGGTCCCGACCCCCCTGGCCTGAAGGCGCTTTCCCCCCTCGGTGCAGTGATGGTCCCAGCCGGCAGGGAGCACGTGCTATGGTGGTTCAATCAGCAGGGGAAAAGGAAACGGAAGGGCAGCTTTGCTTCACAAACCTCCTTGGAGCAGTCAATCCCAGTGCCCCAGCAGGATTCTTGGAAAGCAGCAAACTGGGACGGCAGGACGTCTCGGCAGGCGGGGGAGCGGGGCTGCAGCGCAGTGAAACCCAGAGCAGTGCCGAAGGAGCGGTGGGGGCGGGGGGCAGCAGCCGCCCGGCTCCTAGCCCAGCGAGGAGAGGCGAGCTCAGGGATTCCGGGCACCCGAGCAGATGGCAACAGGTTCAGTGGCTGCTCTCACAAGCAGAGGCTCACCCAAGAGGCAGAAGAAAACAGCTCCAAGCCAGGGCTCCAGCAGCAGCAGCGAAAACTTCTCTCCAGCAGAGCAGCCCCTTCCCGTGTCGTCCTCCGAAACCCCAGTCCCGCTCAGCCTCTGCCCTCGCCTTTTACCAGTCCCCAATTCTCGAGATATTCCTCCACCCCCGCCCTTCGAGAGAAAACTCCCCGACAGAACAGTAAACATAGATAGCCCTCTCCTTAGGCTTAGATATATCCTTTGTTCTTCTTAAGTACTCAGTGATAACGGCTATTTAGCAACTGAATGGAAAAAAATTCTATACTGTTAAAAGGAAACAAAAGGAAAGACAACCCAACCCCCAACAGCAGTACTTCACAGTGCTTTGCCTTCCATAACCCCCAGCTCCTTATCTTTCTCCCAAGTCTACCTGTGAAGAATGCCTCAAGTCTTTGACAGCTTTCTGTTATCCTCTGCAAAACTCCACCTCTCAAGACAGTAATAAACCAACCCAAAGCAAGCACAATACACAAAATTTTCCGCACTGGATGTTCTTAGCGTCCCCTGGCTGCAATGTCATCTTGAGAGAAGACAACAATATTTTCCCCGCTAGCCAAATCTTCTGCTTTCAACCCTTTCCCTCCAATATCTAGATAAATTGATAGATAATTAAGAAAATGAAGTAGTTATTTTAGCAGCTTTTAAAACATCCCAGACAGCAGTCCATGCTACAGTTCATGGGGCTATTTAACCCTTTAAAATTCTGTCTTTCAATGAAGACTAAGCACGGAAAATGAAGTTCCAGATACTTTACCCAAAAAAAAAAAAAAAATCAAGAAGTAAACCTTCAAAGAGTGACAAGATTTCTCTTGACTGTAGAGGAGACTAGATCAGCTCTCTGGCCACATCATGCAGTCTAGACTGTCAAGTGATATCGATAAATATTCATAAGAGTGTTGAAGATAACACAAGGTAAACTGGGCATAAATGCATAGATATCTTGTGAGGTTTTTAAAAATCTTGGCTGGAAAAAAATTAAACACTCAACAGTTTAATTTTTATTAGCAATTTAAATCAGGCTTAGACTGAAAAGCTCTGAAAATTGTCAAGACAGAACAAAAACCCTGAGTTTGCAGTAGTAAGGTAGTAGCAGGGAGGGACCCATCACGAAACCTGCCTTGATAGCTAACAGAGCTTTCAGTAGAGGCATCTGCTTCTGGTCTTGAGTAGAGAAGAGAGGCATTGCCATTCCAAATCACAAGGAGTTAGCTCAACGTCTGCCATTTTAACTCCTTTTTGGCCAGATGTGAAACATAAGGTGGTGTCAAAGCTGGAGCCAATAGGGTCTTGCTGAGTGCTCTGAACTCTATCTGCTGCAAAACAATCATTACCATATTATTGAAAGAAATTTTATGTCAGTATATCTTAGATTTACAGTTTAAGATCCTTTAGAACCTTTCCAGGAGGGACATGGAAAATTAAAGTGAAGATAAATTGGAATGAACTGAATACACCTTACATTTCTACTTTTTTTTCAAGCACTGGAAATAATACTCACTGCAAGTGGGATTCTGTTGTCTTTTATCAGGGTTCAGGAGTATAGATTTTCTGCAAAACTCCTTGAAATTTCCTCTGTTTAAAGGCAAGAAATCTTTAAGGAATTGATCAAATTTTCTGGAGACCATTACTGATCTGTAATGAAGCAGTCTGAAATTTTTAATTGATTTTAGGGTTTGAGCAAAATTGACCCATGGAAGGAGAGTGCATTATTACTTTTTGTACTGTAACATGTTGAATTCACTTGTGCACTATATTAAACTGTTTGCCCTCATTTTTTTTCACCACAGAAATGGAAGTGACAAGTTCATGTAGGATTTTCCCATTTACAGAAAGGATAAAGAAATAATCCATAAATTTTAAGTTTACTTTTGATTTATTTGACACTTCTTAGTGTTAAAAGAAATTAGTCTCAAAATGAAAATAATTTCTCATCAAAATGCCAAAAATACTTTCCTATTGGAAATGCTTGGCTAGGCTAAACACAAATTTGCAAAAGCCTTGGGTTTCCCAGAAGCTTTCATACAGCTTCTTCAGCTTGTCAAAAAAACTAATCCAGCGTTAGACCTAATTTGCTCTGATATGAGTGTTAGAGGAGAGTTAGGCCACATGTTTCCATTTGCTCATCCTAAGTCCTTTTACAAAGTGTCCAACTTCACTGCAATCATACCAGTTTTGAGATATCCACAGATATACTCCAAGATCAGCAAGCTAGAAGCATTTTGAAAGGTGGTGATACACATGAGTGTGTGTGCACACATACAGCTTTTGGAGGTTTCCTTTGAGGCTATGAACTGTGATTTCATCTGGTTTTATGTAAGTCACTTAGTTTTAATGGAAGATTTGATCACTGATAGAAAAAAATAGTTTTCATTACTCAAATTTAGAATGCAGAGAATGACTTAACAGTGAAGTGTGTTCTTAATGTTCATACTCCTGCTTCAGCCCCAGTGTGCTGTTTCCCTGTGCTTTTCCTCTCAACACAAGAACATCACATTCTGCTCTAAAAACTGAAGTTGATAAGACATTAAGACATGTCCTTCAGTAGATATTGAACCCAAAAGTTCACTGTGTTTGTTTCGTAATCCTACTTTGGAAATTTTCAGAAGTCATCAGTTGTGGAAATGATCAAAAGCAAGAGAAAGATTTCTTGTTTAAAATGAATGAGAATGGTCATTCAAGGATTGCCTTAGTAACAAGGGCCAGGGAACCATGACACAATTTCATAGCCAATGCCAAATGGATTTTTGCTAAAGTAATAATTACAATAATAATAAATAGGTCCTCTTAAAATTAAGAATTTTATGATAACGCATCTCATGCTAGTTAAAGCATATTAGACACTAGCAACAGAGTTGAATAGCAAGATACTGGCACAAGATAGAGAGAAAATACTAAAAGAAGGAGCTGTTCTTGTTCCCTGCTCTGCTGTTGGACCAGTGGATAATTTTAGCTCCAGAAAAATCAATTTGGTTTCATATAACTTCATAGTAATTCACTTGATCCTTGTTTTTAATCTTTCCCTATTTTTTTTACCCCCAGTGTGTGATGAATGAAGAATTAAACCTGTCTTTTCATGCATTCAGTGAAGAAATTATGACACTAGCAATTCCCCTGATGTTTGTTAATCAGGTGATAATCTGAGTGGAAGAAAAATTACTCAAAATTAAATTAAAAACTCCCGTAACTGTAGGAGTTTGCTCAATAGGGAAATACAGGTTTAGATGGATTTCTTATCATTAACTGCCTCTGCATATTCCTAAATATATAAACATCCCTGTCTTTTCACAGAAGTCTTTGAGTATGGCTGTATGAGTTGATGCTGGAATTTCAGCCATAATTCTTGATTCCTTCTGCCCCTATAAATACAAGAAAGAACACTAACATTGGGTTTTATAACTTTTCTGTGTCTTTGAATATGTTTTGTACAGCATGTAGTCAAACAGCCAGATCAGAGTACAAGATCAGCCTCTCTTTGTTTCATGTATGACATGTGCCAGCAGAATGGGCACAATATGAGTGTTGCCAAGTTATTTTTCCATGTTTCTTCCAAAAAGCACTGCTTCTCCTGTAGTCTTCTGAAGATAAATCTCTTGCATTTCCAAAGGTTTGTGTTTATTATTGTGTAGCAGTGGTTAGAGCACACTATTGCATATAATTATTTTCTTCACAGTGGTCTTTCTGAACTCTTCAGAGTTCCCCTTCCTGCTGCTAACCCAGAGGAAACCAGGCAGCCAACCAAGAGCTGGTTCAGTACCCTTCAGGTACCACGGACAAGCAAATGTGTTTCATTGTGCTTGTGCTACTACATGGCACCATCATATGATCTGAAAAAGAAAAAGAACAGAAAGAGTGCTCACCAGCTCTAAACATGATATTCTTGTCTGGCTAAATTTTTTTTAGCCTTCATTCTTAAGAAACTTCAAAAAGCTTGTAAAGGTGATGGATAGGAGAGACTTTCAAGGGAGATTTATCATGTGGTTACACGACACACCCTCTCACACAGGTGGTTTTTGTTGTAACGGAGAGCTTGTGTTATGCTGTAGCTGCTTGAGTATTCTCAGCAGTGGATCTGCTGTGATCTCAGAACTCCTGACCAGAAGTCATCCCTCTGATGTGACCCCAGGGGGAGAGATAGGATCTGTTCTTCCAAGGATCATTGCTGGTAATTCCTTTCCATCTCCTTTCTGACTCTTATCAGGATGTTGATCTCACAACTTGTTCACTAGTGAAGCAGAGGAAAACCAGCTGCTGTAAGACTGCTTCTGAAACAAGTCTCCTGTTATGCCCATTGTTGCAGTTTGTTCAATCCAAGACAACATTACACTGTTGACCAAGCTGGAGAGCTCTCAAGGAGAAGAGATCCAGCTGCCTCCTCACGTGCTTACACCCCTTCTGACCAACTGGGCCAGACTAGAACTAACCTGCTGTAAAATCCTCTCTACTGAGCCAAGTGGAGAAGCTGGCTCTTCAGGAACAACTTTGTCTCTCTAGAGGTCTGCTCCTATTACAATCCACCACTTGCCAAGGCAGACACAGACAGGATTTCAGTTTCTTGTAGTGAACATAGATACACATTGGTGTTTGCTGTAAACTGATGGCTGACCAGCTTTGCTTGATAGGGTTTTCTATGCACAACTTTCCTCCAGAGCTTGACCCTGCCACATCCACCATCTAAGCATGGATATCTCCCTCCTTGGCTGCTTCTCGTGACTCGGAGTGAAGGCTATGGCTTCCTTCCTGCAAGACTGACCAGCTGCCACACCTCTCCGCTGATGGATTGAAGTGTTTTCAGGCCTGACCTTGCATTCCCTCCAGCTGCTACTATGTATACAATTTTTACTAGCCAAGAATAAAGGGATTTAAGGGAAGAAGGAATAAAAGTGAATTTTCAAAGGAAATCCTGCTATTGGTTTCCACTATTTCCTTCTATTGTTGAAGGTCGCAGATGCTGAAGTAAATGTCTACTGAGATGGGAATCCCACATTAACTATTGTGATCCAAGTTTGGTCATGGCCAGCAGTTAAATCATTCTTCCTTCTCCTTTGAACAGCTGGAGTCTACAGTGGAATTTCAGATATTTTTCTGAGTAAGCATGCATAATGTTTCCCACAGGTCACTATCCTCCAATATGGGCCAAAAGGATTGAAATAAAAATGTTGAACCTTCCATAAACTCTCTGGCAGCTTCTATGGAATTGCATAGAGCAGGATGCTTGCCAAAACAAACAATTTGTAAGTGTCTTTTTTTTTTTTTCTCTTCCCTATGTTTTTAGCTTAATTTATATGGAATACACTTGAATCCCTCAGTGGTGTTGTTGATTTTCTCCCTGATGAGGTGGCTAGGAAATTTCTGACAATCCCTTCCAATCCTAAAATGCTCAAATCACTCTCCCTTGAAGGCATGAATTCAGTGTATGGGGCAATCTCTGTTTTTACATGCTGTGCTTAAAAGAAGATTTTGAAACCTCATTGTGCACCACTTCTAATGGGGCTATGACTCTTAAGGGAGTGCATGAGCCTTCTCCCCTGACCAGACATGATATTATCCTTACAGACTTGATCCTGTTTTCTCTCCTTCAACATGAATACCCTTTACTAGGGAATGTGGGTTACAAATATTCACTCTGGTCTGCAGTTCTGCTCATAAAAGACACAAAAATGATCCTGGTGAGAAATCATCCAAAGAAAGAATCCAAGAAATAGGATTAGCTATTAATGCTTGTTAAAACTATTTAGCTATTAATGCTTGTTAATACTGAATATGCAAAGAGTGGAAGAGTAAATAGTCCAGCAGCAATCCAACTTGGAAAGTGATATAACAGGCAGTGTATTTAATAAGTATTTTACTTGAAAGAGGGTAAGAATTTAAAAGCTGTCTGAACATGGCCTGTAGAGGCGTCCTTCAGGGAACAGTCTCATAGTCGTGTTAAATCTGCTGATTCTCTGCTTCCCACCCTCCCCTCCCCTACAGCAGTCAGCAGCACAGGGACTGAAGGGGGCCCCAGCTGTGCCAGGACATGCTGTGAGCACAGGCTCCATCTATGCCAATTTCAGCCCTGTGGCTGAAATTTCTCAAGACATTCGCATTGCTGGGAAGGTTGGTTTTAGAAGTTTCCAGTCACCCCCTCTGCCCTGGTGCCTTGTATCCTCCGAGCTGGTGTTTCCCATACCCTCGGGCTGCACTTCTGGGACAAATTAAACAAAGCTGGGTCAGAGTAGTCACAGTCCCATCTTCAGGCTTTGCTCTGTGTCTCTCCCCTCTTCTCTTGTACTACTCCTGGCATGAGAGTGCCAGGCTACAGAAATTGCTGGTGTCTTTCTGCTAAGCCCTTTGAATCAGGTCTGAGCCAGTGGGAACCACAGTGCCAACATCAGAGGGGTGGAGATCTTAAGGGAAGGACAGGGATGTTGGTAGCAAATTTGGTTTAAGCTGTTCAGAAACCTCATCCCCATTGCACAAGATAGCAGCATATGGGGCCACTCAATGAGCTGAATTACTGAAATGAATAAAACAAAACAATAGCCCTCCCAAAAACCCAAAGCAAAATCTCCCTTCCCGTAAAGGGCTGTATTGATGTGGCTGAAGGGGTAGTGAACAACTGCAGAGTCCCTTTGGGGTCACTGAGGCTCTCATTCCACCTCATAAATTTGATCCCATGAATTGCCCCCAGAACTGAGAAGATCAGAAAAAAAGAAAGTTAAAAAGCTATTTTTAAACTGAAAGTGGTAGATTTTGATTTGGATTGGAAGTGCTTAATTGGAATACCCAATTTTAAGAACCTGTTCAAAGTTCCTGAATTTATATGTTGATATTCTGCACCACAGCTGAGTCAATGAAAACCTGTTGTGCCTTTCAGAAAAGATAATTAACTCTTCTAAATGTGTTTGCCAGAAATATTGAGATATAAATCATCCCAATAGAGTGGTTTGAACAAATTAAAACCGGTCTTTTAGAGTGACAACATGCTTACTTAACTCAAGATACAGTAATAAGCTCTTTGATGTTTTTCTATTTGGGAACCAGAATCCCAAAATTATTTTCTACATTTTATTTTAATGTATTTAATTATGTTTTATGTCTTACTGAAATAAAATCATGTATATTTTGTATTTTTACATGTAGCACCACCTATTTTGAAACATTTTTTGATAAAATATTTAAAATTTTGACAGAATTTTAGGTGGTGGATAATTATGCTTATTTATTTACTTAAGTGAAGGATGGCAGAACTTTCTTCCTCATCAAGTATGCAGATAATCTGAGTGGCTGAACAAATGTTTCCTTTACCTTTGTTTTTGGACATCTCTGTGTAAGGATAACATCTTGTGTTAAGAATGGATCTTTTAACATCGTACATTTCCACTTCCCAGGACAGGCAGGACTGTCCTTCAGCAATGTGCTGCATCTTGTCCTTTTGCTGTTTATTAAAGAAGGACATTTTGACACACCACCTGGCTTGCTGGGTGCCTAATTATGGATTTTATTCAAGGATATGCTTGTTCAAGGATATGCTTGTTCAAGGGTCTGTGCGCATTTCTCCCAGTCTCATTTATTCTGTTCCATTAGAACTCATATCATGAGATGTTTTAGTTTCCAGAGGAATTTTCAAGTGAATTTGCAGAAGACGAAAACTCCACGGTACCAGTTGTTTAACTATGCTGATTTGGTTTGACTGTATGTCACTATTTCTTTAGTTCAGCCATGCTTTTGTGTTCCTGTGTCTTGACATTAAAACAGAGTTGCCTGTCTTTTATAGAACAGAGTGATTAAAACACCTCCACTCCCACTGGAGATGACAGCAGTATTGTATAATAAGTGTGGACATCAAAATTCAGATAATTTCATGCCTTGCACGATTTTCTTTAGGAAAAATAATAAATGGTCAAGAATTTAGTAGCATCTTTAAAAGAAATAACGTCTGAAATAAATGGAAGAGGGGTGTGTCTCTTTCTCACGCTCTACAAGGAAACATTTAGAGGACAGCTCTAAAAAAATGAGATTCATCACAGGCCACAGCTATGTCCAAATCACTTCTCTCATCTGCTCAGATGATTTCGAAGAAACGAATGAAATGCAAAAACCAGCCTTGTGGCACAGTGAGCTGGAACGGATGCCTTCTACTAAGAGTTATGTTTATGTCTGGGTAAAAAGTCTTTCTGTTCTCTGTCGTAAAAGAAACAACAGCTACACTTACAGACATACTGTGAGTGCTGGCTCCAGACTACTGCTTTCTTGGGTGGGGGAAGAAACAAAGAAGAAACCCTTAGTGGAGGTGAGAGAATGTGAGAATTTTGAGCATTTTTAGTTCTTTGTATTATATACTTCTGTTTATTGTCAAACAATCCTCATTCTTGTTCTATTCATAGACTACTTTGCAAGAAACAAGCTGTAATAATACCTGAGAAATCCATAGGCAAAATAGACTTTAAAGGCTCTTTTGAGGCAAACCACAAAATATACAATTTATTATGTTAATTTGAATTAATGCACTTTGACAACAAGATCCAGAGTTGCAACACTTGGAGTGGAATAAATAACAGAGGCTAGTTTTCACTGTTTCTGAACTTCTGCTGTTCCCAGTAAATTCAGCAAGAAAATGGTGCACTAGAGAAGAAAATTTTTCCCCACGCCCATTCCCAGTTCACGCTTCAGAGTAAAAAATTGCCCTTATAACTCATAGTCTGTGCTTCAACTAAATATACAGTAAAAATCATTCTGGATAAGCTAGACTACCAAAGCCTCAGGAAAAGAGTTTAATGTGTTGTTGGCTAGATCCCAAACCAGGGAATCTATCTTGCAGGTGTCAGAGGTTGGTAGCTGTGCTCTTCCGTGTTCCATTGAGGAAGTCTGTCAGATGACAAAGAAGGTGTTTTTCTGTAGAATTATGCTGTGGAAACACAGTGCCTGTCCAGAAGCAATGGAGAGTCACTGGTTTACTTTATCTTCTCTTATTATTGTAATATTGAACAGGTTCTTCTTTATTTCTTTAATGTGTATTTTCTGTGGCAAG
>WEKY01007654.1:0-12420 GCA_013390045.1 Picathartes gymnocephalus
GTCTGGTCAGCCCTGAGTAGGTCAGGCAGTGGGACTAGACTATTACTGCGTCTTCTATTCTATTCTATTCTATTCTATTCTATTCTATTCTATTCTATTCTATTCTATTCTATTCTATTCCATTCTATTCCATTCTATTCTGTCCTGTCCTGTCCTGTCCTGTCCTGTTCCATTTTATCCTGTTTTATTTCTGCTCTTCTGTTATTCAGCATCTCAAGTCAGGAAAGAGGCAGAGTTCAGCTCAGTATGGGATAGACTATACAAAAACACCTCCTTCATCTCAACTCTTTATACTAAAGATATGGAAAACAGACACATGCCAAGCTTGTCATGGACAGGTCATTATATCTATAATTTAAAAATTTTCTTTCTCTTCTTGTCTCTTCTTGCCTTTTAGTAGCTTTTCTCACTAGTATTTGTAATATTCCACTTTTTAATCTCAGTGTCCACTACTTCTGAAAAGTGTTCATGACCAATATGTTATCATAATATATTACTATGTTTCTTTTTACCATTGCCACAGTTTTCTATTATTCTTTTTGTTTTTCTTTCCTTGTAGCCAATCTCCACCCAATTAGTTTCTCCCATCAATATTTATCTCTGTGATGTATTCCCATCTGTTTTACCTTGAACTCACCTGCTTTTTGAGTCTCTCCAGTTTCTGCACAAAGAAATTGATCTATCACTTATTCTTTGTTGCTACTTTCTAGCTCATGAAGATATGGGAATACCAATGTGTATATCTTCTGTACCAGTTATCCTACTGGGAAACATTTTGGGCCATCTAGTAAAAGAATAATTTTACAATGTGTGGTGTAAAAGTAACTTTGTTCCATTTTAACTCTCTAGAGTAACCAGAGAGATGACCATCTGACCTGTAATATAGCAAGCCAGTAGCAAGTTATTAATGTATTCAGATTTCATTTAAAGTCCCAAGCACAAATTAGAATCCTTTTTACAGAAAGGTCATATATTTTTACGCTTGCATCCCTAAATGTTTAACCTTGAGTCATTGTGACTGTCTAAAACACTGTTATGATCCACTGCCACGGGTCTCAAAAAAACACATCGGATATTGGTGATAAAATGTGAATTGAAAAATGTTCCACTAACTAGACACGTTAAAGCATTTTTTGTTTGTGACTAAATCTGCTGCTGCTGAAAATTACTGGTCTTAGGTCTGCAAATTATCCATATATGCTTCAAATTTCAGTAAAGATGTTGAATGTTTTAACTCATAATCTGATACAAATATCAGTGTTTGGAAATGCTAAGTTTACCACACTGTCTGCAGTCTGATCTCTGTCACAGACACATTGTGCAGGTGAGTTTTGAGAAGGAAGAAATAAATACAGTAATTTATATCCTGTTAAGGTCTTCTGGCCTCAAGAATTTGCAAGCTGACATTTCTCATGAGTTTTGCAGTTCAGGTTGTCCTTTCTCTGAACTCCCTAAGCAAATCATGTATTTTTTTCTGTTGCTCACTCTGTTCACTAGGATTTGTAGCCACAACGCATGTCAAATACTGCAATTTCTGAGTCCCCAGTTTTTTCTAAAAAATCTGTAATTATCAATCCTGCCATAGCTACCAAACTTTTTTTGACTCTGATCTATTTATGTGGAAGAGAAAGCTATTTTCTTATTTTCTCCTAAAGTGTTCTTGGAGTGGAATATTTTGAAGGATGATAGCAGCGTATCCAGTCTCACACTCCTCCGTGATTTCAATTGCAATCTCACAATGTCAAGAAATATATTGTTTGGAGCCTTCCACTCAGGTGCCTTAAAAACGAAGGTCTAATTCAACAAATTGTTTGAGCCTGACAGACAACTAAAATTATTGAAGTAGCCCGGGCCCAAGATTGCATTTAAACAGTGCTGATTCAGACCTTAAAACTGTTATAAAGATAAGATTAATATAGGCATCATAAAGCCTAAAAAACAGTTCTTAAATAATGGTGCCAAGTGTTGTTGAACATGCCCTTGTATAGATTTAGAATTGTGTTTATTTCTACTGGTACTTAATCTGAAATTTTACTGAAAACAATATAATTAAGACTATTGTATGTGCTTCTTTGAGAAAGTTTTAAAAACTATTTAAATTATATTATATTATATATGTATATTTCCTTTACATAGAAAATAACACAATCCCTGCTCCTCTCATCTAATTGTGCTCTCAAAATAGGCATAACCATTGCAGTGGTACTGAGAATCACCATATATTTTGTTTATTGTAAGCCTCATTTCTCTGGGCTATGCATATTTATTCCATTGCTATCTGCCTGTCATGGCCAAATGAAAGAGAACGCTGATATTTTGTTTGCATTAAAACCTTGCCTAAGTTTAATGAAGATGAACTCTTGTCCTTTTTCTGCTGAAAGAAAGCCTCTGTGATGTGTAATCAATACAGACTCTTCCCTGCCATCTTGGCATATAGGCATGCCAGGCCAACACTGAACAGAGTTATCGGCGTGTGAAGATAAATCCAAGATCCTTTGCTTAGTTGATATTGTATGGTGATGCTGTGAGCACAAAATTAAAGAGCAGTTTAGGGTGACAGTAGCACCCACAGAGGGAAAAATAAGGAAATTGACAAAAAAAGGAAAGAAAAATTAACCTTGTCTAGAAGAACCTTTTCCTATCACTTTCTAAAACTGTAGATCAGGCTTTAAAATGAAGATTTCCTGCCAGTTTGATCACTTTAAAGCAAGAAGTAAAAAATCTAGTAAGGCAATCAGGAGTTTTCTAGAAGAAATAATTTTTCCTTCAGGGCGATGATTGCTTAAGAACTCCTTTGTGTTTCCCATTACCTTGCCTAAGACAGGCATTGAACCTTTGCCTTTAAAAAAGGGAATTTAATGTATCATGTAAAGGGATGTACTGGTCTCACTTTTATAGGACGTAATTATTATAGAAAAGAACTGTTCCAAAAGTTTTTCCACATGATTTTGTACTGTGGAAAAAGGTTTTTCTCATAAAAAAAGAGAGTCACATTGTGATTCTTATTTTTTAACAAAAGTGCAAATGCTCCAAAAGTGCAGAGCATCTTTTAAAGGTTTCATACTTGTTCACGTTTCATATATATGTTAGTCCTTAATTCCTAAAGAAATAAAAATAATGTTGTTTTGAACATCTAAGAACAGAAGTAGCTTAAGTAGTAGACAGCAGGCAATTAAAAGAAATTTGTTTATTTTCTCATCTACCTTGTCTGCATTACAGCCTCAAAACCATCATAGAATGATAAAATCATAGAATAGGTTGAGTTGTGAAGGACGTTAAAGATCATCCAGTTCCAACCCACCTGCCATGAACACCTTCCACCAGACTAGGCTCCTTAGAACCCCATCCAGCCTGGCATTAAACACTTCCAGGTGGGAGCACCCACAGCTTCTCTGGGGCAACAGGTTTCTGTGCCTCATCACCCTCCCAGTAAAGAATTTCTTCCTAATATCTAATTTAAACATATTCTCTTTCAGTTTATCCCTGAAAAAGGTTACTTAACCACCTGATATTAAAGATGAAAATAGCCCAAACTGCTTAGTACAGAAGGAAACATTTTTGGTTTCCAAACAGTAACGAATAAAGCTGAGATCTCAGAAATCCTTAGTTATGTTTCTCATTAACCTCATGTTTGCAGGGTCAAGTATCATGAGCAGAGCTCAAAGAGGTCCCGCAGGTTTTGCAGAACCTGCATATGTTTGTATTGGCAGGAAATATGGGCCTGTTGGAGTGGGTCCTTAGGAAGGCGTGGAGCAGCCTTTCTGTGAAAACATGTACTGAACGTTTTATTCAGCCTGGAGAAGGCTCTGAGGAGACCATATAGCAGCCCTCCAGTTCCTAAAGGCGGCGTTAAGGGAGACAATTCTTTTAGCAGGGCCTGTAGAAATGTTTGTAATGATTTTAAACTAAAAGACACTAGAATCAGGCTAGATATAAAGAAATATTTTTTTCTTAGAAGGATGGTGAAACACTAGAAGAAGTTGCCCAGAGAGATGGTAGATGTTCCATCACTGGAAACATTCAAGGCCAGGTTGGAAGAGGCTCTGAGCCTACATGACTAGATGACCCTTTCCAACCCAAACTATTGTATGATTTTATGATTCTATGATTCTATTATGCTCTGTAGTTAAGTATAGGCTATTATTATATGAAAAAATTTTCCCAGTCCTTCTCATAACAAGTTTGAGGTCTTTTACAGAAAAATATATATTTATTACAAGAGGTAATTTCTAAAATCCAATTTTATTGTATGAGTAAATATGAAGCTTACAGGAGAGAAGTGGGAGAGCAACATTCTAAGGGTACAGTCTCTACTGATTCTAATTTCAGAAAAATAAAAGTGTCAAGTTTTCTGTACTTTTATACCAATATTTATCCCATATATGAACAAAAGCAGTGCTCTGTAACACTGTGAAAAGTATTATGATGACCAGATTGAACACAGGCACAGAATTACAGAACATGCTGAGTTGGAAGGGACCCACAAGGATCACCGGGTCCAGCTCCTGCTCCTGCACAGCACCATCCCCAAGAGTCACACCCTGTGCCTGAGAGCAGTGTCCAAACGTTTCTTGAACTCTGTCAGGCTGGTGCTGTGACCACTGCCCTGGGGAGCTGTTCCAGGGCCCAAACACCCTCTGGGGGAAAAACTTTTTCCTGATATCCAGCCTAAACCTCCCTGACACAGCTTCAGGCCATTTCCTTGGGGTCCTGTCACTGTCACCACAGAGATCAGTGCCTGTCCCTCCTCCTCCCCTCGTGGGGAAGCTGTAACTGCAATGAGGTCGGTCCACAGTCTCCTCTTCATGCTGAACTAACCAAGAGACCTCAAGAGATGCTCATGTGGCTTCCCCTCAAAGCCCTTTATCATCCTTGTTAACCTTCTTTGTTAAGATTTAGTAGCTTAAAATCTTCCTTATATTGTAATTAATTGTAACTGTATATCTTCCTTATAATATGTTCAAATAAATACATTTTTAAAAATATGTTAGTTAATATTACTCTTTTTTATCTGTTGGAAACATATCGTCTAGAATTTTTCCTTTTTAAACATTTCCTACCTAAAGTTAGATTTCCAAATGAGAATTTTAAAAAATTATTATTGTTGTTTTTATATGTCTCTTGAGTATATGCAATTGATTTAAGTTTTAGCAGGATCTCTGCTTCTGTTTGGAACAAGCAACTTGGAGAACAAAACTCTCATTTTGGCTCCTGTTAAGCATAAATACAGTTCATAGGATGCTGAAGAAAATGGTTGCTTAATTCAGATTTCTGGAGTTTGAACAAAACTGAATCAAAGCCTTCTTCACAAGAGACAGAAAAGAAATTAATTTACCCTCAGGCAAATATCTTACGATGACCTACATTTTTATTATTGAGAATAAAATTAATGAACAGGGAGATAATGTAAAGCACTCTGTACTTTTGGGTTGTCAAAAGACTACTTTGGGGATATGCTTTTTGTGTTACTGTATAATTATGTTTTTGTTTTTAGAATACTTTTTAAGTTTATTAAGCAACTGTTATTACCAATCATAGCCTAAAATCAGATTTATCAAATTTGTAGTAAGTACATTGCACAATAAAAGGTCTTCCAAAGAATAAATTCACTGTTAGGAAAGCTTTTAAGTTGCATCTTAAATGATTTTATGGAAGAAATATTAATTTTAGGAAAAGAAACTCTGCAAGACATTTGTTTCTGTTCAGTTAACTATGTATTATAATATTGTTGTATCTTAAAGAAATGTAGAGAAATACCTAAATAAATACATAAATAAATATAATGCTACCAGACATATATCAAGAAATATTAGGAGGAAATAAGGATGTCTTTAATTACTTTTAAAAATATGCTAACTTGGAATAAGTAGAATTATTATGTCTAAGAATATGCCACATTGCTTGTTAGTTCTGAAAAGCAATAATTTCTTAGGATGTGATTCAGATTCCTTTCTGTAGTTTTTAGTTTCAATATTGCAATAACTTTTATATAGGTCCTCCTGCTATATTATCAAAATTTATAGTTTTACAGAGGCTTCAAGCAGACAAAAAAACTGTTATGATTATAATGAATGTAAGATATCTAGACTTCAATTATATAATTTAATAAATCATATTTGCTGTAATTTCTTTTAAAAATATGAAATAAATATTTGGTCATTAAAAGAAGGAAAAAGAAAACCCAATAAATTTTCATAAATATTTTTAGCTATGACCTCACTATTTCACTTTGGGTGTTATGGATTAATTCCATATGTCCTTTGATTGTTAATTACTGTGATTTCAAGTAATGAAAATTTTTTTCCCAACTTTTTGTCATACAATGTATACTGTTTAATCAATTTTGATATATTTTCTTACTGGAAAGGATAAAAGGACACATTCAATGTTGTACTGAATTAGAATTTCTCTAATTTAAAAAAAAAAAATCAAACATATATTGGATAATGTGCCAAATTAAAAATATCTAAAGCATTGAAAAAAAACCCCAAAAAATAAACCTTCTTTCTCAAAGTCTTCCTACTGCAGCCCAAAGAGAAACACAGAGAAATTTGAATGTTGTGTTTAAGATCAGAAACCAATTAACTTCAGATCTGATACTAGAATGTTATTTTTGCACCGCAATATCTTTCTGCTGTCTCTCCTTCATTGACTTTAGGGAAGACATAGTCAGATATTACAATCAGTGTTACATAGATTATTGCGGCAATTATTTTAAATAGTAATGTATCAGTCTTAAGGAAAGACCATCATTAACAAATCCACTCCTAAGTTACAAAATCAGAACCATGAGTATTAATTTAAAGAAATGTATGAGAGAAATAAAAGAAAATACTATTCTTCTGGGTTCAGAGACAAAAAGAATGAGTCAATGAATGGGTCATTTACATATAATTTTAAAATTTGAACAAAACAGAAGATAGGAAAAAAATGCTTGATGTTCTCTCCGTAGAGTGTCAGTAAACTTCATATTTGTATTTTTACGTAATGGTAAACATATTTTTGTCTCTCAAGCATACATTTTATCATGCATTTAAACAAAGTAACTGAAGCAGCCTCCAAAATAAGTCATGCAAGGAAGTGTATCTGATAAATTTATTATTTAATCTTCCTTTTATGTAGAACATTCAAAACAAATCAATCCTAAATATCTTAGAAAGAAGGCAAGACAAACCTTAACGGAACATTGTATCCATTCCCATTGGACAGGTGCCTTCTCCAGACTGTTCTGTTTGACTATTATCTAGATATATTGTACCTTGTGCAAAATATGGTGATGCTCTTATGCCAAATGTACTGAGATTTTCCCTTCTCAAATCAGTTCCTAAATTCCTGCAGGCTATAAACAAACTTCCATTGACATTCCCTGAACAGAGTTTTATAGGAAAGGTGTTGTGGCAGGTTTTCTTATGTTGAGTGTAAAAATGGTTTGTTCCATGCACCCCTGTTCGCCCTTGGTTTATTCCCCCTGTCAGTTTGTTGTCCCCTCCCTTTGTTAATCCTAAAACCCTCTCTCTTCCCTGTCACTCCTTCCCCTAAGACTGCCCTAAACCCTAGAACCTTCCCCGCTACTCTGTATCTCATTGGACCCGGCATACTTATACCCTCCTACCTACCTCCCCGTTGGTTCTGTTACATGTCCCTCTCCCCTGCAATCCCCTATTGGCCCTGTGTATGAACCCAGCCCTGAGATCAAGGGGTATAAAACCCCCTGTCACCTTAGTTTGTTAGCCACTCTGGTCTGAATCTTTTAGAGTGAAGGGCCCTCGGGTCTGGATCGCTCTAAGTGCAGGATCAGTGTGGTTAGGTCCGTTAGCCTCTCCCTGTTAGTCCAATAAACTGGGCTGGCATAAAGAGCTGTTGGGTCGTCCCTGTTTTTTCTAACTTCTTTGCGTCTTGTAAGTACTGCTGTGCGTGTCGTCTGCGGCACTGCTGACCGCAAGCTGCGACTGGGCACCAGGGGCACCGGCCCTTAGGAGATAGCCGTGACCGGCGCAGCCTTAGCATCCGGGCGGCTAAGCGCGGCGTCAGAAAGGACTGTCCAGTATTCATAATATTGGCATGTGGTAGAAATAAATATGTCAGAGGAAAAATGGATTTTTAAGACAAATTTTAAGCATGTTGATTGAACAGTAACTAGTGCTCTAAGCATTCTCAAAGGAGTATAATCTTAAGGGAAGGGCAAATAAACATTTTGAAACACAATTTTCTCTGAAGAGAATACAGAAATTAAAGGCAAATAAGATTCTCTTTTTCAGTTCAATCATATTACCAATATATGTATCAGGAATTTTTATTGGGTTAGTAAATATATGCTAAACAGTACTTGATGATGAATTAGGCAAAAATCTTGGGAAGTTTAGTTCTTATTTTATATAAAAATATCTTAAAGAGTTGACCTTTAAATTCTAAATATTTTCATTTAATTTTTGTACAAAGAAACACACAATTTCATTTAATTACATATGCAAAACCTCCAAATAAATTTGATTTTGAGTTTCTTCCACTCTTTGAAGTCTTGTCATGCTGAAAAGATTTTATGACTTCATTAATCAGTATGAGTTAAAATTAAATTAGTTGCACGTATACTAATAAATCCTCACATATTTCCATAAGGAAATGTTGTCCTCTAGCAAAATTGCATTGTCTCCATAAATAAAAATACCATCAAATATCTGCTTAAGGTGCAAATTTTTTTCTTTTACTGTAGCGATGTGGTGCAACTTCCATCACTCTGTGTCATTATTTGTTGTGTTTAGAATTCGGTTTTAAAAAGTCTACAGTTCATATGTTTCCTTTGGAGTGTAAAAGAGTAGTTAGATGTCTTCATCTGATTTTTGAATGCAGTCACTCATTTTTTTCCCTCCCTGTTTTGGTCTGAGAAAGGAACAGATGTCCAGTGCTGTCACAATACCCAGCTGGGTACAGATGTGGATTGGCTACACCTTGCATTTCTTTAGTGCATTAGTCCCTGATGCGGTGGTCCGAAAAAAAAAAAAGTGACATGATAAAACTTTAGAATATCCTCTTTAATTTGGCTTTAAGAAAAAGGCTAACTATTTTGATGAGGTTGTATCTTCATACTGGTCAGGCATGAAAACTTTTGAGAAGCAGTTTTGAAGAATGCTGAGTCAGACTACAAGCTATATGTTTTCCAGATTCACTTTCTTTTAAAGTGACTCTAACATTTCTGTAGTTCATTTTGAGACGCTCTGATATCTTGATAGCTGTTTCTGCATATGAATATGATTATATTTCTTTTAGTTTGCAAATATTATGCTTGAATTCTAACATTCTTAGCCATAAATGTAACTCTGTGTGTAAAGGGATTTCTCAGCTACAAGCTAGCATAAAACTGATTTGATTTCCCAGCCTTTGTTTAGAGTGTCCTGTGGGAAGATATTACCAGTTAGGCAAATTAAATGGAATTACATTTAATAGTTTTGTAATAAAGAAAAGTTTTCATTACATGAGCTGAAATAATGAGACCATATAATTTAATATTAATTCCATCATCATAGAGATAAATCTCATTGTGATCTTTAAATCAGATCATAAGACCCTTTGTCTTTATATTAAAAATTATTATAGTTCCTAGCTAAGTGCCACCTGTTCACACTAGATTTGTAATTGCTTTGATTATCTATTCCTATTGAGTTCAAACAAAGAGAACTTATTTTTTAAAAAGGTATTTTAAACAGGCTTTGGGTTTAGTTTATAATTACAAATATTAAATATTTATTTAAGCTTTTAAATGTGAAGAAATAATATTTTACAGAGTTCCATACAATGTTGTACTCTTTATCATTCTCCTCGTGCTTATTTTCCCCAATTTGTCTTATCTCATCACAACATCCTCGTTTGATTTAAGCTCTGAGCCTGTCAAAGCTGGTGCACACCTGCACAGTTTAAACTGGAAGTTTGTAAGAATTCCATATGGAATTGCTCAAATAGAAATTTTCTAATTAAATAGGGAACTCAGTATGGTGGTGAGGAGTAGAGCCATCTGGTCTTCTGCATTGAGTTGCTCGGTTCTTTGGCAATTGACAGATTAGAGCAATTCTTCCCCATTTTCACCCTAACTCTCAAAAATGGTGAAGCTGAGAGATCAGTCCCTGGAGGCCCTGGGGATGTGTGTCACAGGCAGACAGGCAAGGTGGGGCTCCCAGCACAGTTCTCTGCTGTCCACAGGGCTTGTGCCTGTGAGCTGTTCCACTGTTCCAGCTGATGCTCTGGAGGCAGAGGAACATTTTGAAGCTGCAGAGTTTGGCTGTCAACTTCACATACTGGTGCCAGGTCATCCTACAGTACAAAAAATGATATTAAGAGACTATTGATTTACCTTGAATGGTGTTCAGTTAAAAAATTAACAAATAATAAACAAGGAACCAATACCTTTAGATAAGAGTTTCAACTATAAAATAGCTTTGATTTGTGTCCTTGGTGTAATTTCTATAGCTCCAGTTCTAATTACCTCCATCAGCCTACATTTTTACATTAAAATCAAATGTATTTAGCTATATTTAGATATAAAATGTACAAATAACCCAAAAATTAAATGATGATTAATGTCTACAATTAAATACATACCCAAATAATTTACTGAAAAGTGCACATAACTTCTAACTCCCTAACAACACTGTTATTTGTAAAGAGATTATCTCAAAATCAAAAAGCAAAAACTAAATAGACAGATCCCCCACTCTAGAAAAATAAGTATATATAGTAAGGAAGAAACAGCTCCAGCAGCATTACAATTTAAATCCATAAAGACCTTGCATGGGCCTTTCTCAATTTTTGTCATTTCTGTCACAAAAGACACTTTGGTTAATAAATTCAAAACCTCAATTTCGTCACTGACTTCAAGGTGGCATGTATTTCACCAGAGAATTTTTCTGACAAAAACATATCAGACTTGTACTGTTTTGAAAGGAGACTCATATGTTCCCATCAGTCATGGTTCTCTTGAACAATTATTATAATTATACAACTTTTGTCCCCACTTTTTTCCAAGATTTTTGTGTATTAGAACTGTATTCCTTTTTAAATGATTCACACATTTTGGAGACGTGTATTTAAGAATAAATATTTTCCCTGTGTCTTTAAAGTTTGCAGACCATTAAGTTGCATTACTAGCATTCCTATATTTGCATATAACTATTTTGTCATTAATTTGACAAATATATGAACTAATTTAATTAGAGCGGCTTCTCTCCTTAGATGTCTTCCGGCGTGTAATATATTTTTAAGGTTGTGTAGGAATATGATCATTAGTATGATGCATATGTTATCCAGGCTAGTAATGTGTCCCTTAAACACCCATCATTTGAACTCTTGCACTTTTCTAATGACAGCTAGTCTCAATTTAAAGCCTCAGGCAATGGAGATTGTAGCAGGTGCACAGATAAGCTGTTACAGTGATAAACTGGAAAACATTCCTGTCCATACTTGAATTTTCATCCGCTAGTTTCATCTTCCAGGTAGTAGGTCCTACTGTGTCCTCTTCTCCTAGATTAAAAAGCTGTTAGAAATTTGTTCCTCATGGGCTTGCTTGTAGCTTCTGATCCTACCATGCCTTAAACGTCTTTTCTACTTATTAAAGAGATTAAATTAAATTTATCAAATCTCTTACTGGTAAAACGTCTTTGAGAGGTGAGTCATTACTGAAGCACTTTTCTGAAACCTTTTTTCAAAAGAAGTTGAAAACATACACAGGTAGCTACTATACAAGTATGAAGAAGTTATGAACTTTCCTACTTCTATACCTAGCCATCACCTTGATGCAGAAAAAAAACCCATAAAAATGTTGGAGTTTTGGTTGAATTCTTCTACTCAGTTAATTTTCAAGATATCTGTTTGGTGCTATCAGATTTTTTATCAATAAAACTAAACATGCCTTTTAAAATAACTTTCACCTTACTTTATTAAAAAATACTAAAATCTTTAATAGTATTTTCACAATTCTTTCTAAATTTATATGAAATTTAAAGAAAATGGCTATCAAGTAACTTGTGTTTGTTCCTTCTTGTAGTCACAGATGTGTTCTTCTCTGCTTCAGTTTTCTAAGGAATTCACTCAAACTGCTAAGAAAATGCCTATGCCTTTAGAATTGTGGATCACACCTGAATGAACATTCAGTTATTTAACCAAACTAACATTGGAAAATAGAGGAGAAAACGGCACAGTTGAGAGTTTAGGAGACACAGACCTGTCTGAATAGGACAAGGCACTGATAAAGAATTAGAGGCAGCACTACTGGTACCCAATAAAACACATGGGAACACAAACCCATTCACAAAGTCCATTGTTTCTAAAACATAAAGTTTGGTTTGCAGACAGGACAGGTGTTATAAGTATTAGGAAATTATATATATTATAAATAAATATACATACGTACCTACATATATATACACATATATA
>WEKY01007655.1:1039-25826 GCA_013390045.1 Picathartes gymnocephalus
TTTTGGTACTAGATGGATGTTAATGGATGAGCCAGTGACTCACTCTCCCTCGTTTGCCTTTCTAGCAGGAACCTGCTCACCAGCTGTGCAGCACATATGTTGGGAGGCAGAGACAACACGAGCCTTTCTAGACAGCCTTGATGTGTCTGTGAGCTCTTTCAAGCATGGGCCATTTACACAAATGCTGGGGGTTTCAGCTGCTCAGAGCGGGAGCTGCGAGCAGGGAGTCTCTGCCTTGCATCAGGATCCAGGGACAACGCAGAGCTCAGCTCTCAGACAGCACTGCCAGCCAAAATGTGGTGCCAGCAGGGATGTGCAGAGACAGAGAAAGCTGAGAATGTAACACAGGCAGCTAGGAAAGGGCAGGAACAGCTTTAGGAATCTGTTGTGATGCTATAAAAACCCCAGTGAATGCTCTCCTTCATGATAGTCTTAAAGGAATGTTTATCCACTTGCGCTGCATGTATGGAGATGCCACCTGAAGGTGGTGGCAGCCCAGGCAGTTGGCTTTGGGAAGGGTGGGTGCAGTCAGGCTGAAGTCATTCAGTGAAATGGGTTTGAAAAGCAGAGCATGTTGGATTACAGAGAGGGGAGCTGTGTGCCTCTCTTCACCGATGCGGTTTTGTTTCACTCACATCGCTGTGGGTCCATCTATTTGCATGGTAGAAAAAGTTGCCAAATCAAGAGGAAATAAAAAAAAAAGGAGAAGGGCCGGAAATAGGAACAGAACAAGCTGCTCCTTCCTTCAACCAGACAGGGTGAAAGTACATGGCAAAACGTAGCCCTCATGATCAACTGAAGTTTGACCTAGAAGCTGAGGATCTCCATGAGCAAAATATGAGTGTCAGCCCCACCATCTAAGCCTGGTAGGAAGGGCTTTCCTCCTAAATTTGGTCTTCACTGTGGGGAGGAAATGTGCTTCTTAAAAGCACATCAGTTATCAGAGAGCTAAACATTGGGCCCCTGGCTTATTTTCTTTTTCTTCATCTACCACAGACAGGTCATTTAATTCTCCCACCCTAAGTACAGTAAGATCGACTCTGAACTCAAGCAGCCTTGGGTGATGAGGTCAGGATGGCTTAGAATGAATTTGGTGAAGTAATAAAGTCTTGAAGACAAACTAAAGAAGAGGAAAACAGTAGGAGGTATGAACTAGGTACTCTGTTACTAAGTCTCTTCCAGTTCCAGGAAACTGAAAAGATTTTCTAAGTCCTCATGACTACAGAGACCTGAACAAGTAAATTTAAAAATGCTGAAAAGCAAACTAGCAAAATAGCTTCTGTTAATACATTTTCCCTAAAATTAGTAATTTCTTGCAGATTCTGTAGCAGGAAGCTGGTAGAAAGGGTAGTTTCCTTGCTCAATTTCACGTTCTTTTCATTCAAAAGTAAGCACCTTGATCAAGAGTGAAGACAGAAACACATGAAGGATTCTAGTTAATTTAAATAAAAATGCACTTCAGCCCTTCCCTTTATGCTAATTTCCCCATCCTGGTTTTTCTCAGGCTACATTGGTGCAGAGTAATCAAATTTGCATAAGTTGAAGAAAATGCTGAATCCATTTCTGTATTTGCCTTTGTCAGTGATGCATGCAGGAAGGATTCCACACATTTCACTTGAAAGGTGTCCTTGTTGAGGTAGTTTTAAATTTGGCCTTTTTTGAGTGAAAAGGAAGAGGAGGCAATGGTTAATTTGTGATTTCTTGTGATGCATTTCTTTCCCAGTTGCTGTGTGAAGCTCCTCTCCTAAGACAACAGAGCTTAGATTACCAATCACTGCTGTGATCTTCTGTGTGAAAGATAATGCAAAATTGTAATATCACTATTTCTCTCCTCTAAAAGATTTAAAAGTCCCAGGCTGCTTGTTCTGTGCCTGCCTGAGGCCTTTCTACCTGTAATTGCTTTGGGCTTTTGCTTGGCATGGTACAGCTCTAAATCTCATTGAGTCTGCAAGGTTAGTTGTTTTGGAAGGATGGTTTGAGAGAGATCATCTAATCCGATTTATCTGTCAGCCTTAACCTGGCTGTATTTTGGGCATAGTCAGGCCAAGCTGGCTGCTCTGTGTCATTTTTTGTGCCAGGCAGCTTTGCAGTGCCAACCTGCAATTAAAAATGTGTCAGGCAAAGTAACTCCAGCAGAGCTCTGCACTGTGGCCCTCCATGCACAGTGTTTTATTGATCTCTAATGCAGACACTCCAGCCTCATTATTCTACATGCAATAAAATGTGAATCTCTGAGCCTGGATGCTACTGAGAATAGGAGATCCTCATAAAGGCTGTTTATGTGTCTATATGTACTATAAAGCAAGAGATAAACATCTCTGCATTTGCATTTTGTTTGAAAGCCAGAGCCAAAATATTACCCAAGGAGATGTGAGATGTGAGGAGTTTGCAGGAGCTGTGGGAGGTGTGGTGGTTGCTGCTGGAGCTGGCCATATCCCTGCTAGAGGTGCAGGAGGCTTCTGGAGATCGGGGTAGCTAGAGAAACTTCCTTGGTTTACTCCCTGAGTCATATAAAAGCTCTAAAATGCTCTTTTTTCATGGTTGCAGAAGATTTCCTTGGAACTGCCTGCTGTCTGTGGTACGAAATTAGCTCAGACAAGTGAGACTGGTTTTAACTGTGCTCGTGTAAACTGGGAGGTAACAAGGAATTTGTGATTGGTGCTGTGCACACCATCTCCCCAGGGCCTTACAGTGATGCTCCAGCTGCTTGAAAGGTACGTGTGAATGGACTAGTGGTCAGGAAAGAAAAGGAACTTGTGCTCCTTCTTACTCTCCAGAATTAGTTTCTCGGTTCAGGTGGGGGACTGCTGGCTCAAATTGAACTTGCTGTCAACCAGAGCCCCCAGATCCCTTTCCAAAGGCTGCTTTCCAGCCTCTTGCTCCCCTTCCCCACTCTGAACACAGCTCTGCCACATCCATCCTAAGATATTGTGTTTGTATCCTCTTCCCAAACTTTCACACACAGAAATTAAACCCTCCTCCCCAGGACACAAGTCCTGGTAGAGTTTGGAGTGGAAGGAGGTGGTGTAGAAATGGGTTCGTGTTGTCTCGTTCCAGGCGTAATCAAGTTCCCTTCTCAACTGTCTTCATGCCAAGGTTGAAGGTAGAAGTTCATGAATGTCTTCCTCAGCCCTTCATTCGCCTGTGCCTGTGGTGTCACTCACAGGCAGACAGTCTGTAAATCCAGCTTCAATAAATCTTAGTTATTTACATCAACCCTTACAGTTCTTTTTTTTGGCAAGGCTGTGAGAGGCTCATCTTATTTCTCACCTTTATTATCTGTCTTGTACTAACCCGAGCTGGCAGAAGTGTGTGTGTCTCCCTGTTTCTCTCTGTTGTATAATTCTTCTCTAAATCTTCATGTTTTGGGGAGGATTGGAGAGGAAATTTTCCTTTGAAATCACTAAACATTTCTTTGGCACTAAAAGCCATTTCTCACCCATCTCCAGTCAACATTTCATGCCCTGAATTTGTGGTAAGGGAACAGCCTTGTACCTGGCAATCAGGAATGTCATCGTTGACGTTAGTGATGTTAAAAAGAGCTGCAGGACTGGGAGGTACCAAGACACTCTCACTGCTACAGGAGACTCCCAGCTCTCTGCAGATGGGCTGTGAGGGCTGGCTGTGTTATATTAGCTGGGTTCCCATCAGATTTCTGCTTCTCTCTGGGATAAAGACCATATGGGTGCTAGAGGAGAGGCCATTTCAATCCCTTGCTTGGTGATTTTGTGTGACCAGAGTTGTCAAATTTGTGGTATTCTATCCCTCCTGATGGATGAATTGGGAGTGTGGCGGGACCAAGGTTGGGAGGGGGTTATTTTTGGAGGGGTCTCAGTCTTGCAGCTTCTGAGGCAAAGATTTTACTGATGATAAAGCACAAGCACTGACAGAAGCTGTCACCATCCAGATAAAACCTTTTTTTCTTCTTTTTTTTTTTTTTCCCCCTATCAGCAGCTGCACATAGCATCTCCCCATTGGTAGAATAAATCTGATAAAAAAATGTAGTTGTAAGCAGCAACGATTTTATCCTGGTGAAAAGATTTTATCCAACAAGAAAAATGTTGTGCCTGGGCATAATTTTTCAGATATGATGAACAACAGCATGGTGTGACCCTCAGTCCCAAGGATTTAGTTTTAAAAGAACTACTGAGCTTATCAGATATACTCAACTTTTTCTCTGCTATCGTTTTTTTTTTTTTTTTCCCATTGGCAGAGTTCAGTTTACAGATACATCTTGACAAAAATCTACCAGAGGCAAATTTCAACAAAAGAACAACTTCAAACACATCCAATTAACAATTTATGAAAGGAAATCTGACAGAAAATTACACAGAGATTCACAGGGCATAAAAGTTGGCACTAAATCAAATTTATTGTGGAAATGCCTGTACAGGGAGTTATGGCCCCTTCTAGTGCAGTGTCAAAGGGAACTTTATCTGTGGAGGCTCAGTGAGTGCCCTCCATCTGATCTTTTCTTGCTATAAATAAAATGTTTTGTCAGACATGGCAATGAACATAACTCAAAAGGGATTGAAGACCACTGATAAGCCAACCTATATGCAGCTTTCAATCAGCAGCATTAGAAGTGATTAGATTTCTTCACAGCTTCAGATTTAAGATTTGTTCACTTTATCACAGAAATGGGGGACTCAGCACCATGGACAGCACAAAAAAATCACTTTTATTTGTTAGCACAGCATCCAGACCCTGATAGCAGGTCACAGTGACTGTATTTAATATTATTATGGAACCATTTTTGTGTCTGGAAGGAAATATCAGCCCCCCTGCATCCTGTTGTTTTACTGATTTACTCATTCAGCAGCCGTGGTTGGATTTTTTGGGAAGATGTTAAGGATGCAAATGCGTGTAATTTAAACACATGAGTAGCTGGGGTTTGTTTGTTTGGGGGTTTTTTGTCGGTTTTTTTTTTTTCTTTTTCCTAAGAGATGACTGAGCAGCAGCAGCAGCTCTTGCAACGAATTATCTGAGTAATTTGGAGGGGGGATGTGTTATTTACAGATAACAGGCCCAGCTAGTGAGGATGACAAATAAAGTTGACACAGGCCAAGATAAAGCGTAATTGTGGTACAGCTGTGTTATTCCATGGACTAACCTAATTTGAAGAGCTGGCTGCTGCCTCTCCTGTTATCCCTGTGCTCCTACATCAGAAAAGGAAACATCTGAACACTTGTAAACTTGTAATCTTCCACCGAAATTCAGACCTGCATAGGATGAGCATGGCTTTGAGTGTCTTTTCATGGTCATTGAGGTCCTTGGTGCAGCGTCCTTGCTGTGACCAGAGCACACAAATTTCATTAGAACACTTTTCCTGTGTCTCCATAGGGCAGATTCCTGGGATCTTCCAGCCCACTTGGCCAAGTGCACTTTGCCTCTGCTCATCTGAGCCCACTGGTGAAAATGAGAGGACACCTCTGTCACTAAATGAAGCATTAGAATACCCCAAGGATTTTTTTCTAAGTCCATTAATACACTCTTTTGGCACTGAAACATTCTACCAGGGAAGTTAGTGTCCAAGGCACGTAATAATTAGTGAATAAAACACCCCAGAGCATCTTAATCCTATTAAAATATGTCTTATAAAGTGTAAATTAATATTTAACTTAATTTTAAATGATGATTTTCTTCCTGTAACACGCCCTTTCTCAGTAGATCCCTGGAAAGCAGAAGGTGAAACAAAGTGAGGCATTAATATCAAAAATTTTTATCTTCTGTTCATATTTTGAAAGATATTTGACTGTTGGCTGCTGATTTTCCTGTTTCCTTCTACTTCTTCCATCACTCCACTTCCTTCACCACATTGTGTTATTTTCCTTGTCTCCAACAAGGTATGGTGGTAATAATAATGAATTACTTTCATAAGACAAAGTCTAAGTCTAGGCAAATGCAAAAGTTCTTTTCTTTCTAAATACAGGAATTGTATACTTCTTAAAGAGTTAAAGAAGAGTTAGAGAGTTAAATAAACATTTCCAGACTCAAGTCCTCCCAGTCTTTCCAGTCCTCCAGCCCTGTGCCCTTCCATTAAACTGCCCCATGGCCTTGCTTCCTGTTCACGCTGTGGGAATTCAGGGGAATTAATACTTTTGAAGATGTAGCCACAGGAAGACAGAAAATGCTTTTATTTCTCAGGCACAACTCCCAGTGTCTGTGCTTCAGATAAACCCAGGTTCAGAGAACGGAACACCCCCCTGAGTACTTGTTTTCTCCTATACCTTTCAGGGGCTTCGGGGACATTTAAGTCAAGGATGTGCTGTGGCCACTGCCATTTCTTCTTTCAACTTCAGAGCATCAGAAGCACTTGGTTTGCTTTTTTTTTTTGTAACTTTTGGTTAGGAGTCAAAGCTCAGCTCAAGATCAAGTTAGAGAACCATGAATATTGTTTGAAGTGGAATCCTCATGCAGTTGTAAGGTTGGAGCCTTCAACAGCACCTCTTAGTTTAGAACTTGAGCTCAGGCTCCAAACCAGCTTTGAGTCAATTCATCCTCCAAGTCCAGTCAGGACTGAGCCTAACACACGCACAGAACCCAAAGGCTGGGTGAAGAAGACCTTGCTAAACCTCTGCCCCAAATTTTTGTGAAGACGCAACTGGTTCTTGAACAAAGTTTTAAAATCTGGACCTGAATATAAGTGCAGCTCCCAAAATAGTAGAAAATGGTACCTTGGGGCTTATAAAACAAGTTAGGGGCTTTTAAAAAAGAGGGAGAGAAGCTTATTAAACAGGCAGATAGGTCATGGGGGGATGATTTTACACTGAAAGAGGAGATATTTAGATTAGATATTAGGAAGAATTTCTTTCCTCAGAGGGTGAAAAGGCACTGGAATGGGTTGCCCAGAGAAGCTGTGGTTGCCCCGCCCCTGGAAGTGTTCAAGGCCAGGTTGGATGTGGATTGGAGCAACCTGGTCTAGTGGAAAGTGTCCCTGCCCATGGGAGGGGTTTGGAATGAGGTGATCTTTGAGGCCCTTTCAACCCAAACCATTCTGTGGTTCAGTGACTGTGATCTGATGTGTCAGCAAAACCAAGTCAACTCCACAGGGTGAACACCACGAACCTGGGAGCTGCTCAAGCTGATCACTCTGCACGCACATCCCTGCAGTGATTTCCCCTTTTATTAGCTGTGCTGTTTATCTCATAAATGAAGAAGACTGGAACTTTTGTATTTTGAAAGTGGCAACTTGGGCCATAATGTCGTCAAGACAAATGAGTAGAATTTCTGTGTGCCTGAGAAAGTATCTAATTCAGGAAGAATTTGCAGGGAAATAAAACATGTGTTATTTTTCAGCTGCACACCAACGTTTTGTTCTGTCAGAACTATGGAAAATTGAAGTTGATTGCTGAGGCCCAAAAGTAGCTCAGGAGATCTGACTACATATCCTAACATTTCCTTTGAGACTTGAAGTGTTTCCTCTCATGTAATTTACTTTTCTCCTCTTCAGCTTTTCACCACCATTTATGCCAACTCTTATATTAATATTTTTTTCCCCACACTAAAGCTGTGTAAAACTAGAAAACATTTACACTTCCTTTGCTGCCTTTCCATTCTCCCACCTCAGCAGAGCCCTAAGACCCCGTTCTCTGACCTGCCTGACGATGAGAAGATCTTTAACGGAGGTGATGGAGTGTGGCAGAACCAGGGCCAGGACCAAGCCTTGCTCTCAGAAATCACAGAGGAGGATCTGGAAGCCATCCGCCAGCGGGAAGAGGCCATTCAGCAGATTGAGGTCAGTAACCTCCTCCCACCATGGCTTTGTGAGCTGAAAATGCAGAGTCCTTGCGTTGTGCCTTGCTCAACATGAAGTAAATGCTGATTTATATCGCTGCGAGTACAGCAATATAAAAAAATGGGTGAGATTATCAAGAGTTTCTAAACATGGGAATCAATGACAGAAGGAAAAGTTGGAAATCCATATGATTTGTAATGAAAATGACAAGAATTAGTTAATGTTCATGGGCTAATGGTTGAGTTCTTCCCAGTGAGTCTTCCACAGCAGAATCTGTGGTGAGGTGCTTTAACTGAGCTGGGTTCTGCAGCAAAACAACTTCCTCAGTGCACACAAGCTTAAAACAAATTTGTCACAGGCAAAAACCACTCAGCTTTACCATTAGAGAAAATAATAGGTAGACAAAAGGAAATAACTTGTTAACCTTTTCAAATTATTCAATATTTTGCTGTATCAAAGTATTTGGACATTCTTGATGTAGTTAAAAGAGGACATACTATTTTTATTCCTTTTTTTTTTTTTTCAAAAGCACTGTAAAATATGAAATAAAAGGAACAAAAAGAGGCCTGAATAAGTTAAACATCCCACATTTTTCTTTTTATACTTCTCTTTTCATGCTTTTGGGAAACTCTTGTTCATTAAATTTAATCGCTAAATGGGTAAAAGAAGAACATGTTAAACCTTTCTAATTTGTATGCTTTTACAGACCTAAACTCAAGATGAACCGAAAAAAAAAGGGCTTCAGAATAATCAGAACATTTAATTAAGGGCTATACTTTGTCCTTTAATTGGATTGAGCTAATTTTATCAGGATAGATTTTGGTTGCGGTACAGCAGGAATTGTGATTGAGTTAACAGTGCAAAAAGGGGACAAAAGTTCCTGCGGGGGGTGGTGCTTTGAGGTTGGGACCTCTGTTTGCAAACAGTGGTGGCCACAGACGACTCAGCTCTCCAAGTCAGAATTGTTGACAGTTTTACAGGAGTAGGTCGAGGTCAGTGTATGTCTAATTTCTGTCGTGGTTCACTGAGCAGAGATGAATGAGCTCTGTGGATTTGTGTCCATTACTAGGGGTGAAACTGTCAGAGAATATTCTCACACTCTTTGGCTGTGAATTGTCATTTTGTGCTTGAAGGATCTCAGTGCATCCAGCAGGACAAACTGTAGGGAACTTTGTTGCAAAGAAAATGCATGTTTTGGGCTGCACTTTGATATTCAGACGGGATGGTAGCAGATGCATTTCTGAAATGATCTTGGTAACACCACCAGCTCACTGGAGATATTTAAGAGCACTCTGAATAGAATATTTTGCCATGTTGTCTGGAATCCCTGCTTGAGCAGGGATGTTGGATCAGATGACCCCACTGTGGTGCCTCAGCCATTCTGTGGTTCTGTGATTTTGTGATCATTTGTGTTTGAAATATAGTCAGAACCTTTTCTATTTTGTATTTACATTGCCTCTGTCCTCCCCAGGAAAAAAACAAAACAAAACAAAACAACACATTTAGTAGTTGCTCCTTGGGTAGGGGGGAATGACAACCCCCAAGGCAGCCTCGAGCACATCAGCTTTGGAAAGTCAAGATGTGCAGTGGTATCTCCTTGAAGAGATCTTTGTTTTGCTGGGTAAATCCCATTTCTGTGCCACTGTCTGATGCCTCTGCACCAAGTTTCACAGGGCCATGTGGCCATGGTGGGGTAATTGAGGGGGTTGAAGTGAACCCAATCACAATCCTAAATAACTTTAAAAAAAAAAAAAAAAAAATCTATGTTCATATATTGTGCAGGGTTTGCATCTATTGATTTGATCCTGGATACCTTTCTGCCTAATACGAATTTACCTTGGTATAGCTTAGTTTATGCAATTAATTATTTAGTCAGTTTAAGCAGTTAATGTTGTTTAGCCTTTTGCTTCCTGAGAATGTGTGCACTTTCTCTTTACCTATTTTTTCCCCATCTCCTATATCCATTTTGCTTTGCTCTCAAAGATTTCTGTTCATCCTCTAAGGAGGGCTGCATTCCACAAACATTATTTCAAATGTAGCTTAAACATTTCTCCTTAGGGGGAAAACATTTAGGACCAATGGTATTTTGTTTAACATCTCTTTTGAAAGAAATATAATGAAAATGAGTTTTTTTGGACAGCATTGTTCCTCTTCCCAGCTGTATTTGAATAAGCAGATGGTGCTTTTAAATAATTTTCACTGTGTTTTGTTTTTCTCTTTGTTGACCCACATGAGCATATTTCTTGTGAAAGGACTCATCTTGCACATTAAAACTTCCCTGTTTTCAGTAGAAGTTGTGGGTACACAGAGGATTCCCTGAGCTCACAGTCACCGTAACAACTTTTCTCCAGTATATTTTCATAACCAGTGAGTAGCCAAGAAGGTTACAGTGACACATTATTCATGACTGTCAAACATAACTAATAAACTAAATTTATTGCCAGATTGATGTATGGCATTTGTTGTCCTTTGTTCGTTGGGGACCAGAATGAAGAATAGAGCAGTGCAGAACTTATTTTATGAAGTAGATTGGTCTCACTGGGGTTTCCATGTTGCTGCATATCCAGCACCAGAAACACGCAGATCTTGAGCAGCACAGGAGGCATTGAAAGAACATCACATCTTCTGATTGTACACAGCTTTGCAGAAGCTCATGGTGCTGGTACCAGTCATGGGGCTTTTTTTTAAGAGACATTGAATTTGCCCTTTTTGCAAGAATGGGTATAAAACCTTTCTTGTTGCTGAAGAAATAAGGAAATAAATTCTCTTCCCATCTCGTGTCCTGGAAAACAGATATAAAATTGTGCCCATAACAGACATTTTCTTAATGTTGCAATGACTTTTCCCCACTTGTGTGTTTTCCACGTCTCCAGAATCTCTTCAGAGGTTTGGGTTAATGGGACATTGTTCTCTGTCAGCAACGTCCCTCGAGGCACTTTGCAGCGTTCACAATTTCCACCCAGACAGATAACAGCCAAGTCAAAAGTTCACCTGGCTGTTCATTTTATTTAAATGTGCTCCTTTTGCTATTGCTTGCAGATTAAAACCTGAGACGTCTGCAAGGGAGACGCCTCGCCAAAACCTTACATTTTGGATAAAGATCTTTATTGCTTGGAAATGTCAAAATCTGGTAGGACACAGCAGCCTTGACACAAGTGTTGTTTCTTAAAATATTGCTTTGAACTGTTATATAAAACCTATTTTAACTTGAACTGTATTGGCAGTGAATAATAGATGCCATAACAACTTTATATATAGCACTGTAAAATGTGCCATCAGAAATACATGAGCTGAACTGTAATGTGCATTGTCAGTGCTCAGTGCTGGCACAAGCTCTGTCATAGCAAATATATATAAAATACATATAATTTGCCACCCCATGCCTTTCATTTGCAACTGTGGTCATCTGAAAAATGGGAGGAGATAAAAGTTTGAGAAGAAACGAATAAGCACTGAATGGGCAACTTCACAGAATTTCAGCTAGTGACTGGAAAAACCTATAAAAAAAAGATTATAAATGCTGTATTGATTCAGAAAGTCTCCCGTGATCCTCCCCGTGCAGACAGCTTCCCCAGAGGTGATGAGAAAGGAAAATGAGAAAAAATTCCCCCAAGATGGTCCACCAGCCCTTTTTCTCTCTCACAGCAGTTTCCCATCCCCATGCTCTGTTTCCACAGAGTGGACATTCTCCTATCTTGGAGAGTGGAAGGCGTCCCTTCCCATGGCACAGGGGTTGGACCAAGATCATCTTTAAGGTCCCTTCCAACCCAAACCACTCTGTGATTCCATGATATCCTGAAGAAAGCAAAACACATCACAGTGATTGCATTTTAGCTGATGCTTCCCTTGGCAAAAAAGAAGGAGAGATGGATAGGTTGTGGCAACAGGTGTGAGGAAAATGCTTTTATTTTTAGGAGAGGTTGTTCCCTCTGGGTCACTGTTCAGAAATGTTGATATTTGTTCCCTATCTGTTTTGAAGAGAAGTGATAGATGCCAGCCTCCACGCCTGTCATTCAAGCCTTTGTAGGCAGACAGAAAATGAAATACAATAAAAATAAAACAAAAGAAAGCCCCACAGAGTCTGGCAGAGTGTGTTTGTTGGTTCAAGCATGTTCCTTGTTCCTGTATTACTACGTATCATTTCTTGCTGAGGGATGTTTTCGGTAAAATCTCTCAACAACGGCTGCAGTTTAGAGGGTTTGGTGGAAGCTGTTTTATACCTTTTATCAGCTTCAATAGTCCAGGGCTTTGACTTATGAGGGCTCTGCCTGTCTCTTCACAGAGGCTTTTTGACTCAGAGTAATGTATAAATAACACAAGATCATGACAAGCACCGTCCGTGAACGATCTGGCGCCGTGTGAGTGACAAGCTCTTCTCGTGACAGCATTTGGGAACCTAATTATCCTGAGCTGCAGAGCTGCCTGCCAGGTTGACATGGCCATCCCTGGGACTGGTATTGAGTTGTTCCCTAAAGAACCAGCTCCAGTATCCTGCCCAGTCTAATTTAAAATGACCCGAGCTGCAGAACTGCCACCATTTATTTCGGGAGACTATTTCACGGTCCAGCAGGCTTCGGTGTTGATGAAATGCTTCCCTCTGTTCTTGCTAAAGATCCCTTTCTCATTCTCGGCTTTTTACACCTAGTGAAACTCTGCTGGACCCTGCAAATAATTCTTCTTCCCCTTTGGCTTTTAAACTCCTCAAATGCTAACAGTTCTCCTCCTCTTCACAAGTTGGTCTCCCTGGCTTTTCAGTCACTTCAGTGCTCTCTTCTCAATTATTTCCCATTTGTTAGTTCTTTGCTCCTGCAGCAGCACACTGTATTTAGGATTTTGGTGTTGTAGCAGGGCTGAACAGAAGAAAAGTGTAAAAAGCCTCGTGGATCCAATTCAGAACTTGCAAGTGCTGATGGGAAATTTCTAGATAATTTCTGCACTAGTAAATTAAACTCACCAAAGACTCTAGAAGCTGCTCATTACACTTTTTAATTGTTAGAGCATACCGTGGCACAGTTTTCACCCAGGTTAGCCAGTGCTTACCCAGTTATTAACACAGTATCAGAGGTAACACGTTTTCTAGAAGCAGTTTTGATGCAGCCACCCTGCTCAGAGTGTAAGGGGCTTAATGATGTGCGTGCAATGAAATGCAGTTTCAGTGCCTGAGAACAGGCATCTCCCATGTCCTTGTACAGCTGCAGCCCTATTGATTTATGAGCTGATCACAAAAATTTCCTCTAGTCCTCACTGGCATTTAGGGAAGAGGAAGAGCAAGGTGAATTAAGGGTGAATTTCGTGGGAAACTGCAAGCCCGAGGGTGAAATGAGGTGTCTGTGAAAATAGCAGCTGGCCTCTTTGAAAACGTGGAGAAGCCTTAGCAAGTCTGGAGAACAAAGAGCAGCCTATCCTAGTAGAATCCTGCAGTGGCCATTTCCATTGAATATTGATTTTACTGTGCCTCCCTCTCTGTGCTCCTGTGGCCTCCAACACTCCTGCATTGCTGTAAGGGACTTCCCCTCACGTCAGAACCGCTCACACTCAATCTGCACGTCTTTAGCATGTTGCTTTCAAACTGCCATGCCAGGCAGCAGTGAAAATTTTCATTCATTTCAGATTCAGGGGTGCTATGAGGATCACAGAATATGCTAAGCTGGAAGGGACCCACAAGGATGATTGAGTCCAGCTCCTGGCCCTGCACAGGACACCCCAAGAATCCCACCCTGTCAATGAGAGCTTTTCCCAAATGCTTCTTGAGCTCTGTCAGGCTCGGTGCTGTGACCACTGCCCTGGGGAGCTGTTCCAGTGCCCAACCACCCTCTGGGGGAAGAACCTTTTCCTAATATCCAACCTAAGCCTCCCCTGACACAGCTTCAGACTGTTCTCTTGGGTTCTATCACTAAAATAGCAAACACAAAAATGACATGTTGTATTTCCTTCTCTTTCCATTTCCCACTCTTTATTAAGTGCTACTGTTATAAATATATCAATACACATCCATCTATTCTGAAACCCCAGTACATTCAGACAGAGAGGCAAGAGATGAAATACCATTGCGAAGATTCTCTCATCATCTCCCTTCTGCTCACACATCACTTTTTCTATGACTAGATGCAAAAGTCCAAACTTTTTCTTCTTGCCTGGATGAAACTGCCTTTCTTCCTCTCCTCGTGGAAATGCTTAGACCTTGTATATTTTTGCAATCAGTGCTTCATCAGGGATACGTGTACAGCCTTGGATATCCCTTTGCAAGACAGAGGGGTTTCAGGAATATATCACAAATCTTTCTTTAGCCCCAGGCAATTTCTCATGTCTCAGGTGTAACCTTATGACTAAACTGTGTGAAGTGTTTTTTAACTAAATTGGAGAGGTTTCCACTGTGTGCTAGAGATAATTTTCCTTTTCTCACTTACATTCCCAGTGCCTTATCCAAAGACTGTTAGTGTCAGAGAGTCTTGCCCTGAACCCTGTCCTTCATGCACTATTCCTTCAGTGAGCTTGTATGAAGAAGGCAGTAATGAAAGCCTGGATTCAGCAAATCCCTTACGTGTATCTTAACAGCTTTGCTGAATAGGGATGGACTTTAGAACCTACTAAAAGTGAAGTATTTCCTCTGCAGAAGGAGGAAATAGTGCTGAGACACACATAATTTGCTAACAATCCAAATTTTAGGGAGACACATCTGCATATTTATATCCACAGAAACTGAGCTGAGTGAAAGTCTCGTGTATGAGCTGTCAGTGTTCATTGATAAGGCAGAGAGCTGGAAAGGGAGAGATTTACAATGCTGCTGGTGAAACAATGTTTGGCTTCTGCAAATCCTCCTGCTTCAGTGTTAATATTTCTTTGGTGAAAAGAATGTGTTAATTTCCTCCTCCATTTACTGCACTTTTGCCTAGTTCTTGCCACCAGATCGTGACTGTCTCAACAAAGGTAATATCTTGCCCCTATTTCTGTTAGCACAGGCAATACAAACATCAAATGCCTCATCAATACAGCAGTTTTTGTGGCTGTGATTTGCTGCCCCAAAGGGTAATTACCCCTCTCACCTATCACTTAGGTTAGAACAGTTCAGTCTCCTGTTCTCTGATGCTAATTAATAACAATGGACATCAATAGCCCATCAACCAGCTGAGATCCTCTAGCAGTGCTCAAAAGAGCTGGCCCAGCAGGTTTGGCTTCTTACCTTTCTGGATTGAGTGCTGTGCTTTCTTTTTTCATTCTTTTGGGTAGGGAAATCAAAATTTCCCCCAGTCAAGATGGGGGGAATAACAATAGATGAGTTTTAAGTCATGGAAATATAAAAGTTCCTGTTGGCAAAACTCTGAAGCATCTCAAGAACCCACTGGAGAGTGAGTCAGCCCTCCCTCATCAGAACTCAGCAGAGAGGGAAGTGGACCAAGGGTGTTGAAAAGACCCCACAGAGGTAACAAGGGAAGAGATGACTGAGAAGGACAATGAAATCCACATTTCACAGCAAGACCAGTTCCCATTCCCTCCTATTTACCAAAAGGTGCCTGGTCCTTTATGAATTATCCTTGACAGGAATATTCTCCCACATCCTTGCAGAAATTAGACCGAAAATCACATTCTTAACATTGTTAACAATGAATGTCAAATTTTAGAGGCTGATGACAAAGACAGTATTAGTTTATGCCCTCTGCACTATGCAGGCTCATTTAGTTCAGGTGTTCTTTAATCCTTTTAATTGCTCCTTTATGAAAGAGGATGTTACAGAACTGTCTTTCCCCACCACCCTCTTCACCATTTATCTACCCAGTGTCTCCTCTGGCTGTCATTTCCTTCCCTGCTTTAAAGTCACCTCTTCCCCTCTGTATTGAAGCTCTCAGACAGCTCACTTGAGGCAGAAAGGCTGTTAAGACTCATCTAGGAACTATGGAGAATTGCAAATTTTAGTATTTTAATATATTTTCTTCAGTGCAAATTTTTAGCTAGACCCCTGAACAACCTGGTCTGACCTCAGAGCTGGTCCTGCTGTGAGTGAGAGGCTGGATTTGAGCACTCCTGTGGCCTTTTCAAACCTGAATTATCCTTCAATCTCATGATCCCATTATCTCTCCATCTCCTTTGACTTGCACCACTGAGGGCTACCGAAAGTTCATGTGTTAATCTTGCTTCAGTCTAAAGCCAAAACAGCTCTTTTTCCCTGCCCGTGTGAGCTCCCACGTCAGCCTCCTTCTCCCTCCTCTTCCATCCATTGTCACTACAGGCAGGAGTTCTTGCTTTTCTCCCGTGTTCATACCACATTCATCATTTATTTGGAGAAATAGGATATTTCACCCATCAGAAAGATGGGTGTCCCTGGAAGAGAACTCCTCTGAGGTGACCCTGTGCCCAGTGGGTCCATGTCCCATCAGTGGGGTTGCCCAGAGAAGCTGTGGCTGCCCCTGGATCCCTGGAAGTGTCCAAGGCCAGGCTGGACGGGGCTTGGAGCACCCTGGGACAGTGGAAGGTGTCCCTGCCCATGGCAGGGGGTTGGAACTGCATGATCTTTAAGGTCTTTTACAACCAAAGCCGTTCCATGATTCTCTGCTGTACCTACAGCAATAAACATCTGCTTATTTTTAACTCTGCCTTTGGAGCTGGTGGTTTTTGGAACAAGTGTTCCTGAGTTTCATCTTCCCTTGTCAATTCTCCCACGAGGGATAAAAGTTGCCACAGATTTCTTACCGGGCTCCTATTCCCATTTCACAGCTGGAGAAACGGAGACATTATGGATTGTTTCTCTGCCAGTGGAGCTCCATAGAAATGTAAATGCCTTGCTTAAGACCTGGGAAAGAGTCAGGATCGGTGCCAGGATTAAAATGCTGTTTGTTCTGTGCTTCCGTACCCAATTCTCATCAGACTGTGCTGGCAGGAGAGATCCAAATACAAGATCTGGCATATTTAGCTTCTAATTTTTCTGCCTGTATTTGAATTGCGAGGCAGAAGGAATGTGCTCCTGTTCAGAAACCACATGGCCATCCAGTCAGCTTCGATGAAGCTCAAGGAAAATATTGATCATCTTTTTAACTGAAGGCAGATCTTCCCTTCAGGGGGACTTGCTGGGATCTGCAGTTTCACCCATGGCATCATGACTTTATCAGGAGATGCTGAACAGCAGCCTGTCCCTCTGAAAGCACAGACTGCTCTGTCAGAGACAGAGAGAACTTCTTGCCCTCTGAAAAATCTTCAGATGTGAAGGTGAGGCTACAGGAATGGGGGCAGGGGGCAATGATCTGCTCTGTGCTTGTACACATAAAACACACCAGGGGGAAAACGTACAGGTGAATGTCAGTTGTGTCAGACAACGTGGTGTTGAGGGATTAAAAGATGAGTTTCTGGGTGTTGTGGGCCTGAGACAGATGTGCACAAGGGGTTCAGTGCTCACAGCTGAGTGCTGGAGACTTCAATTAGCATCTGCTGATTTTCTGAACTGTGCTTTACTGATGGCTGCGAAAGGAGTCTTTGCTCGTTTTGCCCCTCTCATGGTTCTTGGCAGATCCTTTTCTCTCCTGGAAGTGGTGAGAGCCCAGATATCTGTTAGTGTTGAGGAGGAACAGCTTTAAATCTCATACAGCACTGAGAGCTCCTACACGCTCTTTGGAGAGGCTGCTATTTCCTCATGTAGGAAAAAACTCGACTTCACCTGCAAGACCAGTGTTTGAAGGTAGCAGCTACTGCCTCTTTGCCTGACCAGTTTTAGGAATTGGCCATAAATCCAGTAAGTTTGAAGAATTATAGTGTCATAGAATTGCTTAGATTGGAAAAGACCTTTCATATCATCAAATCAAACCATTGATCTGACTGCCAAACTCACCACTACACCACATCACCAATTGCCACATCCACACAATCTTTTAAATCCCTCAGGGATGATGTCTCCAACACTTTCCTGGGCAGCCTGTGCCAGGACCTGATAACCCTTTTGGGGAAGAAAAAATTTTCCTAATATCCAACCTAAGCCTCCCCTGGTGCAACTTGAGGCCATTTCCTCTTGTCTTTTCCTTGTTACTTGAGAGAAGAGACCAAGCCCCACCTCACTGCAGCCTCCTGGGAGGATAGAGGACAACACTAGTTGTGCTTCTGATCCCTTAATCAGTTACCCCAAGCCCTTGAAATCTCTTGATTGTCCTTTTTATTGCAACTTCATTGCTACCTAGCAGAAAAAAAAAAAAAAAAAGGGACAATAATCTGAGGGCTGTAAGAGATAGGATAGGACATTTTCTCTTCACATCTTTAGCCCAGGGAGGCTGCAGGCTGCCCTAAGAGGTGGGTCTGGTCTGGGCATTGGGCCTTTTGTTCCCTTCAGAATGGAGTCTTTTCAGCTGCTCTGTCACCTGTACCAAACAGGAGAACCAAAGTGCCTTCAGAAAACTTCAGTTTAACAGGGATTGAATTAACTTGGTGGTTCAGTGCCAGATGAGAAAGGTTCTGTACCCAATCACTGCAGGTGAAGGGGGTTGCACAAAGCAATCCATGTGCTCTCCCCATTGCCCAAAACAAACACAAAAACTACTCCTGGAAAGTCTTCCTCACTGTTGTTTCCAGGGATTTGTGTCTTTCTCAACAAAACTCAGGTGAGAGCAGAAGTGTCTCTTTATTTTTGGTATTTTTAGCATGGGGTGGGGGCAGTGGGGAATGGGAAACCAGTAAAGTGACAAAGTGAAGGATGTCTTGATCAGCAATGATTCAGCAGAATTTAATATTTAGTCTCATTTTGGCAGTCCCTATAAACATCCTGCTGCAAACTTCAGTCCTTCAGGCTGATTTGATTACTGGGTGCTGCCAGCAGCTGGGACCCAAAAGTCATTCCTTAGGTATCAGCCCCTGTATTTGTCATGATCCCTTAAAACAGCCATGAAAAATGAACTTTCTGGAGCTTTTCAGTTGTCACACAAGGTATTTCTCCTCATCCTCTTTTTCCTTGTTAAATGCATCCAAAAAATGTCAAGTGGGGATGGGAGGGGTGGGGAAAAGGAAATTAAAAGCAAACCCTATGACTTCTCTGCTTCCCTGATTTCAGCTCATGCTTGTAAATATAAGTCTTAACATTGGGGTGCAAGGACTTTTGGGATTAGGTCCTTCTATCCTGAATGCATCTGGAGGAAATAAAAGGAAATCCTGCACCTTTACACGTTGGTGCTGTTTGCTTAGGAGGGAGTCACCTCCTACTGAAATCTGACAGGGCTAAGTCGTGTTCCCTCAGTTGTTTCCCCTGATGTTCTTTCTAATTTATATCACTGAGAAGGGTTAAGGAAGGTGACTTCAGGTGTTGCCATTAGAAAGTCAAATTGCAAAAATAAAGCATTAAAAATAAATGCTGCAGCGGAATTGCTGAGCCAGGGAATAAAGAGCTTTAAATGCAAACAGGGAACTGGCAGTGCATTTCTCCACCAGTCACCTGTCTCCCTATCTGAGGATTAAGGACTCAGTGTCTTTTAGTCCCGTGTCTTCCCATTCAGCTCCAGGTGCTGCTGAATGTCACAACTTTTTACAGCTCTCCTATTGAGATTTAGAGGAACTTCCTTCCTTTTATTTGGACCACAGGAGGAAGATTATTGCTTCTTCTGAGTCACCTCATAGGAGAGATCCAAGGAGAGACTCTCTTAAAAGAGTAGATTTTAAGTATAGGTGGTGTTCCCTAAATAAACTTCAGGAATTTGGTGAGTGGGTTAATTTGTTTATAGGGTAGATCCCCAGCTATGGGACATTGTTATAGATCCACTGACTTCCATGCTGCCAATGAACTGGTGTCTCATTTTGAATGACTTTCAAACTCCTCCAAAGAAAAGCATGAACAGCATTTCTGTCATGCACAGCTTTCCTCTCCCCTGGGTGTTTTTGCAGGAGCACAAGGTGTTTTACAACCACACTCAAACAGATCCTGCCACACTAGATCATCTTTCAATGTTTTTCTGACCTTGTCCCTCCCTCAAGGTACCATGTTATCCCCTAAATCTCAGGGTGCCGTGGTTCTTCCATGTTGTCCCAGTCTTTTCCGGGGGGTGGGAAGCAGTCAGATGGAATATTTTTAGGATTCCTTGCTGCTGTGTGTTCCTAGGGCTGAGAAGACCTCATGGGATCACCATCCTTGCTGCAGGCAGAGGGCAGTCCAGAAGGATTTTAGGGCTGGAATCTGTGCAACACAGAGAAAGTCTGGAGCAGGCTCAGAGGGGCAAGATGAATATCTCCAATATCACAGTAGCACCATCATCTCCTAACTGGGGACAGTGCCATATCAGGGGTTTTTGTAGCTCTGATGTCCCCATGGCACCAGCACATCCCCACCAAACCCTTGCAGTTGTTACACAATGGGAAACTGTCTAGGCTTCCAGTCTAGCTCAGTGAGAGCTCTCTTTTCTTATTCTCCATCCCTCCACTCCCCCTGAAACTGGTGTTGATTAATTTTGCAGCACTCTGTGTGGGAGCAGTGAGGTTTGGGTTAAAGACTATTATAGAAATACCTCCTGCTATTGTTTTTCTCGCCATGCCTATGGAGTTAGAGCACCTATTGTTGTGTGCCATCAAACTGGCTGCCACAGCAGCTCTGGAGGAGCCGTGAGGAGCCAGAGCTTTGTTTCCCAGGTGAGTTTTCTCCGTAGGCGTCAGGACAGCCCCTCACCGTGGTGGGTTGGGTCGTGTGGGTGGCTGAGCAGGTGGCTTTGTACTGAAGGCTCTCTGGTGCTTGGTGACCTTCAAACGAGGTGAGGCAGGACCCCCTCCTCTGAGATCCGGGGTCAGGGGTGCCACTGAAGTGCCACCTGCCTCGGCCACATTGTTCCTGTCAGCCACCGCGGTGCTGGCACTCACTGGCTGTGTCTCATTAGCACAGGGCTAAATTAATCCTCTCCCCCCAAGTGAGGCTGGAGCTGGGAAGTGGTGCCAGACTGCCAACCCTGTGTTATTTATTGCCTGGTTCATGGTGTGTCCTCATACCTTGTTTGCTGTTCTGGAAGGCACCAATGCATTTAGCAATGGTTTTTCTTGGGCTGCTCAAGCCTCTCTGCTGGACTTGTGTGCCAAATGTGGAGTCACAGGAGCTGCAGGAGGAATTTTCATTTCCCCCTCTCACACTTGCCTTCATCAGTGTTGAATATCATTCCCTGCTGTATTATTGAAAGTGCTTAGCACCTACTGATGTTTGCAACAGCCCTGTCCCGTCTTGACAAGCCTGACTACAGAAATCCAGTCAGGTTCTGCCCTGTGACTGCCCCCAGGTGTTGACTTCTACATCTTTTTTTGTACCAAGTCTATGCTATTCATTATTCTGTCCATTCCAGACCATGTCCTCTCACTGCCCTGCACACTGAGCACTCATCTGGGTGCAGTCTGGCATTAACATCCAGCTGGCACATCCCACAAGGTCCAAACTCAGCTGCCAAATTCAGTCTGGTTGGATTTGGGCAGCTCTTAGGGTATTTTGAGATCTGGTAATGTTTAGCCAGGTCCTCCCTAGGTTTTGGGGACATCCTGCTTCCCACCAGGCAGCCAGCCCCAGCTCTGTGTTCTATTTTTCCCGGAAAGTTTTTCCATCTTCCAGTCTCAAGGCTTGCCTGGAGATTCTGGCTCTACCTGTAACCCTGTGTCCTTGAATCACTGTGTCTGCTTCACCTGTGTCGCTCCCAGGTAAGACTGTTCAAGTGGTCCTGGGTCTGTTGAGAGTTCTGTATCCGACTTCTGCCCCAAGGGAGCTCACCAAAGGTTACAGTCTTCTGCACCTGAATAGAACTTTCATTTTAACATGGAATTTGTAGGATTATCATGATGACAGGTTGAGGGGCGTTTTTTGGGTTTTGTTTGTTTGTTGTTTGTCTGTTTTTGTTTTTGCTTTTTTGCTTCTCTCTACCACTGATTCACCTTCCTGGATCCCTTATAAATATACTTAACAATGTGGCATCCAACAAAATGCCTAGAGGAAGCTGGCTGTTAACCTTTTGTCAGGATGAAAACTGACCTACTTTTAATTTGGGGTTGGGTTTTTGGTTCGGTTTTTTTTTTCCTTTCTTCTTTCTCCTGACCTGCTTTTGCATTTGACATTGCTTTGTACCTCTCTCCATGGTAGTTACCTTCTGTAGTCACCTGAGGAGTGACAACATCACAGACCTCTATAATCTGAAAAAGAATTAAAGCAACTGGTTTGCACTTTCTTGTTCATTTCCACTGAGTTATCGACTTGTTTAAAGAATTGTGAGGGCTAAGTGAGCTGTGATTTTCCTTACAAGGACCAGGCTATCACAGCCTTGCATGTGCTTTGCTGTTTTGTTCTGTTTTAGCCATTTTACCACAATGTGTAAGGTTTTATTACTCTATTCATCATTCAAACAGCCAAGACTTTTTGTAAAGCTCAGTTGTTTGTAACTGGCAATCTGCAACAGGGCTTGCTCCTAAACAGGGATTAGATGTTCCTGCTAGCAAGTCTGGGGGATTCTGCAGGTTATTAGGATTTCTTGTCACCCAGAGCAAGGTACTTTTTCCATAACAGGATGTAGATGCCCCTGTCTGATTTTAAGGTCTCAAAATAATCTATGAAAACAAACTTTTAGAACACAATTCATCCACTATGATTTTAGACATCTGTTCTATCATGATCAGCTTCTTTCTCTTAATGTCCTGTATAACATCTCCTTCTGTTTATCTCAAAAGTTCAAACAGACATCCATAATCAATGATACCTGTAGGCTGCTTCTTCACCAGACTGTTTGGCCAAAATACTATTTTGTGGGGATCTTTTAAAATTTTCTTGAGTGGTAGTGCTGCATCCCAGCTTCTGTCACCCCAATCTCTTAGAGCACTTCCTCCCTTTGTGTCTGAATTGAGAAGATTTTTGTCACCTGACATTTTTGTAATTTGAACTTGCACTTACAGAATCATAATAATCATAGAATAATAGAAAAGTTTCGGCTGGAAAGGACCTTAAAGATAATTTAATTTCAACACACCTGTCCCCCAGAAGAATTCCACCCACTAGACCAGGTTACTCAGAGCCCTATCCAACCTGACCTTGAAGAATTCCAGAGATGGGGCATCCCTGGAAGTATTCAAGGAAATAACAAGTATTTGTTTTTCAGAGACCATTCTTGACCTACTTGTTCTTTGCTTCCTCTTCAGAGTACGGCATAACCAGATGGTTTTTCAGGTGACTTCCAACCCAAACCATTCTATGATTCAATTCTCTTGATAATCACAGACTGATGATCCCACGAGCAAATGCATTTATAAGCCATCAGTCTGGATAATGAAATCAAAGGAAAACAATGTCCTGATTTTGACGTGTACTTTTAATTGAACAGATGAAAAACCTTCCATTTAAGCATGCCAGGGTTATCTAAGTAACATTCTGGCACGTTGCCCCTTTTTCACCAACGTGACTGTACATTCCAGCAACAAAATGGGGAAAAAAAATCGATTCCATGGGAAGAAAATCCCAGTAATTGAATCTCATTTTAATTGCAGATCAGAAGAAAAAAAAATTTGTTTTTACTATTTGTAAAAGTGAAAATGTGAGTAAGAGAATGGTTGGCCCATGTCAAGATGAAATTTTTCTTTTGGTCTTGAAGGGTGATGCAAGACCCACTTTGATATGACCTTGGAAACCAGTGATGGTATCTTGACCCAGGCTAACACTTCTGGTGCTGGCAAAACATTATTTTTGTTCTAGAGGGGATGCCATATGAGAAAGGGCTGAGGCAATTTGGTCTGTCCACCCTGGAGGAGACTGAGGGGAGAGCTCATTGCAGTTACATCTTCCTCGTGAGGGGAAGAGGAGGGGCAGGCTCTGATCTCTTCTCTGTGGGGACAGTGCCAGGACCTGAGGGAATGGCCTGAAGCTGTGTCCAGGGAAGTTTAGGTTGGATATCAGGAAAAGGTTCTTCACCCAGAGAGTTGCTGGGCACTGGAACAGGCTCCCGTGAAGTTTTCTTGCTCTGAAAATCTCTCTTTGCTGGAACACTCTGCAAACTAGAAATTACCATTAAGGCATGAGCAAACTCAGTCTGAGTCCCTAAAAAATTTCCTTGGATGGTCATGGATAGACCAATGTGGGGTCGGTCTCTTCTCCAGAGTAACAAATGAACGTGAGGAAATGGACCAGGGAGTGTTGAGATAAGATATCAGGATAAAAAATCCTTCACAGAGGTGTTGTCAAGCACTGGGACAGGGAAGTGGTTGTGCCACCATTCCTGGAGGAATTAAAAAACGTGTTGATGTGGCACTTGGGGACATGGGTTAGTGGTGGACTTGGCAGTGCCGGGTTAATGGTTGGACTCAGTGGTCTTAAAGGTCTTTTCCATCATAAATGATTCTATGGTTTTATGAAATACAAGTGTTGTGGCAAGAAGGGAACTTTCTCAAGGAGGTCTAAAAAACATTTCTTTTGTAAAATTTCTGTCCTCCTGTGCTTTGATCTGGATTGTTGCCTATTCTGGTTTGATTTAGGTAATTCTGGATGGCGGGAGGATCGTGGCAATCAAGGACACAAAGTACCTTCCCTGGGAGATGAGCAGTCCAATTTCTGCATAGCAAGGGAGCAGGGAAATTTTATCCCAGGAGCATTAATGAAGAATTTGCCAGAAAAAAAGATGAAAAGTCCAATAGTCAAGTGAAACGCAGCTGCACTCTCCTGAATTTTAACTTTTCCTCACTAACACACTTCACATTATGGGATTATTATGGGATTATAATATCTCTGTGTTAAAGGGGAGAGGAAATCCTTAGCCTTCATTGCACTCATCTAACCCCCCTTTCTTCTGGAAATAAAGGAGACGATAGGGAAAGGGAGTGAGGGCAAAGAAGAGGAAAAGAAGAAAATTAAGATTGGAATGAAGCCTTGAAATTGGCAGCTGTCAGCAGCCCTCAGGACAAGTGATAAAATGCTGCATTAAAGTAGCTGCAGTGTGAAATGCCATTGACTGAATAACGAGGATGGGAAATCACTTTATAAATGTGCTTACCAGGATAAACAGATGTGACTGAGGGCAACTCCACTCTGTCACTAAACACTTGAAAGGGCAAAATTTATGGTAATCTATTTTCTGTTAAAAAAAAAAAAAAAAA
>WEKY01007655.1:28136-52971 GCA_013390045.1 Picathartes gymnocephalus
CCCGCACCCTGCTTTTTCCATGTTGAAAGCCACACTAATTCCTAGTTTTCCTATCAGGTTGTGTTTCTAACACTTTTGATCATTCCCATGGCTTTTCTCTGAGCTCTGTCCAGGTGGTCCCCTGAGATTTATTGCTCGAAATTGGACACAATATTTTATCTCACAAGTGCTAGTTTTGTCCCCAGAACCCCTCAGCACTTTTGCTTATTTCCTTTTAAAGGACTTCTCTCTGGGAAGTTGCCTCCTATTCCTTTTGTCTAACTGTAGAACTTTGTATTTTCATTATTTGGCTTCACCCTTTTTCTTTGCAGTGTTTCTCCATTTCAACAAGATGCCTTTGAATTCTAATTGTATCTTCTGACAGGCTCAAAATATTTCTGAGCTTCACTGCACCTTCTTATTTATGAACTGTCCTTTCTGAGCCATCACCTAAAGCATTTCTGAAAAATATTGGTTAGTTCTGGATCCAGGAAAACCACATGAACTCAGGGTGTCATAAAATCCCCTCCCTCACCTGCTGCCCACTCTGTTTCTGATGCAGCCCAGGACACTGGTGGCTTTCTGGGCTTTCAGTGCACATGGCCAGGTCATGTCCAATTTTTCATCCACCAGCTATTCCCACCTCCTTCTCTGCAAGACTGCTCCCATTTCATCTCCCAGTTTGTTTAGATTCTGGGGATTGTCCCAGTTCAGGAGCAGGGCCCTGTAGTTGTCCTTGTTGAACTTTGTGATGTTGAAATCCTTTCTATGCATCCTTCCAGTCCATTACCAAAGAGCATTTACTGGTGGACAAATACTTTTAAACTATGATTTCTGAGCCAATTTTACAGTACTTTCATCTAGACTTTGTTTGCTCTATTTGTGTATTTGTCATTTGCTGCTTTTCCCCCTCCTCGGGTGCTGCCCTGTCCTAGAAAGGTACCAGGTAACTTTTGACAAATGCACACGTCTTGCTGCTCATTCTCCTGCTGTGTTTTGTGCAACAGCAAATCGTACATTGGATTATTTCCCCCATCATCTGTACAACTGGGGCTGCACAGGGCTGGCATTGTCTGGCCTCAAATTCCCAGACTTTTGGATTTTGCACTGTTCAGACACTTTTCTCTCTTTTCTCTCTTCTGGAAATTCACCTGATTCCCCATGAATTTTCAGTTTACAGCTCTCAGGTTGTCTCACTATTTCTCTAAAAATGTCATGTTAGTATTTATGAGCTCCAGACAGTTTGAAAACACCTAACCCTTAATCTGAGCTCCACAATCCCAGTGTTGGCTCCCCATTGACTCTGAAGGGAGCCAGGGCAAATTGCGAAGCAGTAAATGTAGAAGACATCAAGATATAATTCACCAACTCTGCACTATAAATAATTCCTCCTTCCTCTGGAGATGAAAATGACCCAGACTTTATTCTCTGAGAGCATCATTCCCATCTGCCAGTGACACATAAACAAAACTGTCAAAGTAAAATGAATGATTAATTGTTTGAATGATATCTCCTTTGATCAGAGAGTGAGCTGCTTGTTGTTCAGGCCCGTAATTTTAATTACTGGATGGAATTTCAAGTCACAGTTTTGATCTGAGAATGAACGCAAGATTTCTGGATTTGGGGTGGCAGACACAGCTGGTATCGTACCGTGTCTGCAAACGTAAGAGCTCCAATGCCTGCAGCACCAGCAACAAACAGGAGGAGCTGGAAGCCATTGTGCCACTGGAAAACTGAGATGGGAAACTGGGTGGGATGATTCCCACAACCAGAGGGCTGGAATGGATGGCTGCAAACTCTTCAGAAGGGACAGACAGGGAGGAGAGGCAGCGGGGTAACCCTTGTGTCAACAAGGTTGAGTGTTTATGGGTCAGAATCATGGGCAAGGCCAGCAAGGCAGACATCCTGGGGGGAGTCTGTTATAGGCCACCCAGCCAAGATGAAAAGATGGATAAATTGTTCTAGAAGTATCTGGGAGAAGCCTCATGATCGCTGGCCTTTGCTCCCCTGGAGGAATTCAATTTAACCAGATGTCTGCTGGAAATACAGCACAGCAAAGAGGAAACAGTCCAGGATGTTCCTGGAGAGTGTAGGAGATAAATTTCTGACACAAGTGGTGAGTGAGCCAACTAGAGAAGCTGTGCCACTGAATCTGTTGAACAGTTTTAACCAGAAATTGGAAAATTTCAACTGGATACTGAGCACAGACTGTTGGAAAATAAAGTGAACTGTTACACATCCTTTAAGTGTCTGCCTTAGCTGTTGGCACCTTTTATATGATGAGAAGGTGTGTGAGAAATGAGAGCATTTTGGCCTGGTTTTTCTATTAGAAATTTGGAGGCAATCCAGAAGGAAATAAATGAGGAAGAAGTATTAAGTATAATTTATGAAGAGAGATTACAGGAATTTACCAATTGCAGCTCAGAAAGTGCAGCAGTGATTAGTTGAGCCATGATGACTGTGTAGAAATACTTGATGTGTAATAGCATTGAAAGAAGGGTAGAATAATTTAAAATATTAAGGTTGGAGGTAGTAACAAATTACCAAGTAGTAACTAAGGACAGAGAGAAATAAATTAAACATTAAAAAAAAAACCTTGAAAAATGAGATGAATAATTTTGGATATAATGTATATTTTTTAAAATAGTCTCTCGTGTATAGAATGGAGAATAAAACCATGTGAGGGTGATTGGGAGAGTCAGCTCGCAGGAGGTGATACCCATCCACCTTTCTTTTCTGAGCCTTTTATCTGCACTTGTAATTAATTTGCCCGCAGATACCTTTACTCAGCACTTGTGCCTTTTAGGTAACCTGCATTACTGACTGAAAATATGTAAGAAAGGTGTCAACAGCATAGTCTGCAGTCCACAGAGCCAGAATCTGGAGAAGCCTAAAAAGACCACAGCATGTGGCATTGAAATGCACAGGAAGATGTAGGGCAGAGAGGGGGTTTTTTTAATTGTATGGAACGTGTCTCTTCTTTTTGCCCAATTTGTACCATTGAGGAGAAGGTGAACCTTGGGCTGACCTTGGATATGGAGTTACTCGTGGAGCTGTGGAGCTCCTGATGGCCTGGACAGCCACACCCCTTTGTTTTGGCTGTGCCTCTTCAGTCTCCTGTAAAAAGAGAACAAGATCTCTCCTCTTGAGAGACCCCACCTGGAGCTCTGGGACCCCAAGACAAGAGAGATGTTGATCTCTTCAAACAAGTCCAGAGGAGGCCACTAAGCTGAACAAAGGGCTGGAGCACCTCTGCCATGGAGCCAGGCTGGGAGAGATGGGGCTGTTCAGCCTGGGGAAGAGAAGGCTCCAGGGAGACCTCAGAGCAGCTTCCAGTGCCTGAAGGGGCTCCAGGAGAGCTGGAGAGGGACAAGGGATGGAGGGACAGAACAAGGGGAAATGGCCTTGAGCTGAAGGAGGGTAGGTTTAATTTACATATCAGGAGGAAATCTCTTCCGACAAGAGTGGTGAGGCACTGGAAGAGGTTGTCCAGAGGAACTGTGAATGTTCCATCCATGCAAGGGCTCAGGGTCTGGGCTGGAAGGGAGCTTAAAGACCACCTGGTTCCAACCTCCTGCCATGGGCAGGCCACCTTTCCCTAGACCAGGCTAATCAAAGCCCAGTCCAGCTTGGCCCCGAGCCCTTCCATGGATGGAGCATTCACAGCTTCTCTGGACACATCTTCTCCATGATTTTATGATTCCGACTTTCAGTGACCTGTGTAAGAGATTGTGACTTCCTCCCTCTCTTGCAGCAAACCCATGAACTCCATTTGTCATAAGGACTGAGTTGTCTCCAAACTCTGTACAGGGTAGAGCACTTTCAGCCATTTCTAAACAGAGAATTGGCAGCATAGGAGTGAATTGTAAAAAGATGCTGCGTATTTCCCTCGTCCCTTTGTCTTTTTCCTTTCAGTTAACGTTAGATGTTCTTTTTTAGTTTGTCAAGAATAAATAGTGCGCCTAAATGAATCACTCTGTTGATAGCTGAAGATCAGACTCTGCAATCAGTATTTTATTTAAGTAAAATAATTGAGCAGCAGTGGATAATACATGACAGCTTAAGATTGCTCTAATTGCTTGGCTTCCCAGAACACTCCTAAAAAGAAAATGAATTCCTCCATTGTATTTTTTTTCTGGCTGCATGACCCTCATGGAAATAAATCCAGAGTGCAGAATTAATAGTGCTGCAAACAAAGTGTAGAAAGTGTTGAAGTTTTTGTCATAATCTTTGCACGGTTTCTATTTTTGAAGATAACATACCACCTGCAATAAACTGCCTTTCCTGGGGCTGGTATCAGTCAGGGTGATAGATTACAACTACTTCCCTCACTACTGCTATTAGTTTATACATTGCAGCCTGGGGCAGGAAGCAGGCGATGCTAAAGGAAAAGTCAGCATGGAACAAACTGAATTTGGGGTTTGCTGCAGAATTTCCATATCTTTGGTGACTTGGTACTCAGGAGAACTTCTTCTGAGCAGCTGCAAAAAAGTGTAGCTGTAAATATTAAATGCATTTTATTTTCTTATTTTAAAAAGACTGAGTGTCCCCAACAAGTATTCTTATTGCATATAAAAAAAAACCAACTTTTTTTTCATAGGTTGCTGTAAGAACTCGTATATCTCACTTTTTGCAGTTTGTTGCTAGAGACCAGTGGCTCCTTGGAGCTGTTGGAGAGCAAAATAAATGTGCAATACAAGCAAATAGTTCCTGTTGGACAGGTACCTACCACATGAAACACTCCGTGACAATTGCATCAAATCACTGTGGTTATTGCCCAGTTCTCGCAGAAAGAAAAGGGATCTGTTGCTCATAAAAGCCTTTTCTTGGTCAAGGCTGTGGATTATTGTTGGTGGACAATTCTGCTCTGGTTGGTGTGGCTTTTATGTTTATCTTTTGTATTGTATTTATTTTTTGCTTTTGGCTTGTCAGGCCAGCAAATTTCACAAATCCTAAGCTACAATCTATATTCAGAATACAAATGGATATTCTCTATTGAGAGAAACTTTACCTTCACTGAGTATTTTTATTCCTGGTCTGCAAAGGCCACAATGTCAGGCATTTCATTATCTCTGTTTATTTTGGGTCCTTCATGCAATTACTTTTGTGCCTTTTGATTAGCCTATATACATATGTGAATTAACTCAGAAGGAACTCCTTAATTCATCTCCAAGGAGCTGGGAAAGGTGAGAAGGCAGAAAATCCCACAAAAACCTTTCTAGCATATCAGAAAACAGAAGCAATATTTCTGATCTGTGAGTCTCTTTCATATCCAGCCCAAGGGTTTGTTGGAAAAGCAAGGATATTAATCTTTCTTTAGTGGTAAAGTAGATAGAAACTTGGCTGTAGAAGAGCAAAAGTTTGGATTTGTAGTGTGGGTGCAGAAACTTTCTCTTGCAGCCTTGAGAAAATAATTCATAGAGTCATAGACTGGTTTGGGTTGGGACCACAAAGATCACCCAGTTCCAACCCCACTGCCACGGATCAGGATGCTCATATTGCTTCCAAATATGCATTGTAACATCCCAGAGTCTTGTTCCAGCTGTGCTAACAAGGTACAGGAACATCAGACCTTTAGTAAAAAGAAATAAAATTGCAGCCCATTCCCATTTGGAGAGCAGAGCTGATGGTCACTGGAGAGGAATGAAGTCACTTCCCTCTTCATTTCCTTGGTTTGTGGATCTCCCTTCCTCTTTCACTCTTTGCGGACTTTATGAGTGTCTGGTGGAAGAGGAGAGTGGTGAGGATGAAGGAAGGGCAGGGCACTGCAAAATATGGAAATTCACATGCTCTTCTCCATCGTGGATGATTTTTAAAACATTCTCCATTTGCTCTGCACTTCGACTTTGTAGCATAACTCCTTTGTTCTTCACACCCCTCTGTCCCTTTTCTCCGCTCTTGTGAAGCCCCACCTGGAGCACTGATTCCAGCTCTGGAGTGTCCAAGGCCAGGTTGGGTGGAGCTCTGAGCAACCTGGGACAGTGGAAGGTGTCCCTGCCCGTGGCAGGGGTGGAACTGGTTGATCTTTAAGGTCCCTTCAAACCCAAACCATTCTCTGACTTTATGATTCTGATTCCATGATGACACAACTGTTGCATCTCAATTTTCTTATGTGGCATATTCCTGATCACATCGCTCCTCTCTCTCTGGTATCAAAACTATCACAGCATTAACCGGGAAAAAGAAGCCTGAATTTAAGGTCTTTTTTTTGCTACTGTAGACAGAAAAAGGTTGTGTTTATATCTCTGCAATCTGCTAAGCCTCAAATGTTCATTTAACACCTGGTGTATGTTCAGGGCAAGTTAATCTTAAAATTATTAGTGTCTCTCTATATATGGTGGCTCTTTATACAGATGGGAGTGTTTGTGGTACATGAGAATACCTGTGTTTATTTGCCTGCATAAATACCCACGTGTACTTACATACAGGAATTCACACACCTTTACAAACTGACGAGTTTAAGTGAAATTTGGGGTGTTAATTAATTTGAAGTTCAGAATCAAAGTCGGTAAAAAGAATGGTTTACGTTATCTTTGATGCTTTATTATATTTCCCAGATATAAAGTGAGGATATCTACTTAAAAACAGAACTATTAATGACCTCCTCCATTAACACATCTCCTATTTCCAGATCCAAAGGGTTTTTAGAAAGGGCAAGCTACCTCTTCCTATGTTTGTGTTATTATATTTCCCCTAGACAACCCTGACAAGGGGGAATGACTTTAAACCAATAGAAGGCATATTTAGATTACATATTAGGAAGCAATTCTTCCCTGTGAGGGTGGTGAGGCCCTGGCACAAGTTTCCCTGAGAAGTTGTGGGTGCCCCATCCCTGGAAGTGTCCAAGGCCAGCTTGGATGAGGCTTGGAGCAATCTGGGATAGTGGAAGGTGTCCCTGTCCCTGGCAGGGGGTGGAATTGGGTGATCTTTAAGTTTTCTTCAACCCAAACCGTTCTGTGATTTCTTGATTCTGATTCCATGATGATACAACTGGCAGGATTTGCGACCCTGTGGGGGATCCACCTGAATAGCTGCAGCCCATGGGAGGGACCCATGCAGAGGAGTTTGTGAGGGACTGTCTGCCATGAGAGGGACCCCACAATGGAGCTGGGGAAGAGTGTGAGGAGGAAAAAATGTGTGATAAAGTTCCCTATTCCCCTGTGCCACATCACTGGAGGAGGGAGAGAACATGAAAGTGAGGTCCAGGAGAACCGAGGGTTGTGGAGAAGTGTTTTATGATTTGGATTTATTTTTCATTGCCCCACTCTGATTTTGACTGGTAACAAATGAAACAGATTTACCCAAATCAAATCTATTTTGCCCGTGACAGTAACTGATGACTGATCTCTCCCTGTCCTTATCTCACCCCAAGAGCCTTTTGTTATATCTTCTCTCCCCTGTCCAGCTGAGGAGGGGAGTGCTGGAGCAGCTTTGGTGGGCACGTGACATCCAGCCAGGGGCAGAATGAATAAAACACCAGCTGGCAGCTTGCAGGATCTCTGTGCCCATCCCTGCTGAGGTGCCCTCTGCAATGGCCTCGGCTCTCTCTGATCAGCTCGAGGCATCTCACCTCCCACAGCCTCTCTGTTTGCATTTGGGGGACAGGAACACCCTTCCTGTTGTGTTTCCTGAGCCGGTGTCCCCAGGTAGGTGCTGGCCTGGCATCCCAAAGCCCAAGATGATTACTTTAATTATGCAGCACAGTTCTACACTGCCTGAGATGACACAGACCTCTACGACAGCAAAAGAGAGAGGGAATGCACACAGGCAAGAGAGGGAGAGAGAAACTCCACACTCTGGCTGTTGTGGAGTCCCAGAGGAGATCTAACTCAGTCTGTAATTGCTGTTCTGGATAGCTTCTGCCCTCAAAACAATTTTCTGCTGGTCTGTTGTTGCTTAGGCTGAATCAGGTTGATTTATTGAATGTCATTTTTTTCTCCCCAGCCATAGACAAGAGAAAAATATTTGTTGAAAGGCTGTTGCAGCAAGATTTAGTTTCTGCCTATCTTGCATCAGAAGCTTGCTCACATTTTATATTATTTTTTCCTTTTCCTTTGCTTCCCTTCTCCTGTCTCTCAGAAAGGAGTGAGGACAGACAAACACCGTGCTCTGATTTGTCTTTCCATGTCCATACACAGTGGACCACAGGGTAGGAGATGCCCCACGGGTGTTGCAGACGGGACAACACACAAGGAACACCTCAGCATCTCTTTGCTAAAACATGACAGACACTACAAAGGGCTGTTGGTTGGTTTTTGTTTTGTTTTTTTTTTCCTTGTTTCTTTTTTTTTCCCCCAAAGATAACAAGCACAAGGGGTTTGTTTTGCTTTATTGTGTTTTGGAGTGCTTCCATGTGCAGAAATACACACATGGGCCTTATAGAACATCTTTCAGGATCTCCTTGAGGTTTATTTTATAGCTCTCCTGGCTGCTTGCTGCAGAGTAGATGATGGGTCAGAATGTGACTTCACTTGTAAAAATTCAGCAGCTCCTGAACATTGAGGCAGCAATTAATTTAAATGCTAATTTATAGTCCTTTAAAAAAATGGATGGCTGGTTTGTGAGTAAACACAAAGGCACATGTGCTAAATAGGGTGGACCACTGAGACTTTTCATCCCATTTTTATACAAACCTAAGACAAACATTCCTAGAAAGGAGGGTGACTCTTCCCTTGAGGACCTGAGGTGACACTGACAGAGGAGGCTGAGATCTGGCTCCATGTGAGAGAGGAATTATTGACTCCCCAGATTTGTTCTGTGTCCTCCTGAGGGGAGCATGTTCCCCTCTCTGGTTTATTGAACCCCATTCCCACGGCTGGAATACAGCAGTGTCCTTAGGATATCATTAAGGCAGGGTTATGTTGGAAGTTTTCAGTGTGAATAACTCGTCACCCCACAAAGCATGAGAGTGGAAGAGAGAAGAATCTTGCTTATTTGCTGCCTTGGAAATACCTCCGTAATGCTCATTCTGTGGAGAAATGGGCTGCTGGGATTTATTGTTCCCACACTGGTGACAACATCTAGGTTTTATAACCTGACTTGCTCACAAATTAATTTCAAAAATGTTGAAATCTTTATCTTGTTAAAGCAAAAAATGGGAAATTTAAATTTCTGGTTTATCTGCAAAATTTCCAACCATTTTTGTGTCAGGTTTGGAAATTTAATTTTTTTTTTTCCCAAAATCTCAGTACTATGCAGTAACATTATTCACTTATTGAGTCAGGTGAAGTGACTCAAATAGTCCTGCCATTTTAACCTAGTACTTTCTGTTAAGAACTTCCCAAACTAATTTTCCCTAGTAAGAGTTAATCCTCCGGAACTTAAGGCCTTCAAATTCTTTCACATCTCTGGTTTTCTCATCTATCACTTCTCTGCTTTTTAGCCATCTTTAGCTACTGCCATTTCATTTTATTGTTGACTAGTTTAATTCTTTTTGTTCCAGAATGGATGATCTTAAATCCTGTCTACCAATCTGAATAATGGATTTCTCCTTTCGGGGGGTGGGGAAAAAAAAAAAAAAATAAAAGAGGCTTTTTATGGAACAGTTTAAACCTGTCTCCCTCTTGCTGCAGAATACAGTGAATGCATTGTTGCCAGACAGGAAAGGCTGATGTTAATTAAAACCCAGGGAGCCCCAGCCTAGTTAGCTGGCAGGGAGACAGAATTTGGGAATGGTAGTGGCTGCTGCACTCCTGGGTTTTGTGGAGTCAGAGATTTATGAGGAGCTGTATTTCATTGTGAATTCTGCAAAGTGTGTGCAAACATGGGGAACCAAAGGCAATCTGATTTTCCTAACAAACTCTGATGCCTGGCAAGTTCAGAGGTACTTGGAGATGGAGCAGGAGCTGGCAAGAAGGAGCAGGAGTGTAGCTCCAAGGTATATTCCATTATGGAAGTTCTTTATTTCTGGGTATTTTTCTTTCTTCTATTTCTTCCTTTGTTTTCCTTACATATATCAAGGACTTCGAAACTTCACATTGCCAGGTTAAATTATTCAACAGATTTCTTGCTTCAGGTCAGATTGTTTTTCGTGCTCTGTGCTTTATAACTCACCCCTGTTTGTTTTTCCTGAAGTGAAGTAGTCGCAGTTTTTCCTTCCTCACAACTCAGCGCTGGCTCTCACTGGTGCATATTTGCTAAACAGTAATTTTAAGTGTTATTGCAACATTATGGAAAGGATCTATACTCTGCAGCTGCAGATGGCTGGTTCTTCCCAAGTACCTGCATACAAATGGCAAAGCTGAACCAGCACCGTTCACACACAGCTTTGGATTTCCTTTCTCATTCTTCCCTGCCTCGCATAAAACCTGGGGATCAGGACACAGAGAGCCCAGCTCCCCACGGCTAAATTAGCTGGGCAGGGCCCTCTGAGAGTCGATGTGTCTTCTGTTTTATTCCAGGGGAGATGCTTGGGGTGGGTGAGGGCGTGTGTGTAATTCAATATATCGCAATAAACTCTGTCTAACCAAATGTATGTGCCAAAGCGCCTTCATGAGTTTTAAGCCACCCTCACTTAAAAGTGCTGGAAAAGAAGCACAACAAAATGAAGCAGATTGAAGTGTAGAAAGGATTGTGTTTATGTTGCAAGGAACAGAAAGCAAAAATTATGTCAATGACAATTTAGCCAAGAGAGACAAATCAGCATTCTGGGTTTTTTTAGTATTATTATTTTTTTGTTTATATTTCCCTTAATCATCTTTTGCAAAGCAGTTAAACAAGAGCAGAACAACACATTAAAGTTAATTCTCATTTCTTCACATTTTGCGAAACTTCAGCTTTCTCCTTTGAAATATTTTTAGAAAAAGCCCAGAAAACTTCCCTACACCAAAAAAAAAACAAAAAAAAAACCACCACTAATTTCTCCTCATTTCCCAGTAATGATTTACTAACCCAGTGCTCAAGTATGATCTCAAATTACTTCATTGTTTTGCAAAATATTCTGCGATATTTACAAGTTAGGAATAATACCACCCATAATTAAAGTTTTATTATGCTTGACAAGTGAAGGAATGAAGTGCATTTTGTGGTGCATTACCCGGTCTTTGGTTGGGGGAGTGTTTTTTTGCTTTATTATGATTTCTCACAGCTCTTTCTATCTCAATCTTTCACTTTTCCTACATCTTTAGTTATTCAACAATTTGGTATATTCTAGCACTCACAGTGGGACTCCCAGACCTCATTTTAAATTGATGCAATTCTATTTCATTACATGTTGAAGTGTTGTGCCAGTTATATTCTCATAGCAAACTTCAGTAGGAGGACGTGGATTCATTTTGCACCATTTTCTAACTTTGCTAGTAGGGAAACAGAGTTCTTTAAAAAGTAAAAGTGCGGTGGAAGCAATTGGATCTTTTGGGATGAATATGGAATCAGAGAGTGGGTCAGGCTGGAAGGGACCACAGTGGGGTCATCTGGTGCCACCTCCCTGCTCCAGCAGGGCCATCCCGGAGCACAGACACAGGATTGTGTCCAGACACTTCTGAAACCTCTCATTATCCTGCTCTGATTTTGTTAGTAATAAATTCAATTAATATCTATCTGTTTTGCCCATGATAATATTTGTACAGTGAGGTCTCCTGGTCCTTATCTCAACTCATGAACCCTTCTTTATATTTCCTGTCCCCTGTCCACTTATGGAGGGGAGTGGTAGAGCAGGTTTGGTGGGTGCCTGACATCCAGCGTGGTCAAACAACACACAGGGTTCTGTGGATTTGCAGTTTGCCAGACAGTCTGTGGAATCTGCATCCTTGGAGGCAGACAAAACCATGGCCCTGAGCAATCTACTTTAATTGTCTGCTCTGGGAAGGCCTGTTGGGCTAAATAATTTCCAGAGATTCCTGCCCATTTCAATGTTTCTGTGATTCTCTGATCTGAAGAGCTGAAAAAAACCCCCAAAAAACATCCTTTTTTAGTCTCTTTTTTTCTGCTCTGGTAATGCTGCCTTACTGGTAGTGCATTTAGCAGTGTCTGTATTATTATGTCTATTATTGCTAAATTAATTCTTTTTTAAAAGAGAGAGTGTCATATGATGTCAACATATGCTCACATTTGCTCTTTTATATGGTAAGTGTTCAGAAATGAAGGAAACAAACTCATGGGTAATTTGCTGTGTTTTCACAGAGAAAATTTCAGAGCTGAATGTAGTTACTGGTTTTTTTTTTTTTACTACTTGAAAACATATAAATGAATCTGTTCATCAAACAGCTCTTTCCTTATTGCCCTACCAATAGGCAGTTTTTGATTGTATCTGCATCAGTTTATGAATAGTATCGGATGGATGCTGTGCTGAGAAATGGCTTTTTTCTGTGTAGGAGAAAACAGTCTGGGATGAATGGCCTGCGTCACCAATATTTTTTTTAGAAAGAGAAGGGTTTGCTGCTGTTGTTTTTATTGTTGTTTTTTCTTAGTCCTCCACATTTCTGAAAAACAACCATAAAATCTGATCATTCCACTTGTTTCTCTCACAAAGCTTGAGTCAGCTGGCTGACTTAGATCCAGCAAACCATGGCTCTGAGGGAGTTTTTTATTTACTAGGGGAGCATTACAACTTTCCCTTCTCCACCGATGGAGAGTTCTGGGTTTGTGTTTCTCTTTGCCAAGCTGGACTGTGGAACGTGCCTTTTATGCTTGGATGTTCCCCATTCCTCGTTAACGTTAGGATTTCTGTCTTTTCAGAGTGACATGCTGGATGTGAACCAGATCATCAAAGACCTGGCCTCCATGGTGCACGAGCAAGGAGACACAATAGGTAGGTGTCACATGGAAATTATGGGCTTTATTACCCTCTTCCACCGTTCCAATGTGATCTTGTCCCTCACGAGCAGCCCTGTGTTGATGCTGTGATTATTTTCCCTGTGTTTTGAGCATTTTGTACATCCAGAGATATTTTGATCTGACAAGCTGCCCTGTACAATAAGGTTCTCATGTTATGGACAGTTTGCTGGTATATTTAGCATAAAATAGAATTCACAGGGAGATGAATCTATTCCCTTGCAAAAAGGAAGCTGGAGAATATATAACATTAACTGGAAAGGGACCCAGTTCTTCATTTCTGCCTGGAATTGTAATTTAAAAACAATACTAGTGGCAATTATTATCATGATTATTGATGAAATTAGAAAAAATTAAGCAGCTTTTTGTTTACAAATAGAATTTTCATTTCATAATTAAATTTACGGAAGCCCGATATCAAGATGTGCTCATACCCAGTCTGAAGTTTCTGCCCATTAGCTGATCTCCTCTTGTTCTCCAGCTATCAATAACTAGGAAAAAATTGGGTGGATAAAACTGGGAAAAGAGATGAGAGTGACCCCTAGTCCTATCTTTAGGAGCAGCCCATCACTGGGAGCCACCATTTCTTGTGAACAGATAAGGCACTTTAGATCAGCTCTCTCTGACCTTTGTCATTGCTCTTTTCTGATGATGTGAAGAAAAAACAGACTTTTTTTTCTCTCTTATTTTGTGTATGCAGAATAATAATATGTGGTACTTGTGAAACTGCCCACTTCCAAATTTGAGAGCTAATAGTTCTAAAGGTTGGTTGAGGGACCTAAACTCCAGAGCAGCAGGAGTTGTGGGGCTATTTCTCTCCCGAAGGCTCAGCTGGGGTTCTCAGTGGTGCTCCTGGGAGCAGGAGCAAGTCCTGGGACAGCCACATGTAGATCATAAAAGCAGAAACCCTTCTCTGCTGCTTATTAATCACTCTGGATTTCTTTGCCAAGTTCATACCTTTGCAAATTTCCATTAGCATAAGATACTTCCTTTCATGCTGAAATGAGTGAGCTACACTGCTCTGAGAAACTCCAGTCAGGTTTACAGGGGCAGGAAAAAAAATCAAATTTATATTTAAAATCCATTTTTTGGTATATTTTCTTTCTTTCTTCTTCTTTTCCTTNNCATCTTTTTTTTTTTTTTTTTCTTTTTTTTTTTTTTTCTTCTTTTTCTCCTAGTGCTGGTTTGAAAGCTTATTTTTGTACATGGATAACTTTGGAGCCTGATTCATCTCTAAAAGCACATCAGATGCTAATGCCTTGAGGGACATGACAACATACATCAGCTAGCTTCAAGATCCTTACAACTCCTTTTCTTAAGGCAATATTTATTATTTTAAGATGTTACCCATGCAGAGAAGCCACCCCAGTATTAAATTCCCTGTGAGGAGCTGTTAGACAAAGTAGGACATTTTGTCTTTGAGCCAGCATAAGGTTTTTGTGGGGTTTTTTGTTGTTCTTCTTCTTCCTCTTGCTCTCCAGCAGATTTTAAACAGTTTTTTTTAAGGACTATCTTTTAATCCTGACAGGCAGTCGAGGTATCTTCCCAACCAGTTGCTGAAGAGTCCCACCATTTATCTTTTGAAATTCATATTGCACAAAAGTAAGTGAGATGAAGAATCAGGAGGCAAGGGATGTTGGAACTCTGACAATGAAAATTCCATGATAACAAGAGACAGCTCTCTTGGCACTTGTTCTACTTTTTAATCCGTTCCTCTGCCATGCATGGAATGAAAGCTCTGTGTGTGCTTGTTTACGAAACACAGGGAAAATACAAAACCAGGGAATATGAGATGAGCCCCTCAGCAAAATGCTCCCAGAGAAAACCCCTCTCTGGTTCACCTGAGCTGGGGAGAATTGTGAGGAGAGTTTGTCTGGTCTGTGCGTGGCACAGGCAGAGCAACCTTTGCTTCTTACAAAAACCTAAAAGGAGCTTTTCTGGCATGTGGGCCAGTTCCTTAATGAACACCTTGATAACACTTCCTAGGGGAGAGAGCAATTTCTGTCATGCAGGGAAGAAATAGAATACGGACTTGGGAGAGGGTATCTCTGTTGTTTTATGTCTCCTGCAAACTCCGTGCCTAAATTCCTGGTCATGGCATCTCTTTGATACAAATATTTAATTATGCATTACCATATCATCGTACCTTTGAAAGCAGAACAATCCAATGGCCTGGATTAGCTGGGAATCAGCAGAGTTTTCCCAACACAATTTTAGGGGAGCTCTTGGCTGCATCATCACACAGGCTGCTGGTGAGGGGAAACAGGGCAAGGAGGAGGACACTAATAGGAGAAAACAATAATTGGCTGTAGAATTGGTGTTGGTGACATCTTTTGGGGTTCAATGGGACCCTGTGTTGATTTGCAGGTGCTTTGGAGAGGTGAGATCCACCACATGAGGAGGATTTTAGCAATGGTAGGGGAGGGAAGGTGTGGCCAGCAGTCCCATGGGAGCAGAGGACAGGATTGCTGAGAGAAGGACACGGGGTGCTGTGGCAGGAAGGGTTGACAAAGTCACCAAAATGGGGTGTGAGCAGGGTCACCTTCAGACCTGGGAGTGAGCAGGGAAGTGCCTACCAGGCATCACTATCATGTACAAATATCCCAAATCCTCTGCAGGAACTGAACATTCTGGGGTGCTAAATGCACAAAGTACAGGGGATAAACTGAGGCATTAGAGATCTGTGTGAAGTTGCAGGGCTACAATTTTGTTGGGATCATGGAGATGTGGTGGGCTGGTTCCCATGATGAAGTGTTGCCTTGGAGGGATACAGGCTCTTTTAGGAAGGGCAGGGTAGGAACATGAGGAGGAAGAGTTGCCCTTTAGGTGAGAGAGCAGCTGGAGTGCATGGGGTGCTGCCTGGGGATGGATGAGAAGCTGATGGAAAGTTTATGAGTCAGGATTAAAAAGAGGACAGGCAAAGTAGATGAGGCCCTTTACAGACAGACAGGAACAGCCTCACCTTTGCAGGCTCTGGTCCTCACAGGCGATTTCAACCACCCCAGTATCAGCTGGAAGGACAACACAGAAAGGGGCAGGGCAGAAATATTCCAGGAGGTTTTGGCGTGAATTGAGGACAGCTTTGGGGATCTGATGTACAAGTGGCAAGATCTCCAGATGGTCAGCAGAGGTTCATCTCCATTAAACTTTACTGTCATGGTAGCAGAAGGATTCTGCAGCCAAAGCATCCAAGGATTAAAGGCTTGGCACTATGAGAAGTAAATCATATTGGAGGTGATTGCAAGAGCAACAATCACTCCTTTCCATACTCATAGATGGCCACTCAACTGAGCTGAAAGTTCCACAATAGTCTGACACATTCCCAGTATTTAATACTGAACATCTCTGTTTTGTATGTGCGAGCTTGTACTTCAGTTGATCATACTGGGATGTGTAGGCAAACTTCCATGGAATCAGTTTTGGTGTTAGGCAGAAGAGAATCCTTAAGTCCTCAGTTCCCCTGAAGAAAATGTCAACAATACAGCTGCCAATATTTGTATTGGAACCTGATGAAAGCAAGTGCATGTTTGTCCACCATTGTGGGCTTCTTTTTGTCTTATAACCAAGAATAAAGTTGACCTGAATAGGAGTTTGTGCTTTTTTTTCTTTTTTTCTTTTTTATTTTTTTGTCCATGGCAAAAGGAAATTATGTTCTGTGTTTTAGAAGAGCTGTTTTTCCCAGCTACCTGTGTATGTACCCTTAATAGTTATGCCAGAATAACGCTCAAAACCTACATCCCTTATCTGAACTGCTCTAATTCAACCTCCACCACTTCTATCACCGTTTGCAGCTCCATCACATTTCTCAAAGCCACAAGGAAAGACCCACATTGTTCTGAAAACATTTTACACTTTTAAAAATGTCACGTTGCTGACTCTTTTGAGCAGTTTTGGAAACAAACTTTGTGTATCTGCAACCTCCCCAACTCCCTAAAGTGGGAAAAGATCCCAAGCTCACATAGTGGCCACTTATTTCAGCATTGCAAGAACAGAAATACAGGAAGTATTTTCTCAGTTCTTTACCTCTTTGTCCGGAACAAATATAGACAAATCTATCTGCACAGCAAATCTCACTGCCTGAAAGAATCATGGAATCATAGGCCAATTTGGGTTGGAAGGGTCCCGAAGGATCATCCCTGCCACGGACAGAGACACGTTCCACTAGACCAGGTTGCTCCAAGCCTGGCCTTGGACACTTCCAGAGATGGGGCATCCACAGCTTCTCTGGCAACCCTGTGCCAGTGTCTCACTACCCTCACAGGGAAGAATTTCTTCCTACTAAACCTACTCTATTTTAGTTTTAATCCATTCCCCTTGTCCTGTCACTCCAGGCTCCTGTAAATGATCTCTCTCCATCTTTCTTGCAGGCTCCTTCCAGGTACTTGAAGGCTGCATTTAGGTCACCAAAAACCCTTCTCTTTTGCAGTCTGAACAGTCCCAACTGTCTCAGCCTTTCCTCTTAGAAGAGGTGCTCCATCCCTATAATTAACTTGGTGGCCTCCTCTGAACAGATCAATGTCCTACTGTATCAAGCTTACGACCTGGAAAAAGAAGTAAAAACATGCCAGCTGTTCCTTTCCTTCAGTCAGGAGGAGCATCTTGATGGGGCCAATGTATTCAGTCCTTGAGCGATGCTGCCACATTGTCACTTATTGCCTAGTGATGGTGACAATAGCAGTAAACTTCCTTCAAAGGAAAAGGAATTTGCATGAATGCAAATGGATTGCTTATTTTGGAAGCTTTGGAATACAGGGAGAGTTTTTCAGTTTGGGGCTTGGTTTTGTTTTGGTTTTTTTTTGTAATTTTTTTGTTTTTTGTTTTTTTTGGTTTTGTTTTGTTTCAGGGTTTGTTTTGTTTTGTTGTTTTGTTTTGTTTTTTGTTTGTTTTTTTTGTTTTGTTTGTTTGTTTGTTTTTTTTCCTGTGAAACCAAGTCCACTTTGTTGCCTTTCTGACCTGGAGGCTGGTTTGACATATAAACCCTGTCAAGAGGGCCCCTCAGCACGTCCTTCTCCGGTCTGACTGCCTGGATGGCAGAGCCAGCAGTCTGTTGTCAGACTGCAAACTGAGCTGGGAAATCATTCAACTGGAGCTTTAACTAAACCCTCCTGAGTTATGTGTCTCGGCTGGGACATCCGCAGAAAATGAACACAGTCCCCAAACACCCGATTGTAACAGCTTTTAATATCTCTGACCAGTTGAATGTGGCCTGCAAAGTCTCTCATTTGGTTAGGGTTTCTAAGTGATCTCAGAGGAGGCTGTTATGGGAATGTGTGCATTTATCTTGTTATTGGTTCCTGATGGATTGGGAAATCTTCTCGTGGCTGTGTGGCTTTCAGCCACTTGATAAGACCGAGAGTTTTGTACCAGTACAGAGCACAGCCCATGCAGGAAGGGTGCACTGGGGTGTTTCTGAATCTGTTCTACTTCCCATTCACTTCCCAAGAAACTTCCCATTTTTTTGTTCACCCTCAGTATATGCCCTGCCATCAGTTGTGTTTCTGCTAAGTCTAACAAAGCTTTATTGCAAACCACCCCTGCTGCTGAAATGGTGTGGTGTTACTACCCTTACCTGCCTTGTAGGCAACAATTTGAAGTTGTGGTCAGTGGCTCACTGGCACAGGGTGCCCAGAGAAGCTGTGACTGCCCCATCCCTGGAAGTGTTCGAGGCCAGGTTGGATGTGTCTCTGATCAGCCTGGTCTAGTGGACAGTGTTCCATGGCAGAGGGTTAGAACAAAATGATCTTTAAGGTATTGCCTGGGCCAAACCATTCTGTGATTCTATGGTGTGTTTTACACAACTCACCTTTCCCTGTTTATCTGGACTGCAGCACTGGTGGCCTGCAGTGAGCAGCTCCCCGGACAGGGCTGGGCAGCCTGTAAGGTGTGAGGCACTGCTTGGTGACCTCTGCTGTGACAGAGCTGTTGGAGCCAGGGGTGCGCTGCTGTGATCTCTGACCGGCTCATTTTACTCGAGATAACGAGCAACACAAAAATTGCATGAGTTTTTGTGTTTCTCTCCTCCTTCTGCTCTCTGTGAGTGTGATCTTTTGTGCCATCCCTCGCATGAGGACTCTCACACTCAGCTCTCGTGCCGGCAGTGCTGGCAAGACAGCACATGCTGCTTTACAAGGAGAAGAGTAATGGGCAGCTCTGCACTGGCACATTTGCTAACGCCTAAAGATTTGTCTGCTGTGTTTGTTTCTGTGTTTGACCCTCATAATGTGATTGGGCTGGTATAATTACAGTTAATGAGCCAGCTAATTTTGTACAAGAAGCAAGGCTCTTCCTTCCACGAGGTTTATTGCCACCCCTAGGATTCTTCTCACATCAATTTATCCAAAGCAGTTTTTGGGAAGTTAGAACTGCCGTGGTCTCAGTTTCTAATAATGCTGCAATTGAGCAGTAAACCTCAGAAAGGCAGAAGCTGCCCAGGTGGGTGGTTTATTGCTGCTGGGAGGTGCAATTCTCTGCCAGAGAGACTGTTTGGGAAACATGGCTTGAGCATTTTAAGTAAATCAAAGGAGCTATGTAAAGCAAAAGAGGTCAAGCAAGTTATAAATATCAGTGACCTTACTGGGTAGGTAAAATATATGATCTTTCCAAGAGAGCAAGCAGAAATAAAATATTTTTTATTTCTATGAATCCACACCCCTATCAACCTTATTTATTGCTGTGACAAACTTCTTCCATCAGAAATAGGACTTGATAACTCAGCTGTGTGATTGAAAGTGAGTTTTGTGTTAATTATAGACAGAAGTGGACTTCTGAAAAAATGCTGCATGCAAATGAAATTAAGAGATTTATCCAAACTGTGTTAAGTCATGAGCTGTATTTGGGTAAAAAAATATAATTTTGATATTTACTTTTTTTTTTTTAAATTATTTGTAAATTTAAAGAAACATCTTTTATTTTTTACTTGGATGTCTTACAGAATTAAAAAAAAACCAACCAAACAAAAAAACCCCAAAAAACCAAAACCAAAAAAAACCCCACCCCAACCCAGAAAAAAAACCAAAAAAAAACCAAACAAGCATGTTGAGTGTAAATCACAAGGAAAAGCTTGCCCAGAGAAATTATGGATTCCTCAACCCTGGAAGAATTCAAGGCCAGGTTGGACAGGGCTTGGAGCAACCTGGGGTAGTGGAAGGTGTCTCTGCCTGTGGCATGGGGTTGGAACTGGATGATCTTTAAGGCCCTTTCCAATCCAAACCATTCCATGACTCTCTGATTCTATGAAAAGAAAGGATATGCTAGAGGAAACTATCTGGACTTTCTCATTCAAAGCTAGTTGAGCTGTTTTTCCCTGTAAATTACTTTTGGAGATTATTTGGGGAATAAAAGACATCTGACACACTCATAAATTGCTTCACAAAAATACCGTCTTGTTGAAATAACTTTTCTTTTTCATTAGAAGCAGAAGGAAATAGGGAAAAATTTAATCAGGTCTGTTGTTGTGATATAATATCCTCACATGTGAAAATTTTGTGAATTTAAAGGCAGAGCCTTGAATTGATTGTCCCAGGCCATCTGAGAGCAACATATGGGAATTAATTAACACTTTGGTTGGGTGACTGAGTGTGCAGAGGTCACTGAGTCCAGACCATGCACCCTCAGGACACTCTTCATATTCTGATTCTTCTCCTGTGGCAAACACCAGGAATTTGAGGCCACTTGTCTCTGTAAGAAGGAACAGTAAATTGCTTTGCAAATGCCACGGTGATAATATTGGTGCACTCTGCCATTTAGCACTGGGCAGATGATAGGAGGTGCCTTACTCTCTGACAGGACGTGTTGTTTTCCAGCAGATACACACAGAACAATGTTTGAATTTTAAATCCCTGCGAGACCTATGCTGGCAGGCATGGCAAACCTCTGGCAGGGCAGTACCATTTTTCAGCACATCCATATGCAGCAGATACTTGACATTTCCAAGATGCATTTCAAGGACGGTATAAATCATTCAGGAGAAAAAGTGCTGTGAATTTATGCTGGTGTTCGGCCATTGCCCTGTAGCCACTTTTATTCATTCAGACCAAGGGGTTTGGGCTGTTGGCTGAAGAAAACCAACAGGAAGAGCTGGTTATGACATTTTAGGATACTTTAAATACTCTTTCCAGGCCTGCCTGGAAAATGGTGCTGAGTGGTTGTTCGGTGCCTCAGTCCTTACCTCTGAGGGCTGCGATGTGTTGCTGTGTAGAAGAATTAGAGCTCTGCTAAAATCAGATAGGCAGGTAGGTTCTATCTGCCTTTTTTTGGAAGCAATAACCATAGCTCCTGATGACTCACAGAGATGAAAATTGTATTTTCTTGCACCAATCTAAGCCAGTGTGACCCATTTAGCCTGAGTTTAACATATGAGCACCATTATTTTATAAATCCTCTCGTGTGCAGAATTTATAACTTGATGTTTACATTGAAGTTTGCAAATGACTAACCCTGAGCCATTTTAAACTTTGCTCTGGAAGAATTGTCATCGTTTTCCTTCCCTTTAACATCTACAGTTCAGTCTGCACTAAGCTTGAGGGTCTTTTGTTCGTGGAATGACATTCACTTAAAACTTTCCAAGTACATGGCAATTCGAATGGGCAAAATTCATTTTCACACTGAAAGCAATTTCCCTCCAAACTTGGCTTTTAATTAGGAAAGAAACCTTTATGCATCACCAAAATACTCCCTTTTTTCCCCCTTATTCTTTTTATTGTGCCTCTCAGTATACTATATTGATTGTTTTTAGCCAGAAGTTGTAGCGATAAAAGAGGGTTGAGCTTATTAAAGTGCTAAAAATAAAAGCATACTATGAAAACCTAAAGGGGCCCATTTTGATTATTGCCAAGTGGGAGCATTTAAAAATTCTCATTCACGAGCTCACTTTCCTGTCTTTCAAATGGTTTAGCTGAAATTCTGCCTTGTGAAACCAATCCATTGTTGCTGCTGTGAAGATTCAGGTCATACGAGTGATTCCTGGAAAGATTAGGGCAAAACCCCCACTCCAGCCACTGTCATGCCAGTATTTCCCATATAGGATTCCTGTTGGTCATTAGAAGGGCTTGATCTCAGGACACAGATAAAACGCTGGATAGTCAAAAGATACCTCTTGGGGTCATCATTATTTCCATCTCTGTGTGATAAGTGTGTCATAAAATCATAACAAATTGAATCTAAGACCTAGTTAGCTCTGTCACCTTCACTCCCATTGCAAGATTGTGTTTTGGATGAAAAATTATAAATATTTTCCTAATTCTCTGATGTAATTGCAACCACCATCTGCTTTGGTGCAGCCTTGTCCCTGAGTTTATCAAAATGTTGACTGCATCCCCTTGGGATTTTTGTTTTCAAATTGTACAATAAAATTACCACCTGAGTCTGAGAGCAGAATGTTTTCCTGGGATTCAGTTTCTTTGAGAAATTCCAGACCCGGGGATGGATTATCTCATCTGTTTAGGAACAAAGTCACTGTCCCTTCATCCCAAAGCCAAAAGGAAAGGAAAAGGCAGATCCCTCCACCAGTTTTTTTCAGCCTACTGAGGATCCTGCCACCCTTGTCTCTCCATCCCCACGTGAGGCATCTTGGCAAGGAGCCTGAAAGTGGCCAAGGTGAGGCTGTGGACCACCCCTAGTTCAGCAAAGATTCACTGGAATGTCTGTCAGTGACAGATCCATCACTGACTTACTGACATCATTGACTTATCGCTTATTTCTTTGTGATTTCAGCCAAGTTCTCTTTCCTCTCCTTGCTTTCCTGTGTTAATCAGCAGAAATACTTAGTTAAATTGCTTTACATTTTTATGTCTCATTATTGTAGCGTTTTAGAGCTGATTTGGTGGGGGGTTTTTGTTTGTTTTAGTTTTTCCCCTGTGCCTCAGGATTACAAGTTACTTTGAAAAATAGAATTTAAATGGGAGGTTTACTTATTCCAAGGCTGGTACTCCCCCTCTGGGAGCGAGCAGAAACAGTTCCACCAAAGCCCAGCCTCCCTCTGTGACGTCCCATCGACTCAAACAGGACATGGAGCACACGAACTCCTCACTTGGGAAAGCCCGTGCTGGGAAAACCGTGGATGATGGTTGCAAAAACAGTGCCTGAGGTGTGGTTCTCCCATTCCGCGGAGCACTAAGGGGTGTGCACGTTGTTTAATTTTATCTAACGAAGGCAAATCTCCTCAGGCCTCCCCGCAGGCAGCAGAAAGCGTTGGGTTCCTCCTGAGGGCCTTTAAAGGGAGCTAAATTAAGCTGCTTCTATGATTTCCTTCTTCCCCAGGAGAAGCACAGACAGATTACTCTTGTTTTAGACGGATATATTTAATATATTTCTCCTCTGTAGCTCCTTTATGCCTAAATGATTAATTTTCTGAGGCCAATCAGCCTTTAAGAGATGCTGAGCAGTGAAGGGTGTCTGCACTAAGTTCCCAAGAAACTTTATACACCAGCAAATTCTGTTACATTGATCAGGCACTTGGGATTTTGCTCTTCTTCTCTTTTGTTTGTGGTGGGGTTTTTTTTTGTTTTTCTTTGCTCTTTAAAAATTTTATTTTACTTTGACCTATTATTATAAGTGCATAATTACATTAACAAACTTTAACACTGTTTCATTTAAAAATGGCAAAACCTGAGTGCAATCACTTTCCACAAATTATCTGCAAACCCTCATTTCTTTGTCCACCACGAAAGTGGCGAGATTAATTCCTGTTCTTTCCTTTAGAACCAAAGAATAAATTACTTGAATCTTTTGTGGCATGTCCAATACCACTTAATCCAACTCCTGATACTATCAATTGAAGAATTTCCATTTTGGTTTTATTAAGGTTTAGAGAAATCCCTGGAACCTTATTCTCCAATTTCTACCTAAGGTTCAGTTCTCCTGATCATGTTCATGCACTCTGTGTTTTATTTTGTGCTCAAAAACCCACCCAGAAACAGACCAAGGGCACATCCTTTTCTACTGTGGGCAGAAATTATTGGCTGCACATCTCTTGGAGGACAAGCTGGTCAAGATTTCCAAGATTTCTGCTGAAAAAACAAAACCTTTTTTGCAGGTTTTATACCATAGGTGTCTTGCTTTCTAAGCACAGTCAGGAGTCAAAGTTAATATTTCTTTTGATGGAAGTGGGGACCTGCCAGTTGTGATGGGTACCTGGTAATCCTTCTTTTCCAGTCTCATTTTGATTCCTTGTGGTTCCTCCAGGCTTCCCCCAGTGCCAGACACAGCAATGTAGGGTGAGATTCTTTTCCCTTAATTTTACATTCCGGCAATTTATCTCAATCTGAGCCGTTTTACAGACCTCCACTGCAGCTTGGAAATGTGGTCCAGGAGTTTGGCTTGTGGTTTATTTAATCTGATCAACTCCAGGAGAGTGGGAGGAATTGCACACCATGGATTTGCTCTCTATGATGATACTGTCTGAGATGATTTGATCAAGAACAGACACCTGGGCATGGCCAATAACCCACATGGACCCACAGGAATCTTATCCCTGAGCTCTAGTAACGAGATAATTTCAGGAGCTGTGCCCCTTCTATAATTTAACTCTAATCTAGTAAATGTATCAGTTTTGAGCTCCTTTCCTTTGAATTCCCAGTCACTCATCCCATTGATTCCAGTGGGAATGGGATGAGAGGTAACCTCCATCCTGTCAGGGCACACATGGAGAGCTGTCAGTCATCCTGCCTCTGACTGATGGGTTGGATGTTCCTCAGAATGGGTGCTGGTCCTACTTCCCTGAAGAACTGCAGGTCACAAACAAGAGGCTGCTCCTCTCTCTATGCCCATCACTAAATCACTGAATTGCTTTGTTTTTGGTTTGTACCCTGTAATTATCTTCTCTTCTTTTAACTTGCAGATAGCATTGAAGCCAACATCGAGACCTCTTCCTCTAACGTAGAATCAGCCAACGAGCAGTTGGCAAAAGCAAGTCAGCACCAAGTAAGTGGGACTAAAAAAACCCTACAAATGCTTTCAGTAATGGCATTGACAGTAAACAAAACACCTGGCAGCTGTGAACCACTGGGCACATGGATTTGTGCTACCTGGAAAGATGATAAAGCATATTCTAAGTAGGAGCTAAACTTATATATATATACATATATAT
>WEKY01007655.1:53066-72360 GCA_013390045.1 Picathartes gymnocephalus
ATATATATATATGATTACATTACCATAGCACAGACAATTTACTTCAGAGTAGTCATTAAGAGATTTGCATATTAAACAGACATTTCCCAGGAGGAAAGTCAACAATTAGCTGCTGTTGTTCTTGGAAAGACACCATAAAAAGCACATCATTTAAGTGCATATGTGATTCTGTTTGGTGTGTTTCCCTATAATCAGGCAACAGTACTTTAAGAAAACAACTTGAGTTGTCAAACAACACGATGTGGTTGGTGAATAATGGCTGTGGTGGTAGTGCTCAGCACTTTTCAAAGGCAATTTGGGGGATTTTTTGTGAATTGTTTTTTTTTTTCCTTCATTGGAGCAAGAATAAAACACACACATAACATACACACACACACTCATACACACACACACAAACATTAATCTTTTTGAAACAGCTTGCCCAGAAAGAACTCTTCAATGGTTATAGCTAGTACTTTCTAGGAATGAAGGGAGGTGGGGGGAATGAACAAAGAAAAAATTGTTATCAATTGGATTGTGACTGACAGAAAAAAAAAACCAAAAACCCAGCTAGTTTTCTTTATTCCTCAAGCATAAACTGGTGATTTTCATGTGTGTGAAGTTTTAACAAAATGTAGCTGAGGTCCATGAGAGCACATGGTGCCTGTTAGTTGGTCCTTGGACACAACGAACTCTGAAGGTCTAGGGCAAACCTCCAGACCAAAGGAGTAAGACTCACAGGCATTTTACTCTGATGTAATGGAGTGATGTGATTTTAAAATTATCTATAGCTCATTTTCTGGTGAAACACATTGTCCCAATTTTGGATAATAAGATTGAGTCTTGTAGAACTTTGATATTGCAGAAAATAAGCACTGTCTTCAGCTACGTTTTGGTTTTTAATGTATATATATTCAAGATTATGTGTGTCACCCTGCATGTAATCCTGCATTCACTTTGAAAATAACTTGTTACATACCACATGAAGTCTAAAATGAAACTGGAATGAATTTTATACTTGACCTGACTGTAGAGCTGATTGCAAAGCTGCAAATGAGTTAATGATGACTTTGGCTAAGAAGGTCAAAGAGGAGTCAGGCAGAAAATGAATGCAGCACAGTCTAAAGGCTCTGCTGTCTTCAGCCAGCAGGAGCTGCTGAAATAGCCTGCCTAGACAGGAGGCCCTTTTTATCTCAGGTATGTTCATCAGGATAAAGATATAGCCAGTTTTAGCAAGACAACCCCTGCCAAGGGCATAAATATGCACTGATTGGTACACATGAGAAAACAAAGCCTCTCTTGTGCTTGAAACGAGCCCATAATGACAAAAATATCACTTACAAAACTTCATCTGCTAAAGAAAATGTGCAATCCAGGTCTCCCGTGGAGCACAGGGAACTGTACCCTACTGGATGTGGATCACCAGACCGACACGTGTAAATCCAGCTCTCTCTGTCACCTCTTTCATGAGGTTCTCTGGGATGTGAACAGAAAATGAGGTGACATTTCTGTCACTTCCACTGCCTGCCTGGGCTGGTCAAATTGCAAGTGGTGCCTCACGTGTTGTGTGCCACGATATCTGCTCCTCCTCCACCCAGAGGGACCCTGTGCCCATGATGTGACAGGAAGGGCCCTGATCCCTCTCAGGGCTGCTGCGGGGAGGGCTGTGGATGCCCCTTGCATCCACACGAATAACGCAGTGGGAGCACAGGTCATCCTTCTGGGTGGTTTGCCTGGTTTTGGCTGCCTTGGAAATATCTGGGATGGGTTTGGGAGAGTGATCAGCCAGATGGCCCCGTGGGTAAACTGTTTTTAAGGGACCTGCCAGAGCTGTACACGCTCTAAATTCTGTCTGTGCTCATCTGTGCCGCTCGGGGACTAAAGGCACAGACTGTTTCTTAAATCTTACTGAGCAGTTTTCCTTCTTATGTTAAACTGATAATTCATGAGTATGTTTGCTTTTTACTTATGTTACAGTGTGATTATCCTGTAAATGCAGGCTGGCTTACAAACATTTGTTATTTATTACTGTTTATATGTATATAAACATGTGTGTGTGTATGCAGTATTTTTATTACTCTGTGTAGTGTTTTTATTAGTCTATCAACAAATGTATACATAAATTGAGAAATCAGAAATGTCAACACCGCTGGAACATTCAAGTTTAAGACCTTCTGTAGAACTTAATGGAGGGATTTCTGTCAGGAGTCATGATTCAGTGGCTGGTTATTTAGCACAATGTTTGCATGTAATTCATGTAGTCGCTTCAACAATACAACTTGGAGAACCAGTCCCAACCTGCACATTAACATAACAAAGCACCAGTAAATAGTTTTTCCTTAGGTACTACAAAATAAGGCATTTAGGTCCCCTGAAATGATAGAAATGTTAAAAAAAAATGTAAATGTCTTCATGCTGAGCTCCTTTGTCTGCATGTTAAATTTGATAAGGTGCTCCTTCCTCTTGAGATGTGTGTGCTAACAGCAGTGTTTTATTACTTGGAGTGAATTCTCATGTGCCCCATGTAAACTCTAAAGGATTTAGTGGGAGCTGTCAGAGCTTTGGAATATATATATACATATATATACATACATACATATATATTTATTTATATATATATATGTGTGTGTGTGTGTGTGTGTGTGTGCAGGGGTTTTTTTCCTTTCATTTTAAATTACAATTGGAAAATAATTGTTTGTGCTTGAACTTATTTTTACTACAAGTAACAGTTAAGCTGGGCCAGTGCATTATTTGTGGGAACACATGGTCAGAATGCAGATGAAAGCAATAGGGGTTGAATATTGATACAGGAAGGAGAGGAACAAAGGTCTTTTTTCTATATAAAAAGCCTGTTGGTCACAGGAATGTGACCATTTTACATTATTATCCTACTTTCACTAGAAAATCTGAGTTTGAAAAAGGACTGAGAGGCAAACTAATCTGTCAGGGAGAAGCCAGCAGAAGTTATCTCCTGCACTGGTCTTGTTTCTTTTCAGTGAGGGTCTCATTTCTCTTGGGCCTCAAGCAGGAATGATGACTCTTGCCATTAATACCAATGGCCCAGATTTGCCTCTTGAAATTTCCTTGTCCCTGCCCCCAGAGAAAATGATTCATCCCACCCATCTCCAAACACCAATTTTAACTTGGGTGAAATTGTTCTCTGGAAGAGAGGGATTTATTGGACCAGATATGAGTGTGTTTGGTGGTGATGTGTGCTTAAGTGTCTAAACCTCCTTTCCATGATTCACGAGGAAGAATTGCTTTCAGCACATCTTGTCTGGTGTCTGCCTCTCAGGACAGGTCTGTTCTCTCCTTTGTCCTTTAAGTTCAGATTATATCAATTATACCAGAAATATTTCAGTGGAAAATTAATCCTATGCATATCACCTGTCTCTTTATTGGGAGAAAGGGAATATCTAGACGTCCAACCTGCCTTTGAAGTCAGTTTGGGTGGGCTGGACATCACACTAAAGGGCTGCATGGAGATGAGCACTCACTTTGCTCACTTTGCTCAGAGCATCCTCCAGGTGGATTGAGAGGAAGAAAAAGAAACCAACGCAGACTCCACAGGTACACATTAAACCAGCTGCTCTTTTTTTATGCAAAGTTTGGCCTAAGTTCAGCTTGGCCTCATTGACTGAAGGACTCTGTGTGCTGACTGCTGAAGCTGATTTGTTTTGGAAGAGCTGCTTGTGTTGCTCTGGTTAATGCTGGTTACTTTCCTTCCCTATATCCTCTGTGGAAGTCAAGCTAATTTGGAATCACTGGCATTGCAAAGGCAAACAGCAGTACAGTGACCTATTTGTGCAGTCTAAGAACAATGAGGTTTTTCCAGTAAAGAAGCAATTCCTGGGTCTGCCTTTTAGAGGTACACAGAGAGGCACTTTGAAGGCTGGCACTCCAAGGGAAAAAAGGCTCATAAATCTGTAATATTTGCAGAGATCTTATTGCCTGGGGACCACTGATAAGGGACTGTCTTCAACTTTTGTGCAAATAACTCATTGGTATTTTAACAACAAAAAAAAATTTGAGTTTCAAAAATCACCTTCTCAGAGTCTTTGACATTTTCTGGCATGGCAGCCTCCCAAAGCACTTGTTGCTTATAAATATTGCGACAATGAAGATCATCTCCTCCTCTTCACTATGGATATGGCCTAAGACCTCGTCTTTTGCTGCCACTAAATAATTTTCACCTTAGTTTTATAATTAAAGAGCCAGCTAGCACCATGGTGGCACCCTGACATGTGCAGCAGTCATCCAGCATCTGCAAAGCCATGGTGGACCAGCGTGGTTAGATTATCTTGATGCAAACTGAGGCCATTTCCCCTTAACTTGTCACTTTTTACCTGGGAGAAGAGACTGAGCCCCACCTGGCTACTCCTTTCAGGGAGTTGTAGAGAGCCAGAAGGTCCCCCTGAGCCTCCTTTTCTCCAGACTGTAGCCCACCCCAGCTCCTTCAGCTGCACAATCTGGATCCCTCACTTCAAGAAAGGCATTGAGGTGCTGGAGCATGTCCAGAGAAGGGCAACGGAGCTGGAGAAGGATGTGGATGAGAAATGGCTGAAGGAGAATTTCTGCATGGAAGGGGTTGTCAAACACTGGAATGGGCTGTGCAGAGAGCTGGTGGAATCACCATCCCTGGAGGTGTTCAAGAAATGACTGGATGTGTCACTTAGATGACAAGGCGGTGGTCGGTCAAGGGTTGCATTAGATGGGCTCAGAGATCTTTTCCAGCTTCAGTGACTCTGTAATTCTGTGATTCTGTGACCTAGGCTGAGTGCTCGTATGGCAGGTTTGTGACAGAGATGTCACTACTGCAGATTCCAAGGTGCAACATAATCAATCAGCCTCGCGTTGCTGTTTGTCCGTGTCTGTCACCACGGTGAGCGTGCCTGAGTTTGCAGCTCCTCTGGATAATTAGCACTTGGAAGTTTCATTCAGGGGATTACAGAGCTATTCTTTGTCCTGGCAGTTCCTGCCTGTGGAAGTGATGGCAGCTGAATTACAGCTGCAGTAGGAACTCGGGGCTCTGTAAGGACTCCAAGCAAAAGCGTTACTGAGGTGTTTGTTTAATTACCTGACTGAGCTTTAATCCTCCTCTTCAGCAGGAGAAGGAAACTTTGCCACCATCCAGTCTTCATGGTTCTGAACCATGAACTGGAGTTAGGAAAAGAAGTCCTGCACAAATTGCTTGAATCTCTCAAACCAATTTGCAGGCCCTCTCCTCTTTCTGTTTCTCGGTCCTCAGCAACACATTCACACTAGTTCAGTTCAGGAACCTCTGCCTGGGCTTTCCACTCAGATGGAATTTCTTCAGCTTGAAAGCAATTTCTCCCCCATAGCACTTGTTTTAATTCCACCCTTTCCCTCTCCCATTAAGCCATATATTTGTTTGTTTGTTTGTTTTTGCTGCTAATTGCAACCCCCCAGTCCTCCCCTGCTGAAGCGTGGCTGCCAGCACCACTGCTGCCTCAAGCAGTCCATTTCCTCACAATGATCCCAGTAAACTGCCTGCCCAGGTTGCTCAAAACCTCCCACATATGGATGTTTGCCTGTATTTCCCGTCAGATGTGCCCCAGCGTGTTCTGGATTGCTACAGAGCCTTGAAGCGACTCCTTGCTGCTGCAGGCCTGCCCCTTCCTCCAGGCTCCTTCTTTCTCTTGGCAGCATGGTCTGGGCAGCAAGCAGAGCTGTCTGGGGCACTGCTTTCAATGATTAAGTTGAATCTTGAAATCATTTAGGTTGAACAAGACCACTAAGATTATCCAGTCCAACCATGAACCCAGCACTGCCAGGTCCACCACTAAGCCATATCCCTAAGTGCCACATCTTGAAGGTTTTTAAATGCCTCCAGGGATGGTCATTCCACCAGTTCCCTGTTGTCTGTTCCAGTGGTTAACAACCCCTTCAGTGAAGAATTCTTTTTCCTAATATCCAGTCTAAACCTCCCCTGGCACAACTTGAGGCCATTTCCCCTTAACCTGGGAAGGTTACCTGAGAAGAGACTGACTCCAATCTGGCTACTCTGTCCTTTCAAGGAGTTGTAGAGAGCAAGAAGGTCCTCCCTGAGCCTCTTTTTTTCCAGGCTGAGTACCCCCAGCTTCCTCAGCTACTCCTCACCAGACTTGTGTTCCAGATCAGCAGCAGTTGTTTGGGATAAAACTTCTGCCTCCTTTTTTCCTTGTTCACTGGCTCCCTATGAACGGCTGGCTGAGTTTTCAGATTTAAGAGTGCTTTATTTTGAAGCAGCTTCTGTCTGTGCCTGCTTTTTTACTGTATTTTAATGCAGCCATTTACAAAACAGCTGCTTTCCGTGGGAAGTGGTGTTCGAGTCAGCGCCAGTCCATGTGATAAATGAACTGTGTGAATGCAGAAACTTAACCTCAGCAAGGTCTGAGCCACAACATTTATTTAAAACTCTCTTTGTTTTCTGTAAATAATGGATCTATGTGATCAAATATTTATTAAGAAAGGGGTTGTTTAGAGCTTTTGGATGTCATGCAGGTGGGTGTTCCTGTGTGTATAGGTGAAATCTTTCAGGCTGTTTCTAATCACAGCAGAACATTTCTTTATTTGTGCCATCCAAAAGGAAGACATGCTTCATCCAGGTAGTAGCTCAGTCTTTTTTTTTTATCCTTTATTATAAAACAACAACTGTGACATTTTTGTGAGGAAAAATAAAAAAAATTATCCACTGTGAGCTCATTTATTGTTTACAAACAAACCATTCAAGGAGGAAGTGGAAGGGGCATGAGTAGAGAAGGGAAGGAATCCAGAGGAGACCATGAACATGATTTAAGGGATTGAGCACCTCTCCTGTGAGGAAAGGCTGAGAGAACTAGGATAGTTCAGCCTGGAGAAGAGAGGGCCCCAGGCTGAACGTATTGTGGCCTTTGAGGTACCTGGAGGGGGATACAACAAACCTGGAGAGGAACTTTTACTGAGTGAAGACACTGAGTGATAAGACAATGGGCGATGGCTTTAAGCTGCCAGAGGGCAGGTTTAGATTGGATATTAGGAAGAAATTCTTCCCTGTGAGAGTGGGGAGGCCCTGGCACGGATTGCCCAGAGAAGCTGTGGCTGCCCCAACCCTGGGAGTGCCCAAGGTCAGGATGGGGCTTGGAGCACCCTGGGACAGTGGAAGGTGTCCCTGCCCATGGCAAGGCCTTGGAACTCGATGATCTTTAAGGTTCCTTCCAAACCAAACAATTCTGTGATTGTGTGTGATATGAAAGACTTGGGAGCAAGTTTAGTGGTGAGCTGTTGGTGGTCAATCAGTTTTCTCTGGTGAGAAGATGAGTAGGTAGGACACAGATTTTACTGACTGTTCACCTTACTGGAATCCAGCATTGAGACTGTTTCAAGTGAGAATATTCTTATTTTAAGAATATCAGTTACACTGGCTGTGGTGGCCTGCATTCAACATTGCAAAGGCAAAAATTTTCTGTTTGAAGGCTGAACAAGTCTGATCTGTGACAAGTCAGAGACAGCAGAAGGAAATCACAGGCTGTCTTTTGTTTTTCTAATTCATTTGTTTAACAGAATCTCTTTCCAGGCTACAATTTCATTTTGAGGGGTCAGAGATTAAAAAGCAATTTTCCCTTGCTAGCAGCAGCATAAACTAGTGAGTTACATTTCTTTTAATGGCCTCATTTAACAGAGGAGTGAATGGAAATCCTTGGTTACTGACTGGAAAACCACACTTAGACTCATCTTTGTGCCCAGTGGCAGCACATATAATAAATTGCCCAGCTCAAAGGTCAAAACTTTGAGAAATTGTATTAAACTTACCTCTTAATGTGCTAGAGATACCAAGGAGTTAGGAATATTATCACTGGAGATGCATACCTAACTGAGATCCATGGAAATGAGGAGCAGAATTTAAGTGCCCTTGAGTCCCAGCTGTGTAGCCTGAAGTGTTATTGCACTGGGCTGTGAGCTTGTCACATCTCATCAAGCAGCAAAATGGTCGAGCTTGGTCAGTGTTTGCACTGGAAACGTCTGCTGAAAATCTGCACATGCAGGCAGCAGCACTCTCCTGCTCAGGTTTCCTTTCTGGCACAGGGTCAGTGCCCAGGCAGTGTCACCATTCCTCAGGTATTTTGTGTAAAGTCACTGAAGTGAGTCACAGGAGGCCACAAAGATGCTCGGGGGGCTGGAGCCCCTCTGCTCTGGAGCCAGGCTGGGACAGCTGGGGGTGTCCAGCCTGGAGAAGAGAAGGCTCTGGGGAGACCTCAGAGCCCCTTCCAGTGCCTAAAGGGAATGGAGAGGAAACCTGGAAAGGGAATTTTAACAAGGGCCTGGAGTGGCAGGACAAGGGGCAATGGCTTTAAACTGACAAAAGGTCAATTTAGATTAGATATAAAGATGAAATTCTTCTCTATGAGAGTGAGGGCCCTGGCACATATCACCCAGAGAAGCTGTGCCTGGGTCCTGTCCCTGGAAGTGTCCAAGGCCACGTTGGATGGGGCTTGGAGCAGCCTGGGATAGTGGAAGGTGTCCCTGCCCATGGTGGGGTGTTTGGAATGAGATTATCTTTGAAGTCCCTCCCAACCCAAAACAATTGGGTGATTCTAAAGATGCCACATTGTTTTTCAAAGCCACAGTGAAACCAGTAATTGAATTCTACTATGGGGATTTATATTTCAGTTTCTATGTCTTGATTTTTAAGTTGATTTACTTGATGAGCACCAGTTTAAAGGTTCATCTTTCCATAGGGACAGTGTAGGGACCTGCAGTCACCAAGGTGTCATCTCATCAGACTTGGTACTTAAAATTTAGGCAGCTGGAAGAAAACAGGCTAAGATTCCTTTCCCATGGCTCTGGAAGATTGTTCATCCTGTTTCTCTTGGATATTGCACCTCGGTCTGTGATGAACAGTGCCCGGGAGGTGAACATCTTGCTTTCGTGCTGATAGACAAGTACTTTCAAAAAAGCACTTTACTAGACAGTGAGAGTTTGACTTCTTTGCCTAAAAACTAATATTTAGTATCCTTTTGTGCTGAATCCTGCTGCCTTTCTGGCTGCTGCTGTGGAAGGCTGTTGTTCCTCCCCAAATCATGTGTCACCTGTGCCAGCTGTGTTTAAATGCTGCAGAGAACCTGGGGCATCTCCGATGGTCAGGAAGTAGCTGAAAAAGTAAATGCTTATTCCCCTGTTGTGCTTTAATAGCTGTATTGATCATGAAGGGAAAATGATATGTAAGGAGAAAAAAGCTACAGAAAATGAAATTGCTTTTATTTCCATTTTGACAGAGCCTTGAAGCACTTTAATCAAAGGTCTTTTCCATATTCCTGAAAGAAATCACAGGCCTGGTGGGACAGCTTTGTGGCACCGCTCTCAGGTTGTGGCCTGGCACTATCAGAAGTGGAGAATGGGAATTGTTACGTTCAACTTGTGCTCGAGAGGAGAAAAGAGAGTCAATTACAGCCTTTCTAAATCTGACTTCAGCAACACACAAAGCTCTTGAAAACATTTTGAACTGTGGCATGAAAAGCAAGGAGTTCTGTGTGGGGTGGGACTGAAATTTGGGATTTCATTTCACTTTGAAAGAGTCATTGCATATCTCTCTTTGTGAGGAGAAAGGATTTCCTTAGACAAAGAAACATTTGACTTCTTGGTATTCAGAGAAATATTTTCTACAATTTTATTACATGAGGGTTGTTCATGTTTAGAAGATTCATAGGAGAAGCTTGCTCTTGTATGGCCAACTCTGATGTTGCTTAATTTTTTTCTACCTCACACCCTATTACGAGTTCAGGATTAGCTCAAGCCTTTGACAAGATTCAATCATTCCTGTATTCCCTACAGGGGAATTAAGGGATTAAGGGTTTCTATGGAATGCACTTAAGAGACGAGGAAACATCTATAGGAACCAGGTCCTCTTCGTAAAGCACAACTTTATTATTACTTTTTTTTAAGATGACTCTAGGAAAAACAATTTATAACGTGGGTCCAAAATTCATAATGATTTTTATGTCACAGTAAATGCTGCATTTGATCCATTTTAAGTGGGTTTGTGTATATTCTTCAGAGTTTTCCTTTTTTTTTCTAGTGAGCCACAATGTATCTTTCTTCCTTTTTACGGACAATATTGCTGTCCATTTACAAGAAACAATTCTTGCATCAGTTCTTTTTATTGTAGAAGACATTTTTCTTACATAGACCTGAAGCATATAAAAAGTAAAATAAACTCTATTTTTATTTATCCTTCCTCTTTAGAGTCCATCCCAGTGGATATTACCCTTTTCCTGAAACAGTTTTTTTTTTGGTTAAGAGTTTAAAGAAAAGGGAATAATCTGTAACTTCAGACTTTCACTGATGTCAAAGGCACATTAAAGGAAGGAGAATAGAGCTTTATCCACCATACAGATCACATTTCCTGATTTAATAGGACTGGGGAGAATTCATGAGTATGCAGGTAAGTTATCTTTTTCTAAGCAGAGAAATCTTAAATTCTACTCACAGTCTCCAAGCTTTTCCTGACTCTTCCCAGTTGTGCCTTTAAAAGGGTTTATTATTGAATGTTGAGGAGTGTAAGGATGCTAATCTTGATCTAGTTTGAGGGATTGCAATCTTATTAATACTAAGCCATGTTTCGCCCCATCCAAGCAAGACTTAAATAGATCTGAAACCAGTAAAGAAACAATTAAACCTAATTTTTGGTGATTATCAGCATGGCTTCCTTACATCTCAAGCAGAAGAAAATCTAAGTGCTGCTTCTCTTTGCCAAAAGCAATGAGCATGGACAGAGAATTCATTACAGCTCACCTGATGCGTGAGGTGGGATCTGTCTCAGCTAACACTGGGTGTATCCAGATCAGGAATTCCTCACTGGCTGTGTTACCCAGGTGCCCTACATCCTCACTAGAGATCTAGGAAGCATTTTGATTTGATATGGCTGCTGAAAGATGGGATCAGTGATTAGGGTCTGTTGCAGCCTCCAACGTGGCCTGTGCCGTGTCCCTCAGGTCTGTGTGGATGTGCCAGATCCCACAGGGCATCTCACATCCAGATGTTTGTGCTTAGGTGGGACTGAGCCACACTGAGGTGGAGAGATCCCGTTGCAGGGCAGTTTATTATGCCTGGGTTGAGAACATAAGCTTTAGTTCCCTCAAAAACGAATTCTCTAATTAATTTGACTTTAATGCAGCTTTAATTAATTCAATTCTCTATTAAATTAATTAATCCTAATGTGGCTTTTGTGTGAGTATTCACCACATTAGAATAGGCCACTTTAATCTTCTCTCTGGTGCTGGACACTCACTTTGAGGCACAGGGCATGGGAAAGCAGCAGGAGTGATCCGAGAGCTGCCAAGCCAGGCTGCAGAGAAGAGATTACAAAAAGAGTTGCTTAAGCTAAAAAAGAAAAGATAGAGTTGAAGATAAAGGTCTCTTGGTACATAAAAGTCCGCTGAAAAGAAGAAAAGAATAATCACTGCTTTTTTTGTTTATTACAGTTGGGAAGAACAAGAAGTAATGGACTTAAGTTGCAGCAAAAAAGAATCAAGGTTGATATTAAGAAAAGCTGTTTAATGATAAGGAGATTGAAATACTTTCTGGGGAGACTTTAGAGTCTCTAGCACTGGATATCTGTAACAGTATCTAGTGAAACATATTTCAGGAATAGTATTTGTATAATTGCTTTTACTGTTGCCTGTCAGATCACGCTGCAAGGTCCAATGTAAACAGGATATGTTCATATTGTATCACAAACCATCATTATCTAATCAGAAAATGCTGCAGCTGTGAATCATTCTTTGATTTTCATTCTCATCCTCTCCTCCTTCCCTGCCTTATCACCTCCAAAGAAATGTGTTCCTGTTAGGAAACTGCTTTAGGGATTAAAATCGCTGATTTAGTTTGACAAAGGTGATGAGACTCAGCATTTTCTGTCAGCTCTGCTTAGACTGGCTGTTGGAGACAAATCCTGGAATCATGGGATGGCTTTGGTTGGAAAGGACCTTAAAAATCACTTAGTTCAAACCCCCTGCCATGGGCAGGGACACCTTCCACTACCCAGGTTGCTCCAAGCCCCATCCAACCTGGCCTTGAACACTTCCAGGGATGGGACATCCACAACCTTGATCAACCTGTGCCAGGGCCTCACCACCCTCACATGGAAGAATTTCTTCCTAATATCTCATCTACATCTACCTTCCCTTGGCTTAAAGCCATTAAATACCATAAATCACTTTATCCAAATTTTTACTCCGTGGCTCCAGGTGTCCCAGATTTGTTCTCCAAATTATTTCCACAGAAGTGTAGTCAATAAAATCATGGTGGGTGTCCTCAGCAGTCCTTCAGATTAGACAGGTGAGCCACATTGATTTGACATTTGTGGGAACTGGGTTGCCATTGTACTCTCCTTTAAGGGTAACAGATAATCACCACATTTCACTTTAACAAGCTGTTGGAATTCTGAGTTCTGGTTATGTTTGATTAACATCAGGGCTGGAAATGAGGAGGATTTATAGGAAGAGGGAAAATTAATGTGATGGTAGAATTCAGGAGGGAATGTATCCCTACTGCTGAATAAAATAAGGCCGGGGGCTGTCCTGTGAGTCCAAGGCCTGGTTATGTCCTCATAATTAAATTATGGAATAGAAACATAGGATGGTTTGGGTTGAAAGTGACCTTTAAAGGTCTTCTAATCCAACCCCCTACAATGCGCAGGGACATCTCCATGCAGAAAGGGGACAACATCCAAACCCTCCACTGGGAATGCTCACTGCCATGGTGCTACACAGGACCTGGGTCATTCTTTGGGAGAATAGGACAAAGCTGCACCCAAAAGAGTGCATGGATGATGAAGAGCCACCATTCGTGTCTCTGCCTCATCCCTCTGAGTTATGAGTAGAGAAACAGCTGCTTTGTGCCAAAGTTTGTGCACACTCTCTGCTTATCTGCCCCTTGACCCAGGGTTTTGTATGACCGTGATTTGGCCAGGTGTGAGACACACAGCTCTGCCTCCTGGCACTACAGAGCTCTGAGATGCCTCCGTGGGAGCAGCACCTCTTTGCCTGGGAGATACACTGAAATTCAGTCCCTTGCTCTTGGTCCCTGCCTGAGCTGTGCTGTTACTCTGCCCTCCTTGCCCATGCACCACATTAAACCTGACCCAGGTCACTCATTTCTCTCTCTGTCTTGGCCTGGGATCTCCTTTATTTCCTCTCCCTGACCCTTGGGCTGACCCTGATTTTTGTCATTGGACCTGTTCTGCTCCTGCTCAGGTGCTGTGGCACTGAGCCCTTGGTGGTGAGGGTGCTGCCCCAGCTCCCCTTCCTGTCACCTCTTCTCCTGGTTTGCCATCCTTGGAAGGGCAGCTTGGACTTGCAGCTCCCTGGCAACTCAAAATAAAAATTTTCTTAGGGATGCATAAACTTAGTCATTACTTTGAATGGTTTTTGAGAAAGCTGAGCCAGTGTTCCCCAGCTGTGGTAGTTTTGCTGAGAGTCACAAGAATCCTAAATTTTATTTCTGATGGTCCAGTCAGAGATGAACCTAGTGTACTCCTTGTTTGATTCACTGCTTTTTTGTTTTGGTTTTTTTTCTGTTTTTTTGAAGATGTATTTATAAAGAGAAGAAACATTTTTTTGACCCATAGATTTTGAAATAGCTGCAGTGTGATCGGTGAGGATATTGAATGGCTGTTTTAGTACTGATGCTACTTTTCCTTGCCCAAAAGGAATTCTTAATTTGATAAGACAGAGGGCTTTTTTTGGTGCTATGAGAGATAATAGAGTCAAAATGAAGAGGGGAGTGAAGCACTACTTGGACCCTTGGGCTCTGATAGAGGCTAATCCCAAATAACACATGGAAACAAATCTTTTCTGCCATGATCACAAAGGTGGTGGTCATTAATTATCTGAAAGCCTCTATAAATGGCAACTAGAATTCACAACTTTTAGGAGCAGATATGCTGGAGGACAAAGGAGGGATGACGTATTTCTGTATCAACCTGGAAATTCACTGTAGAGAAAAAAAGAATGCTGAATATAGGTACTGCTTGCATAAAGCTGAATTGTTGGCAGGGAAGACATTGAATTCTGGGTATTGCATTTAGAGAGGATTTAAACAGAGCAGAGGATCAGCAGCAAGCCATAAAGTAAGACCTGAAAGTCCAAGGATTTGGAAATGAGAGCAGCATGCCCAAGACCAGGCAGCAGATTGTTCTGTGCAGCAGGAAATGAGAGCACAGAGAAATACAAAGCAGAAGAACATGAGAGACAAAGTTGAGCTTATGGGGTTTTGTGGGTTTTTTTTTGTTTAATTTAAGTTTCTCTCTAAATACTTGGAGTATTTTCCCACATGCAGCAAAAGAGCCACCAAGTCATAGCCTGCTTTTGGAGCCATTGCCATGAATCTGGAGAACCATCGTGGAATTGGGACAGGAATAATCTAGTAGAAAGAAAGCAGAATCCCCCCCCACTCTGAGCATGCTGCTTCTGCACCAGCTGAGGGACGTTGTCTGCTCTCTCCCCAGCGCCAGATGAAGTGAAATGTCACTGCTGGCTGTGGCACTCGGCCTCCTGCATCCGTGATCATTGCCATAAACACCCAGTGGACACCAGGAACTGGATTACTTCAACACGTATCCCAGCCTTTTTCAGCAGCACTGCCTTCAGGGACAGGCAGCGTGGGTGTTGTTCTATTGCTTTACTCTGGTCTTCCTTGCATTTTAGCATCCAGAGCTAATTAGGATTGAACAATAGAAGCAGGTTGTTGAATTGGTGTTCTCAAGCAGATCATAAAATTCTGGTGTACCTGTTGTGTTTGCACAAACGAATAAAATGTTGGCCCCTGTGTAGCCATCCACAGATGGTTCTTCAGAGAGAAAGAAGCATAAACTTGTAAAGCTTTGCCTCTTGGCTGGGGTTTTTGTGGTCCATCTTCTAAATGCAGTTCCAGTCCCTGAAGACCTGGTAAGGAGTCAGCAGAATTTCCTCATAATAAAGGCAAAACCAAATCATTTCAGATCTATTGATGGAGAGCAATGAGAAAAGGACTCACCTCCAGGAGGTGGAAGGGAAGACTCACAGAATCATGGAATCATTGAGGTTGGAAAAGACCTCCAGGATCCCTGAGTCCAACCTTTGACTGATCACCAGCTTGCCCACTAAACCATATTGGAAAGTGCCACATTTGCTCATCTTTTGAACACTTCCAGGGATGGTGACTCCACCACCTCCCTGGGCAGCCTGTTCCAGTGTTTAACCACTCTTTCAGTGAAGACTATTTTTCCTAATATCCAACCTGAACCTCCTCTTGCGCAACGTGAAGCAATTTTCCATTGTCCTGTCCCAAACTGCCTGGGAGAAAAGGCTGACCCATCTTGTGCAACCTGCCTGGAGCAGGATGAAAGATGGGGAGGGCTATGTCAGGGTTACAGCTGCATCAGGAAATGATCTGAGTAGCCTCAAAAATCTGGGTAACTTCAACTGTAACAGCACACCAGACAACAACTTTCATTAACAGAGCTTCAGCACAAGTCCCCAAAGCACCCCAACCTCAGAATCACAAAACTAAATAGGCTGGAAAAGACCTCTGAGATCCTCAAATCCAACCTATCACAAAGCACCACCTTGTCAACCAGACCATGGCACTGAGTGCCACATGAGTCCTTCCTTAAACACCTTCCAGGGATGGTGACTCCACCACCTCCCTGGGCAGCCCATTCCAATGTCTGATCATCCTTTCAGTGAAGAAATTCCTCCTGATGTCCAACCTAAACCTCCCCTGCAGCTCAGGACCGTGCCCCTCCCTTTGTCTTGTCACTGGGAGAACAGACCAACACCCACCTGGCTACATCCTCATTTCAGGGGGTTGTGAAGAGTGGTAAAATCCCCCCTGACCTTTTTTTTTCCCCGTGATAAAGACTCTGTCACTCCCTGCAGGTTCATTAAGTCTGTCAGCAGGCTGAGTACATTGATGTGCAGTTAAGCTGCACCCTGAGCTGGGCCTGGCTTGACACCTTGCTAACAAAATGTGCTGGTGCTTGAAGGCTCTGTCAGATGTCAACCTGGGAAAAGCTGCAGATTGATCCAGCTCTGCTGTGCCAATGCAATATATTATTTTTCTCAGTGTAGATGTCCCTGCTGGCAGTGACTGCTGGCAAAACAAAGGCTGCAGGAGTAAATGGATAAATGGATGTCTACACCCCAAAGGTGGCAGGTGGGGAGAATTTCCTGCTGCTTCTGTGTTGCCGTGGAATGTCCATGCTGGATGTGATTGACAGTCAAGAAGACACAGAATTTTTAGCCAAAACCATGATTTGCTTTAATTGCACTTTTCCCAGTTTCCTTTCAATCACCAAAAACGTTTACTTTCAAACTTCCTGAGACTTTCCTTGTGATAATCATAGAACTACAGAATGGTTTAGGTTGATCTAAACTCTGCCATCAGCGCAGTCTTAAACACTCATTTTTAGACTGTATTTGTATTTATGCTCTGTTCTGCAGCTGGCTGGGGAGGATTGTACTGCAAAGCCCATCCCCGTCCCACCAACATCTGGCAAAGCTTCTGTGTCGCCTCCAGCCGGGAATGGTTCAGCAGTACTCCAGTATATTAGTTGGTCTCATTCTTCTTTCATTTTTTGTTGATTTGGTTTTTTCCATGTTTTAAAGAAAAATAGGGGAATTTTCTATAGTCCTGTGAGAACTATTCTTCACTCCTCTCTGTCACACTGATCAATTGCTTGAATGGCTTTTTAGGAGTGGTTTTTTTTGTGAAGCATTAAATATTCCCTGCCACAATCTTAGTCTAACACACTTGGTTTGACTTTACTAATTACTAAAACAAACATCTCTTTTTTAACGTTTTTCTTTTGTTTGTTTGTTTGTTTGTTTTGCTATTTATTAAGTAACCTGTCTCCCTAGGCCATGTTTTCTCCCAGTCTTTTCCTAAACGTTCCACCTGTAGCTGATCTTTTTTTACCAACCTTTTCATAAGTGTGGGTGCTCCCCACCAAACTCATTTGTCTACATGCAAAGCAAGTCAATCTGTGACCCACTGATGCTCAAAATGAAAGCAGAAGGAAGCAGCAAGTCCAGTTTGGAATGGAGGCAGCAGATGCAGAACAAACAGCACCATGGGCTGGGACACTTCCCACCACACAAACCAACAGGGCTGGTTGTTGATGCACAAATATGAACAGAATTAAGCCGTGTGGGAGAAAATCTTCCTCAAATCTGAAATCACTGCACCACACAAATGTTGAATTATGGTGTCTTTCTTGCATTTACCTTAATTTTGTACATCAATCCTTAGCCACAACTGTCTTCACCAGGACAAGGGAGGAGAGCATGACTAACTTTCCTATAACTCTTCCTTTCTTTGAGGGGAATTTTTTATTGCTCAGCTGTCAACATTTTTTGGGTTGCCTAAAATAAACAAAGACGTCCAATTCCTTTATGGAGTTGTTCTTTTTGTTTTGTTGGTTTTTTTTTTTAATTTTATTTTTTGTTTTTTGGTTTTTGTTTTTTTTCTGGGCAAATGCAGGAAAATCCAGTGAGATTCAGATGGGCACATCCATGCCCTGTGGTGAAGACGTCTTCATGACCTCAGCTGGTGAGCATCCAGTACCCAGAAGCACTGAGTGTGAGGTGGCCCTTGTAATTCTTGTTCTGCAGATGCTGCTCTTGACAACAAGCCAATCTCCCATTTAAACTCACTCCTGTTTGTTTGTTTTCTATTCCTTTTATTTCTCCTCCACAACATTCTCTATCAGAGCACATCAGTGGTTCATTTAAAATTTTTCATTCCCAGGCCTGTGAGGTCTCTTGGACTCAACTTGTACATTGCTTTATTTCTCCTTTTTTTTTTTTTTTTTCTTTTTCCTTTTTTTTCCAAGCCAAACAGAAAATTGCATTTCAGGGTGAAAAGCTGCCTTCTCCTCATGCTTTTTCTCTCAATCTACCTCAAACTGAGGAATGAACAGGATGAGTCAATGGCAAAATGTGCCTTTTTGAAGCACTTGAGAAGAAGGGAGTACCTTGATGTTTCATCACTTAAGCTTTTATTTCCTCTCATTCACAATCAGCATTTCCTATTTTTTCATTAGTGAAATTCTACAGATATTTACTCCACATTCAGGGAGAGTTCAGGGGTGATAATGTAAAAGTCAACATTTCACATTTGAAATCTCATTTTTAATTCTACAGCAAAATGCTATTCAGAAGATTCCAGTTCTACGTACACCATGAAAAGTTAAGCACATCCTTTACCAAATGATGTCCAGAGTACCAAACTTAATTAGGAATTGAAAAGGTGTTTTCTGTGGATGTGGGGTGGTTTGGCATTTTTTTTGAACCCAGGATGAATTCAGGCTGAATTATTCCCTCTCCCTCCACAGTTGCCTTATTGTTTCCATAGTCCAAGATTTGGCAGTGAGCTTCACAAACAAAATAGTTTAAATTTCCCCCTGACCTTCCTGAGAGTTTCACTCAGCAAAACAAACACCTGCCTCTCTTTAATTCAGGTGCCCATTGCTGCTTCATCCCATAACACCAATCCTGCCCACAGCCATAATTCCCCAGCATGAGTTCAGCTTATCAGTGCTGGGTTTCATCCTTCACAAATCTTCTTTCCTCAAACGGGAAAACATAAAAATTATTCCTCTGTTTGCTTTGCAACCTCCCAACAAAAGAACACCGAGGCCATGTGTTTTACCAGAAATGAAGAAATCTGAACTTGTGATATATCCTATTTATATTCCTATTCCACGTCTAAATCCTTTAGGCCCAAATTATTAAAACTATGAAAAGAAAATTAATTCCTGCTGGATAAATGGGACAGAAGGATTGGACTGCCAGTGCCCACCTCAATGTCATTTCTAGTATGCTAAAAGGTGATACCGCAGGGAGAAATGCCTTGGAGTAAATCAGTTTGAAACATGCCCTAATTGAAATATGTTTCTTTAATTGCATTAATCAGGCTCTTAATAGGATTTAAACAATTGCTCCTTTCTCTTTTATCCTGTAGCTCCTTTCTTTCCTCACGGAAATTCCATATTTATAGCTGTTTCTGCTTCTTTGCATTTACAATCATATCTTAAAAACAGAGTCTACTTCCAGCTGAGCTCACCTTCTGACAAAGAATGGTCCAGAAAACCCAGCTTGGAGTAGATTTCCTTCTCCTTATCTGAACAGGTATTTGCTGTTGTGTGTCCAGATCTAGTGACCGCACCAAACTACAGATGGTTTCTGTACTTACATTTAGAACAACTGAAGAAAGGTAAATTCAAGTGTCAATTTCCCCAGTTTCATTCTGGGATAACTCCAAGTAATAAGACTATTTTGTTCAATTGTTTTTCACT
>WEKY01007655.1:77129-95173 GCA_013390045.1 Picathartes gymnocephalus
TTTTTTTTTTTTTTTATGGTCAGTGTAAAAAGCATTAAGGGATCCATTGCAAGTACTGTCAGCAATAAGGGGAAGAGTCTCATATTCAGCGAGGTCTAAAAAAATTAATTAGCTTTATTCCTTAAATACAACATAAATACATTTTGTCATAGCAAAAGCTTCAGGGCTGAGTTTTAGCCAGTTGGGTTCGAGCCAAGATGACAGATCTGGCAGCTGTTGGAAACATTTTGGAGCAGAGTTTGGCCTGGTACCTGTCAGTTTAGAGATCACCAAGTCTTTCTACAAAGACAAAAAGAGTGTTTAAAAAAAAAAGCCCAATACATAGGATAGTGGAGAGTGAATCTATTCATGGTCTGTCAGTAGTTCACTTGTCCTCAGATGTAATTTAAATGCCTCAGTTTACCCCTTCTGAAGAGATGTTGTGTTGCCTTGTGATCTTCTGTGTTGTGATTAAGGCAGGTCTTTGACATCACCACAGCATTCCCAGAAGCTTCCAGTATATCAGGGACAAGAAAAAGATAGTGTTGATTTTTGTTGGAGCAGAATGGAGAACTACAGTGAAAACAAAATTGTTTTGTATGAGGTTTTGAGGGATTGTCAGATGAATTTGCTGAGATACTGGATCTCAGAGGCTTCCTGGGGTGAGAGTCCATGGAAAGCTTCCCATGATTTTAATGCAGAAGGATGTTTTTGATATTCATGGGAGCTATGTACCATCGAGGAGCTGGAGAAACAACAGGGTTTGCCTGCTGTCCACATCACAGAATACATGAAATGCTCCTTTTCTCTCCTTTTCTTACATAACATTATATATTAGTGCCTCTGAAACTAAGCTGCACCTCCATCATGGTGGGTGTACCACAAAAAAAAATCTCCTCCTGAGGGAACCCACAGTTTGAATAGGCCCTCCAGGGCATAGATCACCAAAGAATGATCCTGCAAAGCTTTCAGTGCTGCTTGTGACATTTCACTGGCTTCAAGACACCCCAAATTAAATCCACCTGTTTCAGGTGAGACACAGGACTGGGATAAACTCGTGGCCTTCTGGATCAGCAGTTGGAGGCCCTGTGAAATGCCCCAAAGTCTTTCAAATGGCACTAAATTCTGAGACATCTGACCTGAGGCCCCAAATTAAAATCCTGTTTCTTTTCCTCTTGCTCCTGCCTGAGGAGCTACCTACCCAGATTTGTGCTCTTCCCTGCCACTTAACCAAAACCTTGCTATGGAAACACCACAGATAGGTTGTCCTGTTGCTCTGCTGTCCCAGTTTTAATGGCATAGAGAATTACTTTCTTGTGTACTACATTCCAGAGGTTTTAAATTGTGTTCCCTGTATCCATCATACATTTCTCAATGCTTATTTCTCTTCAACTGGCACCCAAATACCTTTTGAAGTCCTGGCTTAAGCTGGCATCATAGCTTCTCAGTAGGGGAAAGAAAAAAGACATTAATCCAGTTTTAGGAGCTGTTCCTCTGTCTCTCTGCATTGATTTGTGTGGAACTGTCCTTTTAACTCTCTTTTCCATCTGACTTCTCATTGCCTTCTGATGAGAGCCAGTCTAAAAGTGCAGGGTTGGATTTACATCGATTATTCCTTTTGTTGTCTTTCTATGACCCTTTCTGAACTATGAACTCAGAGTTGTGGCTTAGTTGTGAAGGGCTTTTATTCCCATCACACTGACTATAAATATGGATTAACAGCTGAATGTGACAGGCATCTGAGCCTGTTTCTCTGAACAAGGAAAAAACCTTTTTCACCCTGTATTAAACTGCAGTTTGTTCCTAAAGAAGAAACACATTGGGAAAAAAAAAAACAAACCACCAACAAAAAAAAATTTGCATTTAGAGGCTTTGGGATGAGAGAGACGAGCAAAAAATGCATGTGCCTTGATACCATTAGGCATTGTAAAGTTAATCTTTACAAAGAACAATCTTTAAAAAAGAACAATTTTAATTAGCTTTGTTTTCTTAGTAAGTACCTTGTTCATCTATTTAATACATTTTTGCAAGATACACAAAGTGTTAATTTATCTATTACTCTTTTCTCTGGAACACAAATAGTAAGTACTAATAATGTGTGCCTAAATGCAATTACAGCTAATAAATCAAGGACTAGTTTTCCTAGGTTTTATATACCTGCTATTTTCCCCTGGACTTTTTGTTTGTCTCCTATTCCTTTTTCTTTGCCTGTCTCCTCACATGCATATTCTCTGGCTACACCAGAAATCTTTGGAAATTTCCTCTTTGAATAAAATACATCTTTCCATAAAAATCCAGATACGGCACGTAGTACCAGTTTTCAGCAGTTGCAAGACTAAGTTACTTGGTTATAAATAAACCCCGATCCTTATCTACTCTTCTTAGCAGTAGAATAATCCATATGTGCCATTTACTAAATCTCTGAAAGACCAGCAGGATGCAGTCAGGATTGTATTGTATGACCTTCATCAATAAACAAACAAAAAGTGTATTTCTTTGATATTAACTGTTTTTGAATACAGACTGTCAGTGAATTTTTTAGGGAGAGGGGAAAAAAAATTGAGATAATTACACTTTTGTATCATAATCAAGTACCCAGTCCAGCTTTTATTCTCTTTGACCTTTAGAAGTGATACATCATCACACAAGGGTCTGAGCCAGGGTCTTGGATCCATGTGACCATCACTCTTTGGAGAGGTTTGAATCTGAAATTTTTCCCTGCTCCATAAAGCACCAGAATCATATTATTGATTTAAACTCAGTCAGGCTCCAAGACAATGAAAAATAAGTGCAGGTATAAACACAGTGTTTTGACAACTACTGTTTTTCATTATTGTCTTTTACATCATGTGAAATGCATGATTTGATCAGCTGGTCCATCTGCACATAACCACAGGCTGTTTAGAGAGGCATGCCAAGAAAATCCCAGTCATGTCCACCAGCTCCTCTTCATTTGGACTTCACTGCTGTGAGAATTATTTTCTGTGGCCATCAAAATGGCTGTTGGACTGGTGCCACAATATCCAGCTTGCTCCTGCCAGTGAGGACAGACTGTGGAGTTGTGGTGAGGTTGTTCAAAGTGCTGGAGCTCCTCCTTCCTGCTCAAAGCCCTGTCCATCCCCAAGGCCCGACCCCACTGCGAGTTCTGCTTCCTATCTTTCCCTCTGGATTCCGTAACTTTGATGGCAGAAAAATAGGAGAGATACTGAAAGACCTGCAAAGTATCAGAGTAGTCAAGGCCATGGATGCTGGATGCCATTACCACAGGGGCACAGTGCTTTTGAAAACTAATGATCATAGAATCATGGAATTGTTTAAGTTGGATCAGGCCCTAAAGATCACTGAGTCCCACCATTAACCCAGCACTGCCAAGGCCACCACTGAACAATGTCCCAGGTGCCACATCTAAATGTCTTTTAAATCCCTCGAGGGATGGTGACTCCACCATTGCCCTGGGTACACTCTTTTAATGCTTGGCCACCTTTTCTGTAATGATTTTTTTCCTAATATCCAATCTAAACCTACAGTGGTGCAACTTGAGGCAGTTTTCTCTTTTTCTCTTGCTGCCCAGGAAAAGAGACCAACCCCCAGATGGCTACAGCCTCCTGTCAGGGAGTCATAGAGAGTGAGGGGGTCCCCCCTGAGCCTCCTCTTCTCCAGGCTGAGCCCCCCCAGCTCCCTCAGCTGCTCCTCACCAGAATTGTGCTCCAGACCCTTCCCCAGCTCTGTTTCCCTTCCCTGGATGCGCCCCAGCCCCTCAATTTCTTTCTTGATGTGAGGAGCCCAAACTGACCCAAGAATCTGAGGTGTGGCCTCCCCAGTGCCCAGCACGGAGGGACAATCCCCGCCCTGGTCCTGCTGCCCACACTGTTGCTGACACAGAAGGCCAGGATGCCACCGGCCTCCTCGCCCACCTGGGCACACGCTGCCTCACGTTCGGCTGCTGTCGGCCAGCACCCCCAGGGCCTTTCCCGCNCAGCCCCCCCAGGGCCTTTCCCGCTGGGCAGCTCTCCAGCCACTCTGCCCCCAGCCTGGAGCACTGCAGGGGCTTCTTGGGACACGAGGGCAGGACCCAGACCTTTGCCTTGTTGGCCATTTGTCCACAGATCCAGCCTGGCCAGATCCCTCTGCAGAGCCTTCCTATCCCCCACCTGATCAATACCCCAGCTCAAACTGGTGCTGCCTGCAAACTGTCTGAGGGTGCCCTCAATCCCCTTGTCCAGACCATCAGTAAAGATACTGAACAGAACTGGCCTCCATGCTGAGCACTGGGAATATAAACCTACCCAGATATCTTTGTGAGGGAGACACAGGTGGGCAGGAGCTTGTCCTGTTTGCCAGCAGTGTTCTGCCTCTTGATATCACTGAGATCTAAGGAATTTTTTTTTTTTTCCACTTAGAAAATTGGGGTTTTTTCTCCTTGTTGTCCTTTCCCCCTCCCAACTGCTCTTTACCTGAAACTTGAACCTACAGCAGTTCCAACACAGATATGGCAAAGCTGAGAATCTACAAGTGCATCTAACTGTGAACAGGATGTAGAAATGATTTCAGCGATTCCTTCTGGTCCATGCTGAGAGAAGTGAAAATTTAAGTGTACCATAAATAGTGTATGTACACTATAGAATATAGACATATAAAATGCCCACTTATATTTTGATCAGTTGGTAACAGTTATACTTTAAAAATATATAAGTAACATATGGTGATTATGGCAATGTCAATTTAATGAAGCTTTAGTTGAAGTGATTTGCAGTACTGTGAAGAGAAAGGCTAACGAGCAAGATCAAATGAGCACGAAGGGAAACCAAACCAGAGCTCCTCAAGGTCTGTGTTTTACCAGTAGAGCTAGAGACACTAGAAGAGTTTTAAAAGACAGCTTTAATTTTCAAGGAAAAGTAAGTCTAGGATTTTCAACTTTTCAAATAGATTTGAGCAAATGAAGAAGCACGTCAGATTTGACATCCTCGCCCCTGCCCCTTCATACTTAATGAAGTGTCACTAGAGTCTACAAGATAAAGCAATATTTAATCCGGTATCTGAAGCTTCCTCCCCTTGGACTGTGTTTTCAGCTGCAAAACTTGGCAAAGACTCAGCATGTGGCACTACATCAACCTCCACCTCTCGCCACTCTTGTCTTTTGTGACGTTCACTCTGATGGATTTTACTGAAATGCATTAGTTTTCATCTCACTCGTTTTTTGGCAGACTGATGGAGCTACAGCAGGGTGGATGTTGTGGTGTTCTGCCTTGTGCATCAACAACAACACGGTCATTTAATACTTTTCTACAATCTCTGTGAATGATGAGGATGAGCAAAGGAGAAAGGACGGACATCTTGATAATCAAATCCCTGGTGAAGTTTAAAATATTGGCTCTCAGAAATAAACTTTTGGCATATACAGTGATGGAATTCACACTAGATGAGGAGAGAAATGTGGAAAGCAAAATGATTAATATTCACAGTTACTTTTCTGATCACAACAGCAATAAGAGAGCGAGAGGAAACTACTAAAAATAACTTTCTGCATAGAAAATCAGTCTAAGCAGAGCCAAATATGTAATGCATTGCTTTTTCAAACACACTGAACAGGCACTTTAGTCCATCAGGTGTGGAATGAATCTCTTAACACTTTGATATGACCAGAGTTCCATCTGTGTAGCAGTAACCGATTAGTTCATTAAAGCATTCCCATTTTGTAGAAGGGAAAAGAGAATCATCATAGAATCATGGAATCATAGAAGGACTTGGGTTGGAAGGGACTTCAAAGACCATCTCATTCCAAGTCCCCCTGCCATGGGCCCGGACCCCTTCCACCATCCCAGGTTGCTCCAATCTCCATCCAGCCCGGTCTCGAAGACTTCCAGGGATGGGGCAGCCACAGCTTCTCTGGGCAACATTTGCACTTTCTCACCGCCCTCTGAGTAAAGAATGTTTTTCTAACATCTTATCCAAATCTCTCCTCTTTTAGTTAAAGCTGTTCCCCCTGATATCACCATCTGCCTGTTTAATAAGCTACTCTCCCTGTTTTTCATTAGCCTCCTTCAAGTACTGCAGGGTTGCAGCAAGGTCTCCCCAGAGACTTCTCCAGGCTGAACAACTCCACACACTAAAAATCATTGCCCCCCTTTTGTCTGAGTGTAAATAAACAAGGTATGAAAGATTCTAACATCAAGTTTGATCTCATAGTCCCAGACTAGAGAATATTAACTTTGGTCTGTCAAAAAATGAAATCCCAAAACAGCAACACATTGTTCATTCTCATATTTAATGCTCCCAGGTGTTGGGAAAATAAAGCTTTTTCCAAACCTTTTCATTTGTGGGACACCTCGGGCAGGATGTTATTCCTGTATAACAGTTAATTGTGTTGTCCCAAGGTAATTCTCTAAGGAATAATGGCAAAGTAAACATCCTCAGAGAGGTGAGAAGAAGTTCAACCTTTCATCACTCCTTTGAGAAATGACCACAGGAGTTTGTTTTCCTGTTTTCCACTGACATGAAGTGAAACTCCCTCCACAGGTCCACAGAATCCATTGGATAAAGATCCCTTAATCCCTGTGGTCAAGGCAGAGTTTCAGAGGGGTGAGGACAGATGGAAAGACCTCTCTCCCAATTCATTTTCCAACAAGTTTCGCTTTGGATTTGAATTTATAGAAACCGGGATGGTTCTTTTAAAAAAGAGACACTGAAGGAAAAACAAACAAACCCTTCTTCTCCTTTCCACTTTGTCTGCAGACGTGTTGCTTCCATGCATGTGCCATTTGTGGGTCTTTGCATCTGTGTGTCCTCTCTGCTCTGCACAAATTTACAATCATTCTGCTGATTTCTTCTATCAAGTTGACCAAAGCAGAAATCTTCAGTTTTACATCCCTACAAATTTTGGGAAAAAATGTACCCAGGTAGAGGAGAAATACCATTAATAACTCCATCAGGGGAATGGTATAGGGCAAGTTCATGCTAGATGTGAAATACCCCACACAACAGAAGGCTTGAGAAAAACAACTTTGGTAGTGTTGGTGCTCTCTGAGTTACTAAATTTTGAAGTAAACTTCAAAGGATCCACCATTAATAGAGCTGAGAGCATGGAAAAAATGGACTGACTGTGTTTGTGGTGCTCTGAGATAAAAATCAAACAGGATTTGTAGTGAAAGTTACGGGCTTTTATTGGACTGCCACAGATATCTGGGAAAAAACAAAACCAGAGACTCTCTTAGGAGCACAGACCCTTGGAGTGGCCTGAAGAATGGCTCATGTACCTCAAAGTCTTCTGCCTTCTCTCTCTAATAAAAGATTTCCGCTCTTCCTTCTAAACTTTTATGACTGACATCACACTGATCTAAATTAGCTGCAACTTCTCCATGGCAGGAGGATTGGAACTAGGTGATCTCTAAGGTCCCTCCCAACCAGACTATTCTGTGATTCAGTGATTTTATGAAGTGAAGAAACAGTGTCCAGACAAGGAAAGATTTAAAAAAAAAAAAAAAAAAAAAAAAAAAAAAAAAAAAAAATTAGTTATTAGAGAATCAATCCCTGAAAATCTGTTTGTCTGGGGATTTTTTAATGTTTAAATCTCAGATTACTATGATGTTGCATGCAGCATGGACAGGCACAGGCAGTTTTGAGCTACAGGAATTGTCAGTTTTATGGCTATAATTCTTCCCCCTCACTTGCAAAAAGTCCTGTGCCCTCTGACTGAGCACACACACAAATCAAAACCATACAAATGAGGAGGTGGCTGCCGTGGTGATGTGCAGGTACCAAGAGATTTTCCATTTAATAGAGCCCAACACCTGGCTGTTTAATAGAGGTCACCAGCTAAATCAGTTAGAAACGGCTTAGGCAGGCATGTGGAAGCAGGGCTGAATTAGAAATAAGTGAATCCTAGCTTTGGCCACAAATGTGTGGAAAATGAAACTAAATTAAGTTGCTTCAGCCCTTTCACTGGCACAAACTGATATAAATTGGTTTCATTAAAAAACCCTAATATATTTTAAGGCTGCAGTCCTAACCTATTACATTTTGTGTGGTTGCCGAGAGCAAGTAGATTAGTGGCATTTTATGTAGCAAATGAATGGGGGACAAATAGAATTTTATTGCTTCGTAAATGAAAAGGCTGGGAAGTTTTGGAATAAAATTGATTTTCACATCTGGAAAAGTTTGCCTTATCATTAGCACTATGCTTGCTCTCTCTCTCTTACTCAACTTATTTTTCATTCCATTGTTTTCCACTTATTTTGCAAGGCAGCCGTGTAATTTCCATTCTCATTCATTCATGTTCCCAAATTGTGTTTTTCTTTCCCAAGCTCAGTGTTTGAAAATGTTTGCACAGGGGCTGCTCAGCTGAACTGTTCCTTGGATGAGGTGGGATGCACATTGGTCTCTGTCTTTTTCCATCTCAGACCTCTGGGGATAATATTTGCAAAAGTATTTTTGGAGCATTTTCAGAAACCCTGACTGCATTTAATGGAGTTTTTATAAACTCCATGATCCACTGGTCTTCCCAGCTTTTCAGTGTGTCATGAGGAAAACGCACCCATGGTATGACAAAGCATTATATGGAAATACAGGAACATACACAGCACCTGAGCTTCTGTGGGAACACCACAAATATTTGGAAGGGTTTATCAGCTCAGGTTATGCAGCTCCTTGCAGCTTTTGGAAGAGCTGTGTGGCTTGGCATCTCTTCACAGCCTGATTTTTGCCACTTACGAGACACTCTTCATAAGCTCATCTGAAGATCACTGCTTTTCCTGTATTTAATCCCTGTCTAGGAACCACATGTGCTCTGTTTTGCAGTGGCAATTTGGCTCCAAATGTATAGAATAGTGAATAGTTGTGCCAAACTATATTTTTTATAAATTGGAAGTGCCAGTTTAGTAAGGAAAGGCCTAAGGCAGTGGGTGCTCCATTCCACTTATCCCACAATTTGCTCTGTGCCACAGGATGATGCAGTTTCCCATCCCACAACACAGAGACAGCCCAAGGTTGCTGGATGTGTCTCACACTTCTTTCCACAGAACCATAGAATTATGTAGGTTGGGAAAGGCTTCTAAGATCATCAGCTCCAGCTGTCAACCCAACACCACCACCGTGTTCACCACTAAACCATGTCCTCAGGTGCCAGAGCCACACATTTTTTTAGCACTTCCAGGAGTGGTAGATTAGATATTAAGAAGAAATTCTTCCCTGGGAGGGTGGTGAGGTCCTGGAACAAGTTGCCCAGAGAAACTGTGGCTGCCCCATCCCAGGAATTTTTCAAGGCCATGTTGGATCTTAGTTTTAGCAACCTGGTGTGATGGGAAGTGTCCCTGCTCTTGGCAGGAGTGTTGGAAATAAATGATCTTTAAGGTTCCTTCCAAACCAAACCAGTCTATGATTCTGTGATTTTATCCTTGGTCATTATCCTTCTACGTGACATCAGAGATGTGTTACAGAAATATTTGCAGGAGTCTGTACTTCCCCTGCCAACTGTGATGGTTCTATGCTTACTTTCATTAATTCCTTTATTATTAAAAGGCACAAATTCCTCACTTAATCACAAAAAAAAAAAAAAGTATCCTTATTACAACAGTTAGCTGTGAGTTTGGGCTAGTGATTACAGCATGTCTTGGGTTTATTATGGCCTTCTAGATAGAATAAAACCTGGAAACTTCCACACCTTCCCTTTTGCTTTGGTTTGCTAAGTCCCATTAGGCATAGATGATTTTCCTAGTGAAAATTTCTCAGAAATTTTGCCTCCAGTGATGTCAGCTGGTCACCTTTTCCTGGCACTGAAGGCAATTTAGAGTGAATAAATTCAGTAAGATTCTTTGCCAAGAATTACTCAGCTCTTCATGCCAAAATATTAATCGATAACATCTCTTAAAATTTCTCTTCAGTCCAATCATTTTTATAGCGTTGCAATTTACTGCATGGAAGCAGGGTAGTAAAAGATAAAAACCCCAGCTGTTAAGTCACATTATTATTAATATTTATCTGTCATTTACAGAGTCCCAAAAGGTGTTCACAACACTTTTGTGTTGGTCAGCAACACAGACAACATAACAGCTTTCCTAAGGACTACAGCTGTAAATATGTAAATACAGGACAAAGAGACTCTCTAGTCAGAGAAATGTCTTCAAGCAATCCCATGGAACTCTCTGCCCAGAATGTCCTGATAAACCCTTTTTGTCTTTTAAAATGGGGAGGAGAGGAGCACACCTGAATTCATGGGAAGACAATACTCAACTTCAGACTCTGAGCAAATGAAAATTAATTTAGCAGTAAAAAATTCTATAAAATTATGTAGAGGTATGTGCAGGACAGAGGACTCTGATTTAGAGCCAGGAGGTATTTTATTTTGGTTTGGTTTGGTTCTGTTTCTGCCTTGGAAGCTTTCCAATATTTAATTTGTTATCCCAAATTTGCTGTGGGGTAAATCTAAATATTTATGTGTTGTCTTCCTATTTTACCACGATGAATAGACCAGTTTGGCAGAAACACTTTCCTCAACACCAGCATGCTGAAGGGGCCCATGCTCAGACCACTCTTACAGGGGTGCAGGTGATCCAGGGTCTTGCCGTTTCTTCCCATTTCTGTGCATCCCAAGGGAAGAGCCTGGTCATTAGAGCAGATGTTACACCAGGAAGAGGTTTTGGTAAATAATTAAATACTCACTGGTGATGGGTAGAATCTCCCTCAGCCTGACTGAGAGCTGCACTGCTGCAAAGTGTTGGAGAGGAAAACAAAACAGCTCTCCCAGAACAGCCTCAAGCTGCTGGTGGGAAATTCTTGGGGGACCAACAGTTCAAGGCTCAGGGCTGGACTGAGGACAGGGATATTTACAGCAGATTCTTCAGGGGCTTTTGTTTTTTTGAAACCTTTTCCTTGTGTTTCTCTGTTAGGTCGTGATGCAGGACATCCCCACAGGCTTGAGCTGCAGAGCAACTCACCAGAGGTTGACTCAGTTACAGATACTTCAGGATGGTATTAAATTTGATGATGGGTGTGCACTGAAGGAGGATGAGTAGGAGAGGTAGAAGATGTATTTGTAAAGGAAAAAGCATGGTGCCCTATTTTAGAAGATCACCTTGAGAAAGGTCATAGAATCATGGAATTGTAGTCATAGAATGGTTTGTGTTGGAAAAGACCTTAAAGATCACCTCAATCCAATCCCTTACCGTGGGCAGGGACACTCTCCACTATCCCAGGTGACTCCAAGCCTCATCCAGCTTTGCCTTGAACACTTCCAGGGATGGGGAGCCCAGAACCTCTCTGGACAGGTCCTCTTGATTGGCCCGTCTGTAAAATCAGTGTGGGACTGTGCTCCTCAACAGCACTCCCTATTGAACTTGAATTGAGAAATAAGGAGACATCTCACAGTATTTTGTCCCACATCCTGCCCTGTAATTGAGAGAATTGTATTCAGTCATGGAAGAACTGTGTGATCAGCATAGGGCAATTCTGGTTTGAAAGGTCTGAAGAAAGAGCAGAGTTCAGCCTTCAGTGGTTTTCAGACATTGAAAACAGCACAAATGTGTTTTTACAACCAAGGCTCCAAATAGTGGTAATTACACTGATTATGCGGTGAATGTCTTGTTTTCATGTTTTGTAAATCCTTTATTCCTTTACCACTGTGAGTGGACAAGAGGGTTGTCTTTTCTCTGATAAAAAATATAGGAATAGAATCTCATTAGTTACTATCTGCGAGCAGCAGGAAAGCAATGTCAGTGCAGTTGTGCTTGCCTAAGAAAATCCCAATATCACATGCTGACAAAAAGTATAGCAGTATCCAGTGTCCAGACACTGGAAATGAAGGCTTGATAGATAAGCACTACCTTGGAAATGCCAGTGAGTCTTGGTCTTCCCAGGCTGCACTTTAAGAGCTTGTCAGTGGTTTGGTGACATCCACCTTTCCCCAAACACACAAATCATATAGTGAGCCTTGACAGGTATTTCACTAACAGCAAGATTTTAGACAAGATAATTTCTCCTTTTACCTTTCTATATTACCTATCCACTCTTTAAAGCTCAAGATTTTTTTTTTTTTTTTTAATCCTAAAATGAAGTATATTCTGCTGATGTTTGAGAAATACTTGGAGGAACTTTGTTTGCATCCATATTTTCCTGAATTCATGCTTTTGCAAACGTGATACATTGCAATAAAAAAAAATAAATCCTAAATGCTGGAAGGAAAGATTCCAACTGTCTGCTTTGGTCACACTGGATCAGCTACTCTCCCACAGAGGCCAATATGAGAAGTGTTTTCAGGACACTATTTAGTCACAGTTGAAGCTGGGTTTAAAATAAGAAGGCAAAATATTGTACTCGATCCCTTCTCCAGTTTGAGAGTTCTCCTGGCTGCTGCTTGCACAGCTCATTCCTGCTCGTGCTGGAATAAAAAGTGGTTTATCCTGGGGTGAGACAAGTACATGAAGAGAGAGCCCATGTCTCTTGGGAAGAGGGATCGACATTTCATTGTCAGAGTCTGAAGGAAAGGCATTTCAATCCTGAATCATGTGCCTGGGATATTTGGCACCAGCTGTGTCTGCACTCGGCTCATAAGACATTTCCTGTGTAAATTGAAAACATTGGGATCATCTCAGACAATGAGGACATGAGATAAGGACAAGTGGGTGAAGAAAAATGGTGAGTGCACAAAAAAACCCCCAACCAACCAAACCACAAAAAGGAGGCTGCAGACAGAGCTCAGGACCCCACAAGAGAGGAAATTCAGGTTTCTTTCTTTCTGTCCCTGAGTGCAAGCTCTGAACCTCTTCCCTAAGGCACAAGTGGGACATCACTTCTTGGCCTCACCTCTCACCGTCCTCCTCGAGGGTGGCCAGTGAAGCAGCTGCCATTTGCCTCTGCGATTTGGAGGGCCTTAAATTACTTCATAAGGAGTCTTTAAGTGTAGAGTGCTTTGATATTCTGAAGAGAATGTAAAGAAGTGGATTTCTGTGAGTAAATTGTGGATGAGTAGTTTTCTCTTAGCGGTTGTTTAATTGAGCTGCAGCTGGGGCTGATTATGTTTGTTTTTCCTTCAGTGTCTCTCATTTCCTTTCGTTTCTGTTAATTCCTGCTTTCATTGGGTAACTGTTGCTGTACAAGATTTTAGGAGTGGTAAAAAAAAGTAAAAAATAAAACAAGAAATAAAAAAGGTGCATATTTTAGGAGCTTTTTATGACAGTTTTTCCTGGAGACACCTGTAAACTATTGAGCTGAATTGGGCTGCAGCTGCTGCTGATGACATGGGCTGTGAAGGAGAAGGGGTGTGACTCATTCTTCTGGTTGTTCCACCACCTTCTGCTGTGGCTGGGCCTGCTGAGGTGGCTGTTAGGCCATGTGTGCTGAGATGTCTGTTCATGTGGGTCTCTGGGTCAACAAAATACCAAACTGACTGCCAGAGGCTGGAGCCAGAGGATAAGGGAGGGGAAACATCATAGAATCACAGAATATCCTGAGCTGAAAGGGACCCATGAGGATCATCGAGTCCAACTCCTCACCCTGCAGAGGAGAACCCCAGGAATCACTCTCATGTCAGCTTGAAGAGGGACAGGACCTTGGCATGGACGGAGATTCCATGTTGTGGTGTCTGCTCTGGTGAGACCCCCCCCTGCAGAGCTGCCTCCAGCTCGGGGGCCCCAGCACAGGAAGGACCTGGAGCTGTTGGAGCCAGTCTGGAGGAGGCCACCAAGGTGACAAGAGCCATTCTACAGTTCTCTGATTCTCTGATCTCTGACATCACTGCTGTATGTGAGAAGTCAAACAGCCTCGTGTCCTGCACAAACAATGACTTGGGTGGATGGATAACAAATTCTTTGGGGTTTTTTTCTAATCTACATGAGCAGAAAGCAAAGATGGTCAAGACAGATTGACAGCAACCTCATCAATTTGAACAAGTGTTAAATCCTGTACATAGGCCTGGGTAAGTGGCTCTAGGTGGTCCTTCTTGGACAGAGGGGTTGAACAAAATGACCTCCAGAGGTCCCTTCCAGCCTCAAGCATTCTGTGATTTTGTGAGATCTCTGTCAGTGGGGAGGATTTTAGTATTTTCCTCCTTGTCCTGTGGGCTGTCTCTTCTGCTTTGCTTGTGTTACAGAACAATTGCTGTGGAAAGAACTCACATACCACTGGAACTGCAGGGGCTGCCAGGTCAGGTTTTCCATAGAATGTTCTCCCAAGAAAGATTAATATCAGAAAACAGAGGGCATGTTGTGGTTTTCTACAGGGCAACACATCTTATCCTTGAAGGTTAAGTTAATTCACTTTTTCAGCCCCTTTTTGATTCCATGTCATAGCCAAGGGAATAGTCTTTGACTAACTATGACATTCAAAACTACATGACCAATCAAAACCTACATCTCCTCTAAGTGTAGTAGTTTTGTAAAGAAAGAGAGAGAGAGAAATTCTCCAGAGAACTTTGGAGGCATGACTAGTTCAAGATTCTGGCTGATGTGAAATAAATAAATAAAGATATATGTTCACAGGCTCCCAGTCATTTGTTGCCATTCAGACTGAACAACAGTTTTGTCTGGAGAAAAGAATCCATGGTTCATTAATTCTGCATCACTTTTCTTCTCTGCCAAGACCATCTCCTCTCGATATCTGCTGATGTCTGAGGGCCACAGTGAGCTGGCAGTCAGCTTCTTGTGCTGCTTGATTATATTTGTGCAAAGAGACAAATGTGGAAGCCTCTGCTACTTTCTTTTGTTTGGGGTGGTTCATTTCCAACTCTAGAAGTTCTTTTTTGCCTCCTCTGGTTCAAATATCCCAAGTGTCTGGATCTATTCCAGATCTCCTGCTTCTGGACATAACTGTGATGCCTTTGACATTCCTCTTAATATTCCTGTGAGTGACTTCTCAAGGTCACCTCTATTCAAGACGGTTATGCAGCCATTCTTTCATTATTTTCACTATCAGCTACTGTTTCTTAACAACTCCAGGGTCACTGAACACATAAAACCCAGTTGAGCTCAGTTTCCTCCCAGGATATTGTCAATCCTGTTTTTCACAGTCATGCAATGCTAGAGAGAAATCCAGGGTTTATGGTCTATCACCATGCCACACCACCACAGGAAAAAAGCTTCTATTTCAGCATTGAAACTGTGACTACAGACTACCTGTCCTGTCTTTTAACCCATCTGAAAGTTGTTTGTGCAACTAGCTGACAGCCTCTAAAATATTTTGGTCACATTTACAGGCAGAAATCTGAGGAGAAGCAGTCAAGGAACAAGTCACCACCAATTACTCTTGGTCCAATATCTCTTTGGAACTATATATCCAGATTTCCTACATATCTCTGTGGAAGCTTTTAGGAACTGAACTTGTCCCCAGTAGCTGATGTTTTAAAAAAATTCCTTTGGACAGCGTCCCTTTCTTTGCTTCAGTGTGTGGTTGCACAATTTGTGCTGCTTTTTAATAGCAGTGAGTTAATAATTGTGAATTACAGAATCACAGAATGGGACAGGTTGGAAGAGACAACAGTGGAACCCTTGCATCATCATCTGGCCCAACTTCCCTGCTCAAGCAGGGCCATCCCAGAGCACATGGCATAGGATTGTGTCCAGACACTTCTGGAATATCTCCCATTATCAAAACATTTTCCCCACTAATTTTGCCTGAGCATTTGTGTGCAGAATATGATAAGGTTTCCTTACCCCTGGTTTTAAGGCAAATTTCCATCTTAAAGGCAGGTTCCTGCTACTCAGCAGATACTCCCCTGTGGAGTATCACTGACTTTTTGTATGTAATTAAAAAGCCAAGGCAGAATTAGCCTTCACATTTGAAGCATCCAGAATTGAAGCAAATGGACTGATCAGCCTGTCCCTTCAGTAGTCAATTACCTCACCCACATGGGGGAGGCATGTTCTGTGGGAACATGACAAGGACCATGTTTTGGACAAAATCCTACTTTAAACATCACCTGCTGACTGTCAGAGCAGTGCCAACAAATTGGCAACTCCAAGGAAAATAGCCTGTTTTGAAATACCCCTTGGGGGGCCAGAAATGGGCAGGGTTAATTTGTGTTTTCTGCCTGTGCTGGAGCAAAATCTTATTTATATTTTTTTTAAGAGAGAAGCCAGTGCATCGATCCACAGCACCTCCTGGTCTGCTTGACATCCTGCTTTTCTGGAATGAATACATTTCCTGCATTGCTGCTTGCTTCTCCCAGTGTAGATATCTATGATTAATATGCCTTGTCTTTTATAAACAAACCTAATGCAAAGCCAATAATGTGAGTCTCATTTCTTTACTGCCAGCCCACAGCTCGGCTTTGTTTGGGTATATATGTAAAGGAAGAAAGATGAATGTTCACTCAAGCTTGGGAGCTGAAGCCATAACAAATTTATGGGATGAAAAACACACATCAGTGTGAAGCAAATACAGCCTGGGAAGGTCTGTTTGGCTTCCTCCTTTAATTTTGCATTTTAATAACAACAATACCGTGTTGTGCACCCAGTGAACATATGTTACACTACGTAACTACAGTGCAGGGGAAGCAAATACATTGAAGTACCAGGAAGCTTTTATCAGTTACTGGATTCAGTCACGGGATCCTAAATGATAAAAGCAGAAGGAGCTGCTGTGATCACATAAAGTGACCATTAGCCAGTGAATTTCACCCAAATCAGTTTTTGACTTCAACTAGTTCACCTTGGAGACAAGAGAGATAGAGGGAGGAATTACAGTTTTAAGTTTTGAATGATGAGAGGCCTGACCATAACCTGCATTCTGAGTCTCTGATGGAAATTCCCTCCAGTGCTCACAGCCCACACCGGATTTCCAAAGTGAATTTGTCCATCTAATGAGCCCTACCATGGTATTTTACTTTTCCTTTACATGACCTATCAAAGCCCTCATTAACAAAGCCATATTCCCCAAACAACCATATCCTGGTGCCACGAGAGACCTCCATTTCTCTTTGATAAGGACAGTTCATACAGTTTCCTGATCCCATTCTCTTGATGTGGGCTTTGGGTTTTTATTTGTTTCTTTGTTTGTTTGATTGGTTTTGGGGCTTTTTTGGGGTTTCTTTTGTTGTTATTGGTTTTGGTTTTTGTTTTGGTTTTGTTTTGTTTTGTTTTGTTTTTCCTTTGAAGGTAGGACTGTTCAGTTGTTATCACTTACTGAATTTTGCTGGACTCTTTCCTACTTGTCAAAATCTTTCTTGGCTTGTGGATCCCAGATGTGGATCTCAACACTTCAATAAGGACTGCGGCAAATGAGCTCCTCTCATTCCTACTTGGGAGTCCCACATTCCAGGATCCCAAATCCTTTTTTAATCCATGTCTGGATGTCCATTTGTCCCCACTCACTGCTTTGATCTTATGGACATCCCTCGGTACATAACAAGGATCCCACAACAATCAATTCAACATGATAGATTTGTGTTGTTGCTGACAGAAATACTCAGAGGGGCCATTTGTCCGTACAAAAACCACATCAGCGCTTTCTTGTGGGATATTTCCCTGGTTACTGGGACAGCCAGAGACCAGAGTGCTTGGCCATCCTTTGTTTGGTATCATTTGTGTCCTGGGGATTCATTGCACCACTCCAGACATTAATTTTACATAATTGGCATCATCACACCACCTTGTCCTATATCTGCACTAACACAGACTTAACATTTATTTAATGAGGTTTCTTCTCCAGAAGCCAGTGGTGATTGATACTGATTTATATTAATTTTCTTTAATTCTTTATTAATAGAGTTCTATATCAGTTGCTTCACTATTTTGACTAAGATCAATGCTAGATTGACAGGTCTGTAATTATGTGGGCCATCCCTTTTTTTATCTGTCCGCATCATCTGGCTTCTTCACAAAGAGTGGACCTGAATGTCACTGAATTGTAACCTGAATGTCACCTTACTATTTTTTTCCCTCAGCTTTATTATTGACACTCTTTCATTTCACCTGCAGTAATAGATTCTAGCTTAAGACTGTTTTGGTTAGTCCTTTTTTTCTCATACCTGGAAAGTTCTTCTTTATTATCCCTATTGCCAGTCACAGTTTTGTCATGTGCCCTGTAGTTCACCTGATGAATTTTCTTCATTTCCTATCCTCTGATTTATAACACCTTTTTTT
>WEKY01007655.1:95220-106329 GCA_013390045.1 Picathartes gymnocephalus
CCTGTTTGCAAAATATCTAGGGATTTCTATTGATCAAACCCTACAGAACAGACTGGCACAGGAAATAAGTCCTCTAGAGCAAAGATGCCAAATGACAATTTGGTATAAAATGCAATTTAGTTATAAATTATGTTTCTATATGCAAGAATAAATTTTAGGAAAATCTAGGCTACATGCTTAGCTACCACTGCTTGTTTTCTTTTCATAACTTTTCTGAGTTTTGTATTGCAACCATTTTATTTCAGAATCAAATCTTTTACATTCCAGTGCTGAATTTTCTGATTTGCAACTCTATGAAGAATTATTATTAAGTCTTGTGACTTTTTGACTGGCATCTAACTCAGATCCAGAGAATAATAGTTTAAACAGAAAACTGGATGAGTAGTGCCAGTGTGGAAATATTAATTCCTTTACCATGGACAACTTTCCACTTCTGATGAGATTTTAAATTCATATCCCTTCTGATTTACACAGCAGGAAATAAGCAGAGTTTATAACTGAGTTAACGAAGAGACTGGACAATAAATCAGTTGCAGAGTTGGGTTGGAAACCTGACTTCTCCCTGTCCACAAGGCTACATTTCTTGCTGAGGATGAAAAGTTCACTTATGAAGAGGTGTTGCCTGCATTTAATGTCTTTTCACTGCACTTAGTCAAAATTTTGGGTTGAAAATATATTTCCTGAAATATTAGTGTGTGATACTTTTGGAGAGTCTTTATCTGAAATAGAGACACTCATGGTTGACTAGCAGGGGATTATCTTGAAGGGTTGGGTTTTCAGTAACTTGGAGTGGTTATTCTGGAAATACTGGAAATATACATCAAATTACATATATTCTGAGTTTGTAAGGGAAAATAAGCTTTTAGGGGGAGGAAGAATGGAAATAGAAGACAGTTTATGTATTATGTGGACAAGAATGCTGAAGATAAGGGAGAAATGGAAATTTTTGAAATGTATTACTTATTAAATGTTTCTATAGTGCTTGTGAGGTGCCAGTTCTTGAAAGCTCCCTATCTTGAGGAGGTCATATTATTTAAATGAAAAGACATGGATGTTAGGGCAGGAAAGTTTTTTTGTTTGTTTGTTTTTGGTGGAGTTTCTTTGGTTTTGTTTTTCCTAAAAGAGTTGGGAACATGCTGATATGTGTGATGACATTCTAGATTTCTTACAAGCATCCTTGTGAAAAAAAAGAACTTTTCTGAAGGTTCCACTGAAGGATGAAGTCCACATGGATGACTTAAGGAAAGACATTTGGGGGTCGAGTTACAGCCTTTGACTTTATGCATTTAATTGAGGTACCCAAATTAGGGCTTGGACCTCTGAAGTATCAGATCATCTACTGGAATATCACAGAATCATAGAAATATCCTGAATTGGAAGGAGCCCCCTAGGACCATCAAAGCCCAACTCCTGGCCCTACAGAAGACAGCAATTATTCCCTTTCTTTTAGCTAAGAAGGACTGAGAAGAATTTACTTGGTAAATGTAGGTCTAATTAAGATGTTTGATTTTCCTTCCTGAAGTTAAGAAGTGTGATTCACTCTTCAGTCAGGCCAATAAGAAACAAGGAGGAATCTTCCTGAGGGGATTAGGGTAGCAGCTGGGCAGAAGGGACCCTCATCCTATAAGGAACAGAGCAGAGGGGATCCAAAATTCAGTGAGGCACGGGCAGTTGAGTGTGGAGAAGCAGTGAATGCAGAACTTGCGTGAAAAGCAACAAGAAGGAATTTTGCCTGGGTATTCTGTGGAAGGTCTATAAGGAAGAAGTCAGGATGGTCAAAACATCAAGTGTGGAATCTGAGCATTGCTCTGCCTCTGGGAATCAGAGAACTGTCTGAGAAGTGGAGAAGAGTTTGCAGTAGTTGAAACTGAAGAGAGTTATTTACCCAATTTCTCCTGATATGACAAATGTTCAAACCCTTTTGTAATTTTTGTTGCTTCACCAGGGCTTTTACCAGGTGATATCTACAATTTGTGAAGTGCAGTGTCCAAAATCAGCTGCAGCTCTTGACCCTGCTGGCACTGAGTTCCCTTGAAAAGTCTGCTCTGCCTGACTGATAATGGTCCCATCAAGTCATTCCCAAAGGAATTCTACTTTTCCTGTACAATATCACACCACTGCTTTATAGGGAGTTCAAGGTCCCATTTCAGCACCAGAGTTGTGTCTAAGATCCTGCCCAACATTTTTACATTTGTGCATTTTGCCCAGAAGAGCTGTGAAGATGTGGCTGCCTCATCTCTGGAAGTGTTCAGGCTGGATGGGTCTTGGTCTGGTGGAAGGTGTGGCCATGGCAGGTGGTTGGAACTGAATGGTCATTAACCCAAGCCATTTTATGATTCTGTGATTTAATTCTTAATCCTTGGCATAGCATATTGTATGTCTGCAAATTAATTTTCTTCCTCCTAAATTCACATCTCTCCATTTTTTTCAAGACCATTTTTGATTCCACCTCTGTTCACTGAAATGCTTCTACTTTTACCTCACCCTGCTGTTACTCACAAGCATTTAGTTTTACTTTTTTTACCAAAAACAAATCAGTGGTTGTATTTGAAATGGAAGCAGGTCTAAAAAACATCACCAAGATATCTCATTTAAGATCCCCTTCTATTCTGATGCTAAGAAGCTTCTGACAATTACTCTTCAAAAGTGATTTTCTGATTATCCCTCCCTCACTACAATTTACCTTCTTAGCCTCACTGTTAAAAACTTTTTCTAGCCTCATATAGCACCTTATTTTACCATCTTTCTCTCATCTGGCTTTTTCTAAGTGAGAAATTAAATTAGGTTATTTGGAATTATTTCCTATAGTACATTTTATTTATTTGTCTTTAAGAAGGTGATTATCTTCTGAGTACGTGCAGATGATTGCTTAATAATTTCTTCTAGCATCTGCCTGCAAATTGAAGTTAGACCTAGCAGTCTTTAATTTCTCAGTCATCAACTCTGTTTTTTTGCAGGCAGGTTCTATATTTGTCCCACTTCAGTCCTCTGGTACTTCTGAATCCTCCACAAACTCTTGAAGATAATCACTAATGACTCAGTTTTCTTTAGCTGCTTTCCTGCAAAATCTCCAAGACCCAACTGATTCAAACATCTCTGCCATCGTGAAATACTTCAAACCCACTCTTCCTGTGGCACAACTTCCAGCCAGTCTCCTGTGGTAAGATTAACTCTGTCAGCATCTACTCACAGCTTACCGTCCTTGCCAAGACGAGGGAAAACATCTCTGGGGCACCTCAGCTCTCTCTGCACCCTTATTAATCATCACTGTTTTATCTCTGATTTATAGAAGCGCTATTATCTTTCTGATGGCAGAGCTGAAACTCAGGAGTTGCCTTCTCTCTTTGGAAATGGGATTCACCAGGGCTCCTGTGTACTCTTGATCCTTGAAGTAAGCAATTAAGTGGCAAAGTGGGCTCATCCCTGTTGTGCTGCTGCAGTTGCACTTTGGTCCCACCAAAAACCATGCTGGGAAAATAATCCAGGTGGTTTTATACAAAGAAAGTAATAAACAAGAAAGAAATATATTGTTTTCCTCGCCACCATTTGGTGATTTCATAAATTCTTTCAGAGCATCTGCACATCACAGAATCATCAACGTTGTAAGAGACCTTCAAGGTCATCGAGTTCAACCATCACTGTAGCACCCCCACAATCAGCCCTAAACCATATCCCCAAGTGCCATATCCTGACATCTCTTGAATACTTCCAGAGGCAGTGACTCCACCACCTCCCTCAGCAACTTATTCCAATGTCCAATCGCTCTTTCAGTGAAAAAAAAAAAAAAAATTAGTCTAAACCTCCCCTGGCACAACTTAAGACCATTTCTTCTTTCATTTGAGACATATCAGAACTCCTTCCTCACTTCAACCTCCTTTCAGGGTGGCACAGCAGGGTGTAGCAATTCTTCTGGTGAATTCAGATAGCTTCAGGAAGGCTCAGTCCAGGACTGGAGCTGGCACACACTGGCATGTTGGCTGGGTGAAGAGGGACAGGAGTTAAGGAGCAAGACACCCATTTTTGGAGTGATGCGTTTTTACATCACCTCTACCAAGTGACACAGTCTCACCCTGAGGGGACAGTGAGCTCCAGTGCCTCGACAGAGATGGACCACTGGGAACCTCTTTTCAACCAGATAAAACCTCTCTTCTGACTGTCACCCCAGTAGGTGTTTTCTTTTAGACTTTATTAGTCTTTGGATCAGCCTTTGGAATGCAGCAGCCAGTTTGCCCAGCCTTCTGTAGTTTTCATTTCCATGTAATGCTCCAGCTGTAGTTTTCCTTAGAACATGATGTCTGCAAGCATTAATAGTAATGATGGAAAGGACTTTGCAAAGCATCTGAGGAGGAAGCTCATTCAGTTTCCTGCACACCCATCCCCCAGACCCTTTTATTTCTTTAAATATTAAAGATTACATTCAGTGTAAGCATCAAGAGCCTGATTTTCAGAAGTGCTGAGCTGCCATTGTCTTCAGTGGGCGTCATGGCTGCTCAGCAGTTCTGAAAATCAGCCTCTTAATGATCAGCATATTGCAAAAATATTTAACAGCTAAATCTTTCCCATCCCTTCCTTTTCATTCTCAAGCCAACAAAACTTCTCCCTATCCCACACCCTGTTCCCTGTAGAAGGACATCATTTGTCCCTCTGTCCCAAGTAGCCCCTTCACCTCTGACACCGTGCAGGTCGTGCTCTTCACCTGGAGCACGTTTGGTGGGAGTTGTGTGATCAGCTGTGATTATCTGCAGTGTGGTGTCAGTATCTGGGCAAGGTGCCCTGGATTCTGCTCACAGTCAATGGAGAGTGAGTCAGCAGAGTCAATGGAGCTTAGGGTGTGATTTCCCATCCCAAAATAGGCACCCACTTTTGGCCAGATGACTCACACTGAACTCCATTGACTACATTTTCTATGCCTCTGTTGTCTTCAATGGGAAACAAGAGACTCAGGTGGGACACCTGTATCAGATCCTTAAAGTGAAATTAAATTAATCCCATCCCTTCTCCAAACCCATGCATCAACTCGCTGCATATATCACACTCACCTCCTTCCTTAAGAACTTCTGTGTTGGTGTCTACAGGGAATTAATCAAGTAATAAAAAGTAGTGAAGTAGAAAGATAATGGTAGGTCACAGCAGAAAGTCAGACTGAATGGTAGGTTGGATAAAGTGGAACAGATTTATTGAATCCTGTGGAGTCTTTCTCCTTCATATAAAAATTTTACTTAATAGAATTAAAAGGAAAAAGAAACAAAAGCTAAGTGTGACAGTGAACTGTCAAGGTGTATTTTAGCCATTTTCTTTCCATGTGAATTTATGGTTCATCCTATTTTTCTTGTAACTTCACTAATGCTCTCTAGATTAGGAGCTTTTCACCACAGGTAGGTAGTTTCTCCTCCCGACTCTTCCTGTGTGCTGTGTAGTGCTCCAGGACTTCACTGATTCCTGCTCTAAGGACTGATAGGATCTGCTGGGGTCTCTGTAGGACAGGCTGCAACCTCTCCCAGTGTGAGATCATTCATCAAATACCCTCCCCTTCCTTTGCAATACAAATTCACCTTTATCCTCAGCTGTGTGCCCCAACTAGAGACTTTAAGCTTTGATTCCTTCTAATTTCAACACTCATTTAGGATTTGGGAAGTTCCCTGTGGACTAACTCAAATTTCTGTTTGCAGGGATCAGCAGTTAATTTCCAATCTGAATGTTTACGCCAAACAAAGTGGCTTTACCTGGTGCATCCTGGAATCTCCAAATGCTTGTCAGTGCAGCTTAGGAAGCAGCACAGCAGGAGGAGCCTAATTGTGAAACAGATATGTAATAATCAGCATGGAACATGGAGAAATAGAGACTAATAATAATAAATTGAATTTAATTAGCTCTCCTCTGGTCTTCATTACCACTAGCACCATCTTTTGCTATTGCAGTTCATCAAGGATAAGCACAGATGCTATTGCCACTTCCTACATATTTAAAAGACAAAGTCCACTCTCTCCCCTGCCTTAGACATTTCCTCTTAACTCCCTCATTCACGACACCATCCACTTTAAAATGACCTTTCTGTGTTATAAAACCCACCATAGAGGCAGACCAGCCTCTGCCACAATTGTCCTCTCTTTCATTATTAGCAGACATTTCCTGGGCTATTTCTGCTGCTGGTGTCTTCCCTACAGCTCTGACTTTATCCTTGTGTCCCATTTGTTCTGACTCATTTCAAACATAAGTTGAAAACAGCTCATCTCTCCCCGGCTCCTGCCTGTTAATTTCTCCTTCCCTCACTTATAATTTAGCTGTAACGATCTGATTTAACTCGAGACCATTTCATGGGTGCAATTGGTGTGAGAGGTTCTGCATACCGTAGCAGGTAGACAATTTGTCATGGAGTACATTCGCTAATGAGCACTTTGGATCTGATTGGGCTGAGTTGCTGAGGACAGGCTGTGTTACCAAACCTCTCTTTTTATCAAGATTGAACAACACATTCCACTACTCCACGGCAGAAAATTCTGAAGAAACCAAACTGTCACATCGTCTTTCTTTCTCTTGTCTCTGCATGCAGATTTGTGAGTGTGTAGCACCTACTGACACACAAATCACTGAACAATGTTAAAATCTTCCATAATGAAGCCCCGAGATCTGTCGCTGGTGAAGGTTGTAGTGTCACTCGGGGACTCGTTGACAAGCTTTGAGGAAAGAGATGGCTTCCCGGGAATGAAAGAGCTAACATCTATCAGCCATAATTGAGCAAATTAATAGCTTTGTGAAGTCTCTTTTTTTGGTTAGGATCCCATGAAATGACAATAAATGTTGCAGAGTTTCTCTTGCAGCCTCCTCTTGCTTTTTTATTTTTTTTTCTTTTCACTGCTGTGTACAACATGTAATGACTCTGAAACAAAGGGAACCTCTACAGAACCAGCAGCAATTTTAGCAATGAAACTCAGATGTAAAAGGTGAAGATTGAAGTGTGTTTATCATCCCCTCTGAAGGAGGGGGAGAGGGAGGAAATTTGAAGGAAAATTTCCTTGCATTTGGATACCAGTTTTGCCACAAATATTGTCTCAGTCACAGGAGAAGTCAGTAAGGACCCAATGATGGCATCTGAAAGTTCTGTCTCAGAATTACAGAATCATTGAGGTTGGAAATGGCCTTCAAGATCATCAACTCCAGCCTTCAATGGAACACCAGAAAATCCACTAAACCATACCACAGATTTCCATGTCTATTCCTTTTTTGAACTCTTCCAGGGATGGTGCCTTCAGCACTTCCCTGAAGAGTCTGTTTCAGTGCTTACCCACTCTTTCGACAAAGAAATCTTTTCTATACGTTTGACCCGAACCTCTCTTGGTGCAAATTGAGGCTGCTTCCCTTTGTCCTATAACAAGTTGCCTGGAAGAAGAGCCCTATCCCCACCTCACCACAACCTCCTTCCAGGTAATTCAGTTATCTGCCACTTCCCCATCACTGGGCAGGAACCTTATGGTTCTTTTCTTCCCACTTCTCCACTATTTCTGGCCATCGGTGCTTATCCTGCTGTACTTTGCTGCAAAACAAACACTGCCAAGTTTTCCTTGAGACAGGGACTTTGCTTGCAACCAGAGGAAGAAAATCTTTGGAAGAAAGTTTAGCAGCCTCCACTGGAGAGAAAGAGGCTGAGGGGAGACCTTATTGATCCCTACAAATACATGAACTAAGGCTGTAGCTAGGTGGGGGTTGGTCTCTTCTCCCACGTTACAAGTGACAGGACATGAGGAAATGGCCTCAAGCTGCATTGGAGAAGTTTGGGTTAGATATTTTTTATAGCAAATGTTGTAAATCACTGAAACAGGCTGCCCATGGAGTGGTAGAATCACTTTCCCTGGAAGCATTCAAAAACCACGTGGATATGGCACCTGAGGATGTGGCTTAGTGGTGAGCACGATGGTGGTGGTGGGTTGATGGTTGGGCTTGATCATCTTAAAGGTCTTTTCCAATTTTAATGATTCTGTCATTTTATGCTTCTAAGAACTGGGAAGTGGGTGATTTGCATTCCCATTACCAGCTGAAAAGAAAAACCAGTTTGGGTCTCTGTAATTATTGTCAGTTCTCTGTATTTTGGACAAGTCACTGCTCTTGCTTTGTTCATCCTCTGAAATGTGACAATGGTAGCAAATTTTTGACATCAATGTCTTTATAAAGGACATGGAAACTGTTTGGATGCAGCCGGTGTGAAGGTGCAGCAGCAGGATCAGGATCAGGTTGTTGTTATTTGGAATAAACCAGAACACCTCAGTACTCACCAAATTGGGTCTTACAAGTAAACACAGATAAGAAAGTGAGGCCTGAATTCAGCTCCAGATGCCCTAATCCCCAGTGTGGCACAATATTCTGTCACACTCCCAGGAACATGCCTTAACCTGTTCTCATTTTTTTGTATAAAAGAGAAAGCTGTGCTAAGAAATCAATGTATCTCTTTGTCTCCTTAAAGCTTTTCCTTCAGCTTTAAAATAATATTTGTTTATTTTTCCCACCCACTATCTAGTTTTTCTTTTCTTTGCCTTTTTTCTTTCTGAAAGGCAGTTTTCCTGTATTCATCTCATTGCATCATTTATAGAATAAAACGAGGTTGTGCTATTTACTTTTATTTTTCTAGTCTCTGAAATATCTCAGGTCTTCCAGATCTATTGAAAATAAACCTAAGTGGGTCAGTCTTCTTCTAAGAAAATTCTTTTTTGTGGAGCTTGCTTGGATAGTTTTTAAAGCCTTTCTTCTGAAGTAAAAAGCAGGAAAAAAAAATCTCAATTTTTCAGTGTTTTCCCAACAGAACCAAATATTTCTCACATGTCGGTCTCATGTCACTGGGTCTGATCTGGGAACACTGTATAGTTTGTTAAATGTTCTCAGTTCCTTGTTGTAAGAACAGATGAAACATTCACAGTCAGGGCCTCAGGGACACACAGTCCCTGTGCTTGGTGGCTTTCTTTGCAATCGAGCTCCATATTCTTCTGGGGTTGGAGGATGGTTCATTCTCTGATTTTTCTAGGTGCTTTCATTTTTTTTTAATTTTTTTTTTTCCAGCTCAGATTTATAATTTATGTGGGTATTTATTTATTGATTGTCTAGAGGAGAAAAAACTGGAAAATACAGCAATTTAAAACACGAACCTGTCCTTGCGTTCCCAAAGTTTGTGTGCTAACAGGGAGAGGAGAGCTGGTTGATACTTAGTGCATGCAAGCAGCATTATTTATTCATTATTTAAGAATATAAATGCATCATTTTCTATCTTGGTACCTATCAGTTTGTTCCTTCCCACATCACTTCCCACTCTGGCTGTTCCAGAGCTTCACAACTCTTATGTCGACAGCACTCGAATTTTTAGTCTCCATGTCTTTGTGGCTAGTTTGCAAGAATTTGTCCTTGTGACAACTTTTTCAGTTGCTTTAAGTAGCTCCTCTCCCTCCCTGATGTTGATTCTCCTGTTTTATTCATAGAGATTGGTCATCCCCTTCCTCAGCCTTTGTTGTCCTGGTCTGACCCAGCCACAGGTAGTGTAAAAACACACACACACGCTCAAAATGAAACACACAATCATCAAAACAACTCTCATGGGATTTGAACTTGGTGTTGGTGGAACAAACAGCCTCGTCCAAATCTCCCAAGCCACAGAGCAGCTGTAAGACTTCACAGTTCTACTTTGTGAGAGTGATATTGCTCCTAGTGACTTTTATAGAGTTACTTGGAACACTTTCTCCTGACATCAGTACAACCAGGTCCAGTTCCTCTGTGGAAAATATCATTAATGTGCAGAAAAATGAGGAATTTACAGGTTAAACCCTAGAGTAGGACGTCATGCAGGATCTGACTGATTTTTCCTTGCTTATGGGATATGTTGGGAGAATTTAGGACTTAGCACAGGAGATTAAAGGATGTGATGGTGCAGAAGTTTATCCATTGTTGTCCTCCTCCACTTCCTGTCATTCATTGTCACAGCACTGACTCCTGTGTTGGGGGATTGCATTAGGAAAACTACAGGAATAATTACTAAATGGTCTGGGTAGGGGCTATGCCATATAAGAGGAATAGAACACCTCTTCTATGGAGACAGGCTGAGAGAAATGAGGTTGTTCAGCTTGGAGAAGGAAAGGCTCCAGAGAGACCTCAGAGCCCCTTCCAGTGCATGAAGGGGCTCCAGGAGAGCTGGAGAGGGACTTTGAACCAGGGCCTGGACTGACAGGACAAAGGCGAGTGACTTCAAACTGACAAAGGGAAGGTTTAGATTGGATATCGGGAAGAAATTCTTCCCTGTGAGGGTGATGAGACCCTGGCAGAGTTTATCCAGTGAACTTGTGGCAGCTCTATCCCTGGAAGTGTCCAAGGCCAGGTAGGACAGGGCTTGGAGCAACCTGGGGTAATGGAAGGTGTTTCTGCCCATGGAAGGGGCTCAGAACAAAATGATCCTTAAGGTCCCTTCCAACCCATTTTGTGATTCTCTGGTTTGATGATATCCTCCTTGCATGCATCCTCCAGCCACCCTTTCCAGAGGAATTCCATTGCTCATTCTCCTGTGGGTCTCAGATTTGTGCACTCATGGTTCAAAGATAAGGTGAAACTCATATTTAATTCCCTAGAGCAGTCCCAAGGAAGAGGAATTCTGGACCACTCTGGCCTCCCACATTTAACTCACATTCCACTTACCTTCTCTCTGTAAGCTGGGGCTAAGCTTCAGGCCATCCTTTCCTCTGAAACCTGAGAAGTTTCTGCTGTTCTCTCAGCTTCCCTGTCAGCTTGCTCTTGGCAAAGTTAGAGTGCATGATGAAAAATAAAACCTGCCAATTATAGCCTCACTGTCTGCTGCTCAGGGGGCAAACACACGTCTTGTACATTATGATTCAGAATCCTGCTTGCACACGTTTTTTGGGTTTTTTGTTGTTGTTGTTTTTTTAAACCAGCTTCTGAATTCTCTGTATTGATCTGTCAGTTAAAGGTAAAACAAAAAATATGTGAATGAGGAGTATGGCAAAATGCAAATAGTGTTTGGGTGCTAATTCAGGGTAAAAACGTCCTCCCACAAAAGGGCGAGAAAACTTCCTAGCAGCCTTCCTTCCCAGCGGACCCAGTTTTGTCCTCATGAGGAAAAGCCAC
>WEKY01007656.1:0-17824 GCA_013390045.1 Picathartes gymnocephalus
TTTGAGTTTGTCCAGGAGCTCCTCATTCATCCACAGGTCTCCTGCTGTATCTGTCTTACATGTTCCTTATTGGGATGCATCTCTCCTGAGCTTGGAGAAGGTGACCCTGGAATATCAACCAGCTTTCTTTGGTCTCTCTTCCCTTCAGGGAGTTATTCCATGGTACTCAACAAAGCAAATCCCTAAGGAGGTCAAAATCTGCTGTCCTGAAGTCCAGGGTAGTGAGCTAGCTGTGCGCCTTCCTCACTGCCCTGAGGATCAGAAACTCCACATTTTAGGGTCAGTGCAGCCCAGGTTGCCCTTGGACTTTACATTCACCTCCCTCTCTCCTTGTTGGGGAGAACAAAATGCAGCATAGCACCTTTCTTCATACCACTTGGAGAAGAAAGGTATCACCAAGGCATTCCAGGAACCTCCTGGACTGCTTGTGCGTTTCTGTGTTGTCCCTCAAAAAGATACTGACATGGCTGAAGCTCCCCACGGGGACCAGGGCCTGTGAACACAAAGCTGCTTCTATTTGTCTATAGCATGACTCATCCAGGGAGTCTGTCTGGATGTAGCAGACCCCCACTATAATGTCATCTATCCTGTCCTGCAGGGAGTTGCAGTCAGAAACCAATGCATTAAGTCAGAGAAACTCTGATGTTCCAGCTTTCCTTATGAGAGGCCTCCAAAGTAGTGTGAATTTTGCATGTTGTTCCTTGTAAGTGTTACTGGATGGAACATTGTTGTGTTCATCTTGAAAATTAGAAATAAAAACGAATACCAAAGGAGTGGAATGGGATCCGCTTCTTAGTTCACTTAAGGAACCACCGAGATAGACAATTCCTGGTATTTGTCAGCCAGAGCTCAAAAAGAATTATTTGGTGACACTAGCCAGCCCGCTCCTTATATGCATTTTCATTGGAGTGTATGTGTGCAGCCTAGTAAGGCTGTATGTGTGAAAGACTTCTAGGTGCACCAAAACAAAAGTTTTCTCTGTAAGAGTTTTCATCCTGCCTGGTATGAACTCAAAACAGGCAGAAACTCTAGTGGCTGTGACATTTCTCTGATCCATCTTTACAAAGAGGTGTGAACTCCAGAAAATGCCAGTTCTTCAGGTTAAAGAAAGTAAGGCAGCTGAGGAATTATATGATGTCTAAGAAAAGATAAGCGTCACAGCAAAATGAGAAGAGATATTTTTTTCAGTCAAAAAATAAAGTGCTTGACAGGCCTCTAAGCACATATATCTGGTTCAGGAGTCCCACAGCCACTACTTTACAAAAATTCAGGCAACAATTATTTACTATTATAACTAGTTCCTTGCCCTATTCTTTATTTTGTTGTACAGGACACTTGCCTTAGTGGACGCGGGTCTCATCTGTTATGACAGATTTTATGTGACTCCACAAGGCTTCTGGATGTGATGATGTTTAGGATCAGGGCAACTACACTTAGTAATTTCAAAGAAGAAAGAAGTGTATGAAATGGAAATTAATAGACAGCCACCTGTTTTGGCATGAGTATTCATCTGCAGAGACTGAGGCTTCAAGATATCCTGCTGATAATCATGTCTTATCTTTGTTCTTACTTGGGGAATGGACACAAGGCGTAGTGTGTAATCACCAGGGGCTGTGAGAGAGGAAGACAGCATCTCCTGGCTGCCTGGAGAGATAGGAGTCAAGAAACAGGGAGGAGCTTGCAGGAAGCTAAGAAATAATCCCAGTTTATTGACACAGCTTTTTTTGTTTCATAGTTGTGTGACAGAAAGACAAGACTGATTTCTAGAGTCATGAAAATAAGTAATGCAAAAACAGTCACTCTGTGGCTTTCTTTAACAACAAAAGGGTCAGCCTTGGGAATATTTATCAAACAGTGGCAAAGAACACTTACACAGTGGCTACTACTATGTAAGAAAAATAATTAATTTCAATGCAATTGCCAAAACATTATTATAATTCTAGGACTGTTGAACACAGTTTTTCAAAGTAACCAGTGACTGCACTGACTTTTGTGGTGGGAGACAGCCTGAGTTATTTAGAGCTAGGTTTGCGCAGAATGCTAAGTCCACGCACTCTGAAGACTTACCCATGCTCTTTTAAAATCTTTCTAAAAGCATGCTTGAAAACAGAGAAACCTGAACTCACAGCCCACTTGAAAAAGAGACTTAGACATCCTTCAAGTCTTGCTTTTCTACAGATTCCTACATCCCAACCGCCATCTGTTCTTTCAAAACAGCTACTGTGTGTGTCCTCAAAACACCCCCACCACACTATGCCCTCACCATACCCCTGCCACTTCTCTCCAAACCTATCTTCCAGTGCACTAAAGGGAGCACAGTTACTTCTATTCATCTCCCTTTTCCTTGACCAATCCATGTACATCCCCTACAAGGCAACCTCCCTCCAGCAATGTTGAACACACTGGGTTGAAGCATAACACTAATTTCTGATCAAGTGTCCCACTCTGAAAACAGAGAACAGCCTTTGTGAAGGAGAACAGTGATTGGGTTATACCTGTATGGTCCAAGCAAGACAACGCTGTGGGTCATTCTCTCCCAGGGCGTAATGTAACCACTGCATAAAACAATCAGTGTTCTTCTCCTCTGTTTAGCATGCAAACACCTTTCCTACTGTGAAATTTCTCAAATGTTTAGTGAAAAGCATTGCTTTCAAGTAACTTTTTAAGCTTTAACTACAAAACTAAATTCTAACATATTCTCTGGATATTCTTACACACATCCCTATTGCAAATGGATCCCAATTTTCCTCAAAGAATGAAGTTTATATGATTACATTTGTTATAGTAATGTATCAGATAGAAATAAATAATTTGAAGTTATAAAACTAATTGGAAATGGAGACTTGAATGGGGTGATTTCTAGTATAACATTTTTACATTACTATTTTTCCATCTGTCCATCTTCACACTACATATGGCCACCAAAATCTGCAGGACCGACTACATTCTGTCCATACTTGTTTGTTAATCCTTTCCCACTTTTATGTGCCTCATACAATTTGCCTGCTGTGCTTACTTGCCCATATAATAAATAAAGTTTTTATCATTCAGTACAAATAACAAAAAATTAAACCAATTGCAACCTCTAAATTATTTAAAGACCGGATAAAACAGACGAACATATTCTTGCTTAATTGCTTCTTGCATTTTCCAATTATGTTTCAGAAAACTGAGAAAAAGTTTTCTGTTCACAGACAGGGTATTGAAAAACAACATCAAGTTACATATTTTTTAAAAAGTGCTTTTTGCAAGATTTTTCTCATTTTAATTGCAAATTAGTGCTGAACGTTTCACGGTTTATGGTTGAAAACCCTCTTAGAACAGCTGTGCAGCTTGGGAAGGTTAGCTGAGCTTTTTAAGTATCAAAATTTAGGATTCAATACAATTCTATCTGCAGCCTGGACAGCCTAAAGTACAACATAAAGTGAGGTAAAAGTGTCTAAGAACACAAGATAACTCCAGTGTAGGGCATTTTTCTCCATTGCTATCATGAGTTACATGCTGATGAGTAGTTTTGGGAAACTTTTTTTTTGCCTGGCTGCAATCTGGTCAGAGCTCAAAGCAGTTGTACCTGCACAGGCAGCAGACTATAGCAGCAGCCTGTCAACATCACTCATTTTGGTGGATGCATTTCCAGCCCACTTTAACACAGCTTCTTAGCTTATAAGGAGGAGAGCTGAGCAGCTACTGAAATGAGAACAAAAGGAAAATGAAACGAACCAGTTTTTGTCAGTGTGCAATCACTGCTGAACTCCAATCATTTACTTCGCAACAACAGACAGCTATAAACTAAATCAGCTGTTACTGAACTGGGACATAATCAAAGTCAATACACTAAATACAGCACCCGTCCTGATGGCTTGTGTAGCTCCATAAACTCTTCTCACAGCAGAAGCAGGGAAATATGTGTGGTCTGCATGTGTTCCTCAGAAGTTTCTACACATGGGAATATTTTCAAAGGCCTTTTGAGTAGTCAGAGTGTTTAACATTGCTAGATATGCAAGGATGAAGCATGGATTAGAACTGACAGTCAGACTTAGTATTTTTAATCAGAATTAGTGTTATAAAAATAGCCCAGAAATCCATGAGAAGGATTACGACATTTCAAATAACCTGAGATATTCCCTATGATGTTAAGTGTCATTCATTCTCTTTTCACCTATACCAAAGCTGAGCTAATTTGAGCATGCCAAGATTATTCACATTTTGCTGTGATACGTAATAAATCCTATCATCAGAGGAAGTGTTCATAGTTCACAAATGTTAATTAATTAAGTTCCAGAACTCTCTGAGAGATAAGAAAGAAGGTGTCAGTACACCAGTTACCTCAAAGACCAAAAGTTTTAAGGCAACTGATATTTGGGATGAGAAGAACCAAGCCTAGGAGTTCCTCTCCTCTGTCCCTTATTCTGACAATTTGCTGCATTTTCCAAAGTTGCCAACACATGGATGGAAAAGGCCTTTTTGCTGGGAAAACTCCAAGCACTCCCTAAAGCTTTCCTTCACCAGAGCCAAAGTCCTCTACCAAGCAGCAGCAAGAAAGTGTTTAGCTGACTGAAAGTGTAGGTACAAAAGCGAACAGAGAGCTGAGTGAACATCCTCTCACAGGCACAGGTTGGTGCTTTGGCCTCACCAAGCAGCCACAGAGGCAGAACAGAAGCCAATCACGCAGATGTAGAAGGGTGACAGTAAGCAATGATAGCGATTTGCTATTATTAGTGGGAGTGGGGTATGTAGCAAATTCATTTTCCCTTGGAGCCAAAGCAAAGCCTGGGTATCTTCCCACCAAGCTTATTTCATGTGCACCACCAGTTGTGACCTGAATAAAGACAGAGCAATAACTCCTGTAGTGCTGGATTTGTTGAATGAAGTGAGGAGGGTGCATCACTGCAGGCATTGAATGGGATAATCACAAGTCTCTCTTTCCAGCTCTAGGATGGATGCGTTTTAGACACTTGGTTTCAAAGGGCAGGCAGGTGTGTGAATTAAGTTGCAAGCATGCTTATTTTATCTGGTGACTGTTTGCTAGGCAGAAATAAGTAATTTAAAATAAAGTTTGAAATATTTAGGTGATTGGATTAAGTCTCAGATCTTCAGTGAGGCAATCACGGGCTGGTCTGAAATAATTCCTCCTGATCCTGGTACTCAAATCCTCCCATGCATGGAAAGCAAGGCATTGCTGAAGCTCTTCTGCTTGCTTTTTTGTGTTCATCTAACACAAGCTTCACTTTGCTGTCTAAGCAGTGAAGCCTTTCAGGAGAAAGGTAGATCCAGACTGAGCAGGCTCCTTTGTCTCTGATTACTTCCTTTCCCCATAACATTTCTCTGTGTGAAGGAAGCAAACAAAGGCCTCTTCCTACACATATCGTGTCCCCAGCAGTAAGCTAATAAACACCCCGGGTCTGAAAACATCTGACTGCAGTAAGGCATGAAGTCTTCGCCCTTTTCTTGGTTAGAATCTGGCTTCATCACAAGCAGCAGGTAACCAGTGTTATGTATATAAACACATTGTCTGAATAGCCTTTGACTCACAGAGTTAGGAAAGATGGACATTTCAGTAACTTCTCCAAATGATGTTAGTATTTGTAACCTCTAGATCATCTTTTAACTTTTCTTCTTGCCTCAATAAAAAGCACCAGAATCTAGAGCTATCTCCAAGCCTTAAGTAGCCTTCAAAATAAAATTAATACCCTGTTTTTTTCATAGTCCATTTAGATAACGAACTCCAAATGGAAAACTCTGAACAGTGGTGTTTGCATTCCTAGCTTCAGTTTTAATAATTTTGTCCTATATATAAAAAGATTAAAAAGCTTTAGGAACGGGATATGTGATGCAGGTAGCAACATTCATTTCCAATATCTGCACAGGCAAACATTCATTAACAATTAATGTTTTGGTGAACATTTGAGGCTGAAGTTATCCTCCCAGTTACATGCATTTTTCTGATGTTATGAACAAACCCCTCTGTACCAGGACATGTAAAACAGGCACAAAGACTGACAAAAGAAGACAACTGTTCTGCTTCTCTCATGCATGGGCAAGAACAGCTAGTTTATTCCCCAGCTTTATGTGGATTTTGGGATTTAACAGGATGAATTACTGTGGTGGGTTTACTCTGTCTGGATACCAGGTGCCCACAAAATCTGCTCTATCACCTCCCTCTGTAATTGGATGTGGGAGAGAAAATATAACAAAAAGTTCATGAATTGGGATAAGGACAAGGACAAGATCACTTTTTGATTCCCATCATGGGCTAAACAGACTGAGCTTGGGGATATTAACTTAATTTATTACTAATTAAAATTAGAGCAAGATAATGACAAGTAAAACAAATCACAAAAACACTTTTCTCCCACCCTTCCCTCCTCCCGAGCTCTACCTTCTTCTTCAGCAGTGCAGGGAAACAGGGAATGAGGATTATGGTCAGTTCATCACACCCTGTTTCTCCCACTACTCAGGGAGAGGAGTCATGCCCCTGCTCCAGTATAGGGCCCCTCCAACAGGAAACAATTCTCCAGGAACTTCTCCAGCATGAGTCCTTCTCAAGGGCTACAGTTCTTGATGAACTGCTGTAGGTCTCTTTTCACAAGGTGTAGTCCTTCAAGGACAGGCTTCTCCAGTGTGAGACCTCCACAGGGTCACAAGTCCTACTAGAAACCTGCTCCAACATGGGATCTTCTCTCCATGGGTCTGCAGGTCCCTGACAGGACCCTGTTCCAGCAGAGGCCCCCGCAGGGTCCCAGCCTCCTCCAGGCATCCACCTGCTCCAGTGTGGGGCATCAACCTGCTGCAGGTGGATCTCTGCATCCCCCTGGATCTCCACGGGCTGCAGGGGCACAGCTGCCTCACCATGGCCTGCACCAGGGGCTGCAGGGGAATCTCAGCCCTGGTGCCTGGAGCACCTCCTGCCCCTCCTTCTCCACTGACTTTAGTGTCCACAGAGTTGTTCCTCTCATACACTTGAACTTCTCACTCCTCTGAGCATAATTACATCTGAGAAATGACTTTTTTTCCTTCTAAAATATATTACCACAGAGGCATTACCACCATCTCTGACTGGCTCTGCCTTGGCCAGCGGTGAGTCCATCCTGGGACTGTCCTGCACTGGAAAGACTGTTTGCTCTCACTGCTTCCCTAACAATGCAGTAACCCACTTCTGCTTTGCATGAATTGTTTAAAAAACAATTTATATTGTTTTTTACAATACAAACAATTTGTATCATAAAATTCTAGGTTTCTATAGAAACTGTATCTATAGAAAGCAAATTAGGAAGCTTCCAGAAAACATCCTGCCAGGTACAGCTATACTCTTTGGAAGATGTAATCTAATTTTTTTATTCCCTTCAGATCCCTTTTCTATTTTTCTCTGCAAATTTGTTTCATGCATGTCTTTGCAAACAATACCAGACACTAAATCTGACCACTTAGGTATTTCATCCTTAAAATAAAGAAGTTCTTTGAGTTTGGTGAACTGTGACCTTAGTTTAGACCTCAATTCAACTAAAAACTCAAGGATACTTTGTATGCTAACATCAACAGAGCCATAAAAATAACTGCAGGTACCAGTTAGCACACAAAGTCTTTCGATCCCACAGATAAAAGGGCCATTGCACACTGGAGGGCCAAAACACACAGCTTTCCAGCTGAAATGGGAATTGCACCTCAAGAGCTTGGCTCTCTGACCAGCAGTACATGCTCAGTGGTTTTACTGAAAATCTGTTTTGCATTGTAGTCATTGCAGTAAATGAGGGATGGTATAAATCCAGTTAGGTATCAGGAGAAACTGCCTCCATTCATCCACAAAGCACTCATACAGCTAATATTCCTTTAGAAATATATCCCTGGGTAACAATAAATATTTTAGCTGCAATAAAAATCTATCACCTGCATTTCTCAAGAGGCTGTTTAAACACCAAATAGATAGCTTTGAGCTGTAATGATAAATCACGGGTTTCATTTTGTTGCTTTACAAATGATGGGATCAAATTGTATGTTATAGGCTACAGAAGCAGCTACGCTAATTCACATCAACTCTGCAGATAGTTTAGACTGTATAAGAAAGCACTTCTAGCTGGAGCGTAGCTCTCACAAACCCCTTTGCAATGCCAGTGTTACAGGAACTACTGTATTCTGCATAAGGCAGGCAGCTATCAAATACCCAGTCCAAAAGCAAAATCCACCCTCTTGGTTTTTACAGTCCATTCAGGGTCTGCAAGTCCCAAGTTTAGAATTTCTGCAGTGAAAAAGATACTTCATTGAAGTGCAGAAATTACAGACTTTATTCTGTATAGATTTCAACATTATACCTTGTACCAAATGTGCAGTCTCTGAAGTTAGTCATCATAATGCCTCAATCTGTGAATCACACAGACTGATAAAGGCTGATACTAATACCTTAGTCCTTCCACACTAGGATCCAGATGTCCATTTTCATAAAACTTGGAGAAACTCAAAAATTTGGAGATCAGAATCCTGCTGCCACTTTTACCTGAACTTCATCAACAGTCTTAAATGTTACTTGGGAGACAAGGGCATGGTACCAAAACTCACTGACTGAAGCAGCCACCTATGCATAACTTTTGAAACTTCATTTTCTTAGGAAATCAGAGTACAAAACCATACTTATAATATTCATGATTACCAAAGAGGGATCTTCAAAATTTACATAGCCTTTTCCCAATCTAGTGTTATCTTTGCAAGTCTGCAGACAATCTCAGCTAAGTATGTACCCTTTCCTGGACTCTTTTACTTCCTGAATAACACTGGCTGTTAAATGAAGGAACACTCAGTAGAAAATGAGGAAGTTTTGGGTGGTAAACACTATGCTGTCTGGCAGCTAATATATATATATATATATAAAAATATATAAAAATATATATATATATATATATATAAAATTTCATATTCTCTCCCTTTGCAGAGTTCTTTTCCACTGCAGCCTCCCCTGTGGACTAAATGCCATTAACTGTAGCTCAGCTCATCTGTTGGAAATTCATTTCACTGTGACAATGATATTGCATCCCCTTTAGACTGTGGGCTGCCAGGTACAGGCTCTGTGAATGTGCAGGCATTTTCTAACAGACCCATATCAACCAAACACCAAAGATCTAAACCTGTGAGAAAAAAAGCAGCAGGGTCAGCAGCAAAGAAGGCTCCATCTGTGAAGTACCAAAGGACATCTGGTAGATTCTTACAGACAAGGTATCCAGGTGGGCTGTGAGGAGGTTTTTGGGGCTTTGCAATGGAAGGAATAATGGCAGACTTTAGGTACATTAAAACACATATATCCCCTTAATCCTTCTTCTTGGCTTTGATTTCTATTAATTAGTATTTAGGGTCTGAAGTTACACACAACTGATCTGCAGGAGATAGGTAGGCAATAAAAACTGTACAGAACTAACATAAGGTTAAAGATTAAAGGTCTTGTGTAATCCAGTTATTGAGACAGGGTGGAAAAAATGGCAAGGGATAAATAAAGAAGTGGAAAGAATTAGAAAGATGTAATTTCAAATTTTTTTCACTGTAGAGCTTAAAATGATAAAACCCAGAGACCTCAGGCATGAGGTAATTTTCCCCAGCATCCTACTTTCTAAAAATATCTTCTAGCTTTCTTTCTCCCTCTATTTAAAAGGACTGATGTCAGAGCCTTCAGTTATGTCAACATCTGTCCTGCCTCCATTTTGCTTCACTTTCCTACCTGTGACAGCAGATGCCATGGCTCTGCAAAAAGCAGAGTCACAGGGCTGTGCCAAGAACTTCCCTTGGGGTGTGTGAGGAAGAGGACCAAGGAAGGAACTCCACAATAGTGCAGTCAGGCAGAAGAAAAAAAGCAGAAGGGAAACCCTAACCAAATCCAAAACTTGTACTTTCCATACATTCACATTTTCTATGCTACAAAGCATACAGTTTGTGGGACATTCTCAAAGACTACAAAGTCTAAAAGAAGAGTGTAGATAACATAAATAAAAGGCTGATCCTTTTTGTGGAGCTGTGGGATACGTTGAACATATTCAGTGAACATATTTCTTACTATGCACCTGTTACTCCAGTGTGAATATTTACATTTCATGGTTAAGTAGCAGTCATTTTATTTATGAAATACTGGGCACTCATCAGCACCTCTCCCAAGATGTGTTTTACAGAAGATAAGTCTGTCTTCACCAAAATACAGTGCAGCGCTGAAGAAGTAGCTCACAAACAAGATATAACTACTAGGCACCTCATATGGTTCCCTATGAGGCGTTAGTAGGACATCGAGGTGAAAAATTTAAACTGAAACTTTAAGATTAATAAAGAAACACTGAAATATGGAACACATGATCTCCTAATTTCACTTAGAACTTTCAGAATCTCTGTTTAAATATATTCCAGGGATGGTTAATTTTGATAACACGTGTCTTCTCACTCATCCAGTGAACACAAATTTTCTATGAGTGTTACTTTCTAAAAGAAGAGGAAACTCTTGTGGATCTATAACTGGAAAACATAAAGAGAAAAGCCCCTCTTGAAGATACTGGAGAAGGGCTATGATGAGAAAGATTGGTAAAAATAATAAATGTTTTATCAGAAATCTACTAACAGGATTCCTTCCTCATGTTGCAAGTCATCACTCGTGTATAGCTTTTTATCCTCTTGTGTTACAAATCAAAAGATGAAGCCCATGTCATTATTATTTTACATAGGCTTTGGCTGGCAAGGGACCTTTCTGGTTGCTTTTTAAATAAATAAAACTTTAAAAAAATAAATAACAATTGCACTGACCCTAGCACTGGGGAGAGTGTAAGATTGTCAAAGTTTATACCTGCTCAAACACCATTTGTACACCTGCATAGCCAGGGTGACCCACTTGATATTACATGCAGCCTAAAAGTATAACTAGTAATCCATTAGTTGAAATCTAGAAGATGGCTGCAACCTGAATATTTCACATCCGATTGTCTTGTTCACGGGCACCACAGGTGAAGTCTTTCTGCACACCACAGTCCAATGTGTTTGAACTTCTCCTCAGAAGTAACTTAACTCGCAGAAAATAGGATTGAACACACTCGTGAAAAGTTATGTGCATCCTTCCAAAAATTCTGCTTCTGCGCTTCTTTACAAGGACTGGAGAAGGAATGCCTCATTCCAAATGCAGACTCTGCTCTTATTCACAGGTGGTAAGCCTGTGGGACTGGGCTGTGCCTCTCCAGGTGTCACATCCACTAGTTCCTGGCAGGCTTCACAAGGAGAGAGGCAAGCCTTCCCTTGTGAAGGAATCAATACCAGCATCATTCCCAAAGCAAAAAGGCTGTCCTGTAGCAAGAAAAAGAACATGGCTCCAAGCAACCTTTAACTACAATTGTAATTAGTTAATTTCATACTTTTTAATTTGTTTTCATAGTGGAAACGATGAACACTTGATGATCTCCAGAGCATGAGAAAAGCAGGTCTCGGAAAGCAAACTTTGAATTCAAGTATGAATTATAACTTAGTATATGACAATATAACTGCAAGTTCTTCTGCTCTCAACATTCTGTTACCCAGTGTGTAACTGCACTGACTTGCAGTGTACAAGCTCTGTGAGTTAGGGTCTGACTACAAGGACAAAATGACCTGGAAAAGTAGTGAATACATGATGAACACGTGGCTTTACATCCTTTTCTAATACTAAGGCCACCTGATCAAGTGGGAAGGAGAAATTTTGAAGGAGGTGAACTTTCTATCTATTTGGAGAAAGGTAGAAGAGGAATGAAAGCAAATTTAACAAATGACAAAATGAGAGTAAATTGACCAATTACTGAGTTTCAGCACTGAGAAAGAGCAAGAAATGTTGCCTCTCTATCACTGAAAGCCTTTTGTTCGAAGTGCCATCTCCTACTGCCCTAGCCCCTGACTCCACAAAAGTTATGTGCTATGCTACGGTGTAACCAAAAATAAACACTGTCAGTGAGCTGATTAAATTAATTGTTTTTGCAGAACGTTTCTTTCCAAATAAAATGCTATGAAGTAAATGAAAAACACTGGACATTTAGCAGGACTACTTGGAAATTTATATATTGTGGCTATTGACAATGCTTAATTTTATACTTAACAGATTGAAATAATTTATACCTCAATTCTCTCCTGTTGCAGCTGACTTTGAAAACATTCTATTGTAGTAGAAGAAATTCTCTGAGAAATAAACAATACCTAGCATCTAGTTCCCTACTGAAGATCTGTATGAACTCTCCCAGCTCTTTCACAGAAAAGGTCTAGTTAATTTTTGCCATAATGAAATGATCATCTTCAATTTATCAATGGACAGGACAAAGTACCAGAACAATCATAAGAATTACATAAAGTAATTGTTGTTTTTCAAATGAACCTGTTTCAATCCGTATTTTACCAAGGTGTGAGAATTAATGAGTACAATTGCAATGGATCTAAGACAGTTCTTTGCAAATAAAAAAGATTGTTCTGCAACAAAGACAAAAGAGAGTAAAAATACATACATTGCAGGGTTATAATTACATGCAAGCAAGAAATTGCAGTCAGAAGTACTGCGATTTTAACTGGCATATCTGGCTGATAGCTAGCATATAAAAATGTATATGCCAAAACGGACCATAAAGCTCTTCTTGTTTTATCTCACTCAATGACATGGTGCTGATAAACATCTTTCTGTAGAGACTGTAACATGAGTTGTTTAGACTCAATATAGGGTGCGTCTTTGATCTAAAAGCTCCTCTTGTCAATGAGAATTTTACTGTAAAGAAATGTGCTTCGCTTCCTAGGATGTCATTCATTTTGTGTTGAAAGTGTAAACACTGCTTCATGTCACCAACTGCAGAATATTGTTCTTGACAAAAATTCAATACAGTCCCACTGTAAAGGCAAAGGGATAATTACTGAAAAAAAAAGGAAGAAAGTGAATGTTGTAGTTGCCCACTCCAATATGTGCATGTCCTCCTCTCGCACATTCCCTAATTTCTGCCAAACAAGCCTAATGATTTCTCACTGATCTGCTTTTAGACATTTCAGCAGCATTTAAGAAATGCCACTTTTTTTTTTTTTCATTATTTTTCCTCTGTTCTATATTTTCAGTGTGTTTTCAGAGTTCCCCAATCACAAGCATCTGAGAATGGGGTGTCATGCATGACTCTTAGGGTGTCCAACCCTTGGGAAGAAGGTGTCTTTTACTGCACCTATGCAACATAATTCCAGTTTCACAATTATGTGAGGCTCCCAATCACTACTGAACCACTACAAAGGTAAAGTTGTGAAAACATAGCACTTATTTGAGTTCATCTGCTGCTCCACCTCCTTATCCTCCTTAAATTGTGGAATACCTCCAGGGGAGGCAGAATAGCACAAACTCATGCTCAGGGCTTCTATTAAACATTTACTTTGACACCACCATGCAGCCTCAGCCTACAAGGAATGTAGGATTCAGATAAGGATGACCTGAAATGTTAGGAGAACTCAAAGCCTATGCTTTACTGGTTAACTGTAGTTTTCTCCATAAAGAGAAGAGTCTAGTCATATTATATGTTTTTTGCTGCAGCATAAAATACCTATACAAAGGCTAACCTAACAAGCATGATACTGCTCTAAAAGGTGTATTATTTACACATGAAAACCCATTTTGAAGTGATTTTATGCAAAATTATCTGCAACTAACTGACTTATAACCATTTAAACAGCAGCTATTTTTTTCTGAACACATACTGTGTGCTGTAGTCCAATTAAGTCTGAAGCAAATCTGATTCAGCCAGAAATATTGGAGCATTAGCTCCTTCCTCTGTAAGCTGCCCAGAGTCCTAATGACAAGTCTCAAATTAATGCTATTTTCATCTTGCTTTCAATAAAATGCACCAGCCTAAAGTCTCTGATGCATTTCATCCTGTGTTTTCTAGATATTAATTGACTTAATGCATTGGCATTCCCCAACCATATGAAGTTTACCACAGACAAGTGATGGATTCTGCACCTGGGATGGGGCAACCCTGGATGTAGAGACAGACCGGGGAATAAGACACTGGAAAACAGTGCTGTGGAAAGGGGACTAGGGGTCCTGGTCACTGAAAAGTTGAACTTTAGTCAGCAGTGCCCTGGCAGCCAGGAGGGCCACCTGTGTCCTGGGGGGCATCAGGCACAGCACTGACAGCTGGGCAAGGGAGGGGATTGTCCTGCTCTGCTCTGAGCTGGGGCGGCCTCACTGAATACTGTGTGCAGTTTTGGGTGCCACAATAGGAGTAGGACATAAGGCTATTAGCATCCCAATGAGGGCCACAAGGACGGGGAAGGGCTTTGAGGGGAAGCCTGTCAAGGAGCACCTAAGGTCACTTGGTCTGTTCAGCTTGGAAAAGAGGAGACTGAGTGGAGACCTCATTGCAGTTACAACTTCCTTGTGAGGGGAAGAAGAGGGGCAAGCACTGAGCTCTGCTCTGTGGTGACCAGTAACAGGACTCAAGGGAATGACCTGAAGTGTCAAGGGAGGTTTAGGTTGGTTGTTAGGAAAAAGTTCTTCACCTAGAGGGTGGCTGGCACTGCAACAGGCTCCCCAGGGAAGTGATCACAGCACCAAATGAACAATGTTCCCAGGCACATGGTGTGATTCTTGGGAATATCCCATGCAGGACAAGCAATTATCCTTGTGGGTCTCTTTCAACTCAGAATATTCTGGGATTCTGTGAAGATAAGCCCAGGGTAATATTTTCCCACTAACAGTTAAAGCAAGTAAGACTTCCCAAAAAGTCTTGAGCAATGACACATATACCATCTCTTGCTGTTCCACTGCCACTCCAATCACTTAATCAGGCTGCAAGAGATCCCAAAACATTAATTTCACCTTTAAAATGCCATTAAGTGAAATACAAGCAGACTGTCCCTGTCTTCCATCCCTAAAATAAAAGCTTTTCAATTCTGTTTAATGCAACCACCTCCCAGAGCCCGTGTCAGGATTTCTAGCTTTGATATTTATTGGGGACTATCACAAAGTACATGTCCATGTTTAGAATTGCAATGGTGTATAGCCACTTTAGGGAAACAATCCAAGACGCTTGGATGGGATGCTGCTTTGTAGGAGATAATTTGTCTGATAAAGGTTTCTTCACAATTGGGGATGGCCTGTTTCTTGTGTCTACCCCAAGTCATGTATGCCAACAGCAAGTGCATTTTGCACGGTAATGAGCTCCATGCTTACATGTGTCACATACAGACACTGGCTGCACCACTGAAGTGTAATTTTTCTCTGATACATTCTCGCAATTCCCTGCAGATCCAGAAGAAAACAGTCCCCATGAATTCAGCAATAATACTGTAATTCACTACTAACAGTCAAAGGAGATACTTCAGGAATCTGGTAATGGGCATGAACAAAGGCAGTACAGACACAATAAGCCTCAGTTAGATTACACTTGTCCACACACTTAACACTGCAGTGAAGCCATGCAGAGTCATGAGATCACAGGATAACTTGCACTAGAAGACACATCAGGAGACCATTATGTGTTCAGTGGCTTGCTTTTGTCCTCATTTCAGACAGTTTAACCAACCAAAACCCTTTAGTACAAGGTGTCAGACTGTGCTGGGTGGGTTTAGCAGCTGAAAGGCTGAGCAGCAGTTACAGTCTAAATACCACTTATGTCTTTACTGCCAGAGTGCTGTTACGCTTTTTTACATGGGTTGGATGTGTTGGGTCAACGTCAACAAGTGACAGTGATGACAAGCCACACAATTGTCTTGCTGCAAGACAGTCTTCTCAAACTGCAGTTTATTAAAATCATAAGCTTACACAAGAGCAACAGGGAGCACCATAATCTGAAGATAAAAACATCTGTACTGTGGTATTTCTACGGCAATTAGTACTCTGATACTTATTGTCCCTCCTGTAAAGACATACACAGGATCTGGTGAGATCAAATCCAAACTGGATCTTGTAATAGACATAACTTAAAACTGCTGCAAACAAAGACCAACAATCCCAATCCTAATAACAACATTGAAATTTTCCATGTGTGTATGTGTGTGAAATAAATACACATAAAATAAAAACTTTAAAAACAGAACATTTGAGACAACTCTAAAGTTCTTGGGAGAAAAGACTTTTTACTTCGGTGAGTGAATCTCCCAGGCTAGTCCCTGTCAGGAGCTGGCTACTGTGTGGGTAGTTGCTGTTGTCTTTTAAGAGCATCTCTGTTTATAGGCATTTAAACATTAACAGATTCTAGGCTGTAAATCTCTGTGCGTCAGCAAGTGTGGACATTAACACAAATATATAATGTATACTTTACATGGTGGGCCTAAGCAGGTGAAGCCTCTGTGTGTGAAACAAGACAAGACGTGTCTCATGGGTTTGGATGTTCTTTGTGTGCTACCTGCTTTGGGATTTCTCTGGAGAGCGGCAGAACAGAATAAATCACAGTTAAATGACAAAGGTAGAGTCAGTCTGGACAAAACATCCCCAATGAACAGAGCACTGTAAATACAGCTCAGTATTTCCTGCTTTCCAGTGAAAACCCTGTTCCACGGTGTGCACTTAAGTGGGCTTACAAACATACATATGCTCTCTAACAGCTAAAGAAAAGACACAAAAAGCCAAAGAAACACAGGTTAGACTTGTGTAAGTAAGCCAGAGAAAAAATGTCTAGATCAATAAGCTCCATGCAGGCACACACTGGGAAATTGCCTGTCCTATTGAGCATTATTCTGGGTGAACAAAAGAATCAGTTTGCCTTCCATTGCATTGTATACATGGAGTCAGTGCTGCTAATTTAAGCTGTTAATTGAAAATAGCTAATCTGTTTTTAATTCACAACCTGTTGCAGTCCAAATTAGCTTTCCAATATAGATGTGTATTCGGGCAACTCTAACAAAAGCCAGCATATTCTGGAGTGGGTTTTTCCAAACATTCAGAGGCATCTGTGAGATGAAGCCAGCTGAGAGCTCAATGACACAAACAATACAGTGAATTTAGGGATGATCCAAAACTACTGAGTTGCCTGTGGCGGTCTGAAAACCACTGGCTGCCAAAGAAATCAACCTAAAATTGCAACACTTACGATTTTATGATTATATCCTAAATGCTGGCAGAACTGTGATCCTTGGGCAGAGTTCCTTGGTGAAAAGCAAGATTAATCTTCACCCAATATCATTTTAGCCATGGAAAAAACAACCTGAAATACGCCTTGCAAAACTACCTAATGTTGGGCCAGTAATTACTGGCTCAGATTATTTATAAATAGCCAGCAGCTGACCTTTTGGAAATACTGCTAGAATGTGTACTGCATGAGAAATTGCCTTTTTTTTTTTTTATGTTGGCAAGAATTTATGTCCTTAAAGGTAATTATCATCTGGAATTAACTGCTATTACAACAACTGTATGATAAGCAGCAAATGTTTGTCTATACTATAAAAGCTACACAGCTATGGGTCTGCAAAACACAGATAACTGACTAGCGTTAACCATTTTTAACAAGGAGAATATGCAATACAACATAATTGCTGACATCAGCTATCTGAATTTGCAGAAGCAGTTCAAAAGGCTCCAAATCTCATTATTTGTATGAAAGATATATTTATGTTAAAAAATTGCATTTGGTTCTGCTCTTGACTGATGTTCATGGTGATCTACAGCTGACAGCAAATGGGATTTTGTTAAACTTACCAGCCTTATGGGAAACTGAAATATCTGTGATCATATAAAACACTGAGGTGAGCATAGGCTACTCCCATGATTTTATTTGGGTCCATAGGGGTTTTTAAAACTTTTTTTACACATATTTTTGCATTTCCTGCAGTCATACAACTCCATAGGGATGGCAACTTTTTTTTTTTCTTTTTTTTTTTTTTTTTTTTTTGCATG
>WEKY01007656.1:17830-51572 GCA_013390045.1 Picathartes gymnocephalus
TTTTTTTTTTTTTTTTTTTTTAGTTTAGCAGTAAATATCTAGTTTTTGCTGCTGTGGAGACACCCTTGCAAACAGGAACCCATAAAAGTACACGGACCAAGAAATAATCACAAAAGGACCCAAACTAAAACCTGGGAGCTTTTCTATTTCTTTAAAGAAGTTATTGATATTTTTAAAGCCCATCACCAAATCAGACAAACAGTTCCATGATTTCCTGTCACAAACTGTAAATGCTGAAAGGTTGCAAAATAGAAATATAGAGGGAATTGCTCCTCTCATATCAGAACATGCAAATTTTTAAGCAGGCCTGAAAAAAAAATGCCTGCCAAACAAGAAGACATAGTGAGATTTTACAGAACAGAGTTGTCAGTGAAAATGACCTTCTGAGGATGGGATGGACCAAACACTTCAGGTCTTGTCCACTTGGGAACTTTTTCTAGCACAGCTGCTCTGTTTTGCTGTTAACTACGTATCAGAATCACAGGTGAGTTGACCAGACTAAAAACAGTCTGACTAAAGAATCAACTATTTGTTAATTGCATGGAAATATAATGTTTTAAATTCAAAGCCTATTTTAGTCCTATTTTCTCCATCTTCCCTCCCTTCACCAAGGAAACTGGGTCTGAGAAACCAAAAGCATAGCTACAGGCCCTTGCATCCTGAGACTTCCCTTGGGAAAAAGAGAAACACAAAAAACAGGGCAGCAATGACAGCTGTAGCAGATTTGCTATGCTAAAGGAAAAAAAAAAAAAACCCCTACCACCAAAAAACCCCTACCACTACCCTCCCAAAAAACAAAGCAAAATAAAAACCCTAACCAAAACACAAAAGCAGAAACAAGTGGATAGGGAGTTTTTCCACAGAACAACATGCTAAGTTGCACAGTGCAATCTTTATGATGTCATTTAAGTTCTCGAAGGTGATGCCCAGTTAAGTGAGTAATACAGTTTGTGACATGTGCAATAACACTTCAAACTCAATGTGCTTCTAAGCTGCATAGTGTTCTGAAAAAACAGTCAGGGAGAAATCTCAGACTGTGGCAGTTGCTGAATGAAGAAATTGCCTCATTAGTATATAGAGCAGAGTGGGGAATATATTAAAATTGGTTTCCAAATGATGGAGAATACATTTAAATTTGTTTTCAAGATATTAGCGCATTTTATGACTTTGTAAAACAATCTGCTTTGAAGTGATTTTACAACTGTTTAGTGACTTTGAGAGTTCAGTGTCAACTAGTTTTCACTGTTTGTAGACTTGAGTAGGCATCTTGGAACCCATGCTTGGAAGAACTAGTGTGCCAATCAGAAAAAGTCCAAAGCCAAATAACAAAAATGACTTGAGGTCAAAAATAACAATAAGACTGATTTGCAAGTGAAATGACACTCTTTAAAATGGAAAAGACATGAAAAGATAGTGCAGTTTCCAAGACCTTGTTGTGAAGAGAAATGGAGCACTCTGTCTCTGCACCTGTAGCAGATGGGACAGGAAGTTGTGGCCTTAAGAAGCAGAAAGGTCACAAAATGCAGGGGTTTCCTGGGGGAACCACAGGAAGGCAGCCCCAGCATTACAGGTCTTTCAAATGAGTTAGAAGTGACCTTTGGATAAAAGATAAATGACTTTTTAAACTTTCAACACCCTGGGTATATCTGACACATACCACAGCCAACCAACAGCAGAACTCCTGCTCTTCCACCAGCTACACCAAACCACTCAATTTTACAACACATTCTCTGGACTATCTCCAATGCCAAAAAGGGAAAAAAGGAGACTAAGCTCCTGCCAAAATGTAGCAAACTGATGGCCTTTGATGGAGTGGGGTGATGAGGATCCATTCTCACTTTTCCTTAATGCTTGAAGAGGCAGCATTTGATGCTGTAGTGGTTTCACGTCGCCTCCTCACATTAGGTGATAATGTAATGTAGTGGTTTAAGTACTCTGGTCTAACAATTGTGTACTCACTGAATTTATTTACTCATTTCTGTGGTGATATAAGGATTAGGAGAAATGCAAAGCAGGTCTAAAACTTCGAAGGTAAAAAGATAGTTTATTAACACAACTAAAAGGAAAAAAACCCCAAGAAATAATAAGAATTAGAATAAACCTCTATATGTTTCTTTTCTCCCTCACTTCATTTGTCTTTCCTTACCAACAACTCTTTCCATCAACAACATAAAGAAACAAAACTTAGAGATCTTTAGTCAGTTTACCACCTTTAAAATAGACTTTCATCAGTTCAGTTGGGAAGAAGAGTCTCNAAAGAAACAAAACTTAGAGATCTTTAGTCAGTTTACCACCTTTAAAATAGACTTTCATCAGTTCAGTTGGGAAGAAAAGTCTCTCTTGCTATGCCATGGAGACTTTCCGCAAGAACACAGTTCTTTTGTGGATTCAATTTCACAGCGACTCAGCTGCCTGGAAAGGATATCTGTTCACTCTGACAGTCCTTCCCCCGATCTACAGTTTTTCCTGCAACTGTCGTTTGAGGGCTCATTTCTGTATCATGGGGTAGTATTTACAGGATGAACTGTTCTTCACAAAAATAGGAAGCCTTAGTGAACACAGGTGCACAGTGTACATCAGTCCCATCAAGATATATCTGAACCAAATCTGTCTCAATTACTGGCGTGACTATCAAGATATGTTGGTGAAAATTAAGTTAGGATGTTGCATCCCTGTAACTTGTACAATATGAGTTACAAGGAATAGTTTGATATAGTCTATTACCATGGCTCTACAGAAGAATTTCAACTTAAAGTATATCTTCTTTTTCCTTCCTCTGAGTTTTCAGTCCTTCTTTCACTGACCTTGATGTCTCTGTTGTTTTCTTTTGTGTCCTCACTTTTCTGAGTCTCTTTGTGCACTTAAAGAGTTATATCTGAGTCTCTCTATGCACTGAGAGAGTTAATCTATCTTCCCAGTTCTGTTGTTGGTCACCTGACCTCTGTTCGGCAGTGGCTGGAGGGTGCTGGAAACTTTCCTCAGAGAGGCAGGGGAGCAGGGAAGGCAGGAATGGCTGCGGTACTCAGCAGTTGCACTCCCGTCCCTGGAAGGGAGGGAGCGGGGGTTGCAACAACTCAGCAGCGGCCGCTGCTCCAGGAGAGAAGGAAGCAGCAGGAACTGCAGCAGCAGCGGTGCTCCCGAGAAAAGTTGTGGGGAGCAGCAAGGGAGCTGTGGCATCTCAGCACTCTGCAGGCTGACAGCCTCCCCTCCCTTTGCAGCAGCAGCTGCGGGTGAAACTCAGGCCCGGCCCCTGGCGCTATAGGCTTGTCCCGGTCGAGTGGGCCTTGTCCAGCCCGGTCCCACCTGGCCCCTCGGCCCGGCAGCCCCGCATAGCAAGCAGGGTCCGACCGGGCAGGCCCGGACCGGCTGGGACCTGCTCAGCCCCACCGCGCAGTGCGGGAGGTTTGCCATTACCTGTTCAGAAGCCAGAAGCCAAGAGAGCTAAACTTGCATTTCTCACTCTTAAATTGGGGATTCACAAAGATGGTTCTAATGTTTAAGTGGTTACACAAAGTGTCTATCTTAAAATTAGCCAGTTAATTGGCTCCCCAAGTCTGCAGGAAGCTGTGTCTGGAGGAAGTTGTAAGAATCCTTGCAGGTAAAAAAATTACTCTTTTTTTCAAACTACCACAGATGCAGAGACAAGGTGTGCATGAAACACAATTTGCCCTATGGCATGGCCTCCAAGAAAGACCAACGCCCAGCCTTCTGCCATGAGGGCTCAACAGGTTACACAGTTCCCTCTGCCCTGCCTGTTTTTCTGGGTAAGCTCCTCCACCCACTTTTGGTGACTATGTGTACTTTTCCCATAAGCTTTCTCCCCTGCATTACACAGCTGGTGAGCTAGAAAACAATCAGAGACCAGCTGCTTGTCTCTTACTGCAGAGGAGTGTCACTCACTCCCACAAGCAAAGAAACAAAATGGGTGTGTTTTCTCTCTCCTGCCGACTACTCACTACTCTGCTCTGCAGTGTGTAGGTGTGTGCCCCCTCTCTCCCGAAATCCTCAGCTTCAGTGGCATTACCCTTCCATGTTCATGTTGGCAACATCAGCACCTCCACATTTCCTCTGCCTACTTGGCACATCTAGGAGCTGCCTAGAAAAGGTCAATATCATCGTAACTGCACTCCCTCTCTTTTCAAGAGAATGACATGAGCAAATATTTCATAATCCAGGCCTGAATTACTTTACAAATAATTACACCTACCTCTGATAATTCACTGGGGTCATTGCACTGAAATTTCTGCACAGTTAACAACTGCATTACTTTAAAGAACTCATTATAGGACCCATTTAAGATGCTGCCAAGAAGAAGAAGAGAAGAAATTTTCTCAAGATGAAACATGCATGGATTTCATTCCCATCATGCACTACTGGGAAGTCCCTGAGCAGCAGTTGGGGCTTGCAGACTGCTCCTTGCAGACAGCAGATTTTACATCACTAAGTGCGATTGTCTCCTAATCTGTTGCCCCTCTAACATCTTCAGCTTGTGGCTAATCTCCTCAGGCAGAAAAGATAAAGATGCAATCTGTAATTTTTTTATCCATGTGACCAAGATCCATAAATCATCCCTGAGCCTTTCTAAACTAACTTCACTTTATTTCTCTAAGTCAGCACTTTGTCAATGCTATAAAAGTTTGAAATAGCTGTATTTGGCATCAAAGTCCACAGTTGCAAATGGAACTAAATAAGTTAGTCACCATGAATGAGGTAAGGAGTTAGTGCATTCAGTTTATATAAGACAGATATAAATGCAATGGAATGGAGAGGTAAAATGGCTTTTACAAAGCGCAAAGAAGGAACAAAATATTGACCTGGGCACATAAACATGGACAAAACCCAAAAATGAGACACCCAGGAGGGATGGCGTACAGCCTACTTAATTCCCTCCTCTTAATAAAAAGATGTGAGAGAAACAGGCACTACAAAGCCACTATCTTGGAAGATTCCAGGGCAACTAACATGAAGAAAACAGCATGAAGTCAGATGCATGCATGTACTTATGTGCAGATACAGATCCTTCATAAGAAGGATTCTCAAAAATATAAAAACAAGTGGTTTACAAGAAAGGGTGGTGGGGACTGCTGTACATTACTAAGGCATTGCAAACCTAACAGAATACCCAAGAAGTCAGGTTAAAGTTTTATGCATATATCCATATGTACATCCACGCACACACACACACACACACGCGCGCATAACAGTGCTCATTCCCACCATGTGTTGGACACTTTCCTAATTGCCTCAGGCCCATAAGTCCACTCCAGGCCATATAATTAATTCAAGGACATCTGAAGGCAAGAGGCATCTGACGAAGATGACATGATTTGCTCCTGGGAATTCTTTTGTTCTCTGATCAGTATGGGAGTTACAGACTTCACAAGGAGAGACAACATATGAGACAAGGCTAAACTCCAGAGATAACTTTCCCTATCCTTTGTCATTCCCAGTACATCTTAGATGTACACATGAAGAAACTGAAATACAAATGAAGAACAAATCAAGAGAAGACAACTGTCTTTAGACATCTGGAGCCTATTCTAGAAATTCAATTCTTTCACACCAGAAGCTACGACCACTGCATTTTGCCTTGAGATACTCCATGACTCAGCTGTTGAAAGACAAGCAATTAACAGAAGGCAAGAAAAGGGAGGAGGAAATGTCAAGCTGAGAGTCTCTAGCTAAGAGAGTCTTGATTTCAGCACAACACTCTTTTCCATCTTTACCACTGGTGTCTGGGTGATTCCATGAATACAGAGAAACGAGCAAGCTTTGGCCCCTCCTCACGCTTTTGCTAAGGAAGGTGCTGCAAAAGTTTCACTCATCTTCATGTCCTCTTTTTTTTTCACACACAAGAATTACTCCTCTAAGCACTTCTAATGCTGCACCTCATGCTCCAGAGGTTAAACAGGAAAAACAGGAAGCAAGAAAATAAGGCAACACCTTGAAAACTTGGCAGATAAAAGGGTTTCTAATGCTCAGTTATCTGCAACAGGTTGTCAGCTACTGCTTTCTTCAGCTCCAGTCCCACTCACTGTAAGAGGTGGCCCTTCTTCACTATTTATTCACACCTCTGGAAATAATGTTAATGATGCTTTGCCAACTGGTAGCCGTAAGGTGCCTGGAAGAAAATGGAATTATTGAGAACAACACAAAACACCTTGCCTTCCCCTTCAGGTCTTAGAACCATAAGGAAGTTGCAGTAGATGCTGCTGCAGGGTTTGCTAAAGCTGCCTCAAAATATATTCCTATGTTGTTACCTATCCTATGTATCAAAGCAAGGGTTGGGTACAGGGAGCATGGGCAACTCACCACATCACCGATGCACTTGCTTTTCCACTTTCTCCATTTCTTTGTCATTGAGACATTGCCTTTGAAAGCTACCCTACTTTAGCACAGGATTAAGATAGCCTCATGGGAATTTCTACACCTGGCTTTTCATCCAAGGTCACTTGTGTCTGATCCTATATACAACTTGGTCTGACAGAAGCATTCTGTCACAGCTTCAGGGGATTATCTGCTTGCATTTTTGCTAGATACCAGTGCTGGTAGAAGTGCCAGGTATCACCTGGCTGCAGTCCCTGGCCTGGCACTGCTGGCACCATGCTGGCATGCAGTCAACCATCAGAAACAAATCTGAGTTCACATGCACAGCAGGGCAGGGCTTTGTGTTCCCTCGTGAAATGAATGTGCTACTTGCATAGTGCTTTATGCTTTCCTAATTATTCCACCACCAGGACATAAGATACACTTCATTGGCCTGTGCCCTTCACAATAGCACTGGAGCAGTTCTGACAAGGCCAGAATTTTGGCATCTGACTCAGGTCAGATGGGATTTGCTACAGATTCTGTCTCTCTACCCAGTTAAATTTTTTTTTTTTCCAGTTGCATTCTCCTCCAGCTGGCCCTTTACGAGCTGTAGCCTATGTCACATTCCTATGTAGCCTGTAGCCTTGGCTGCATCAGCAAGTGTGGCACGACATGCTGGAAAACACCAGAATAGCAGAAGATCACTAACAGGCACACAATCACTGTGTATCTGGGTTTTGGACACTATGCCAAAAGATAAAAGTGTACAGAAAAATCTATATGAATAACTTTCCTTGTATCAGGTGTTTTCTATGCTTATAGGAAGCAAAATAGGACCTTAAGAAAAGTAATTATTGTTCTTCAGTGTTTTGCTGATCTGGAAAAGGCAGGACCAACACGTGTACTACAGAAAATGGGTTTGATGCTTTCACTTGTTCCTTTATTTCTGGTGAGAAGTCCTCCCCGCCACATATCTCAGAAGAGCTGAGGATTTTTCCAGAGCTACTGGGGGAAACAACAAGAAGCCACGACAGCTGTAGCAAGACCTGCAGTGAGTTCATTCATCATAAGATGAATTATGAGAGGACACCCCACAGCACTCTCGCTATATTATTGTCGTGACTGGGTATTTGTTGCCATCAGATTTGTATCAGCTCAATGCTGTATGATTCTTCTTCTGCCTATAAAGAAATGCTTGCTGTAATATTTATTGTTGCTAAACATTTGCCTTGCTCTGGAAATCTCTGCACAGCCATCAGTCTATTATTTGAGGTACCAGTACCCACTATACTAAAAATTAAAAAAGAAAAAAAATTTAAACACTATGCAACAAAAAACCCCATAATGCCAAACATCACCGTACATCATCAACATCATAATGAAATGTAATTTTTTTTTTTTCCATGTGTGCCAATATTAAACACTGAAGAATAAATTTGGGGAACTCTTGTGCTTGTGTCAATAGTGACAGTAATGATTGCATTTTACATGAGGAAGACTAGTAAATATTCCAACAACTATAGAGAAAGTGATGTTGAAAAGCAAATATGAGAGTTTGGAGCAGCCAGAAGATGACTTAAAAGGTGCTACTTTACCCATTTTTGTGCATTTTTGAAAAGCAAGTGTGTTGGTAGTGCTGCTCCTTTAAGCCTGCAGAAGCACTGCTAGCGAAGGAGAGGCAGAAATAGTTTCCTCATGAATGGTAAGACAGTTCTCATTCTGTCAGCACTTCTTTCTCAATGAAACTGTGGAGGTGATGAGTCCTCTGAAAATCTCTTCCCCCAAAGCAGAAGGGTGGAATCAGGATCCCTGCTGTATGAATGTTTAAAATTGATGCAATATAATCACACTGGGGTGCCATTGGAACAGGAATACATTTTCCCCATATTTCCAAACCTGTTACTGTATTACTATTTGGATTTACTTTCATATATTATATGTAATTCTTTCACAAGCACAAGTACTTGCAAATGCATTCAGATGCAATACCCTTTGTAAGCACAAGACTGGGTACCTCTCTACCTGAAATGGGGCTGCTTGACTCAGAAACAAGGGGTACATCTTATGGTATGCCCCGCTTCTCATAGGAACCAGAGCTCAAACAAGGAAGGATTGAGGTTGGAAGATTTTCCCGTACCAGCTCTGAACACAGCTCCTGTCCAGCCTGTCAGATGATAGCATGTTCAGTATTTAAATTATCTTGAAATGCCCATATAAAAAACCCAAAAACACTTCTTTGGATTTCCTTCCTCTGTATGCACTAAGGAGCTGTGCCACAATGTACTGCAATAAAAAGCCCTAATGAGCTATATACTCTCTGAGATTTCAAAATACTTAATTACTTCATTATTCGTTCATTACACATGCTCTGTTTCCACTGAGCCATTAGGTGAGTTCTCTTTCCCTCTTCATAACCACTCTTTTTATTGATTGATCATGCTGATTATCAAATTATATTTCTCCCTTCCTCTTGAAGAGTGTGGAACAGGAACGTACGTAACCTCAGGAATTTCACTTGCTCCTCATAGTGCTAAGGCCTCTGGTAATTTTCAACAGTGCAGCTGGATACCAAGCTGAACTCCATGGGACGCCAGTGGGGGGAAGCAGTCAGAGCACACATTTGGAAAAGGAAGACCTCCATTCTATTTCTGCCCATGACATGCAATCACCCCTTCCCTCCTCATAATCCTTGCAGAAGCAATGGTTTTTCACTGTATACAACATATACCAGATCTCACATGAGCCCTCTACATATGACGGTATTTTTCTTTCTGAAGTTCACATCAATATGAGTCTAATGCAGCTGGATGGAGTGAGGTAACCTCCTAGAGGGCAAAATTAGAAATATTCCTTTTTGTTACTCAGGTAACATAAAGCAGGGCTAACCTGAAAAAAAGTGATGATAAAAGCACGCACTGTAAAAATAAAATAAATGCATAAATAATATATACTCCATCTGATAGGTCTCAGAAAGGATGCAGAGGGCAAGATAAGATGCAATGATAAAATGATATGAATTTTTCAGTATTCGAAAATGACTGGGCAGATGACATTCTGATTTGCTGACTCTCCTGAATTTGGAACAATACTGGCCTCACAGGGATTACCCCTGGAGTTTCCAGTAACAGAAATCTACCTCCTACACCACCAACACCCCATTGCCATATTTAGAGCATACAGCAACTAGTTTAAAAACAAACCAAATGAAAACACAAGCTCAAATCCTGAAAAACATGGAGTTAGGACAAAGAGTTAACCTAAAGTTTGGAAAAGTGGCAATGGACCGCTTTTAATTTTTCTCATTGACCCTCTTACAGCTAAATCCATCTCCTTCCACCTGACAAAACTCAAATAGTTGCATTGTGACCCAGGTGAAGTAAAAGAACATTGACTTCAGAAGCATGTAATAATTAGCCTTCAGAGAAAGAGGCCAGCTCCTTGTTTTACAATGACCCCTGAGTATGGACATATTTTAGTGGTACAGAGATGTCTGCATTCCAATGCCTGCTTCTTCAGAAGGTTTCTTCAGAGACAACAATGATGGAAGGCTATGTAGATACATCCAAGCAAATTCTGAGAGTACTTTTATCTGGGAAATAGTGTGCCTCATGCTCTTCCAGCTGTGACTTGGCAGCTGCACAGTTTTTGCCACCCTGGACTTCAGTACTGCACTTCACTCACAGAAACACATGCCCCAGGAGTGCCAGAGGCCAGCCTTCCTCAAACTCTTCATCCATTCTGTCCACGTTCCCTGTTTGGGGCAGCAGCAGGCTCTTTCCACTCCATATCATCCCTCCTCTCCAGACAAACGTGCCATCCTTGCAAAGGTATTTGCTCCACGGCAGGAGGCTTCTGCTGACTGGATGTAACGGAGCTGATGAGGGTTCAGCACACTTCCAGATATCCTTCCCTTAGTACTGTCCTTTCCCCTTCCAATCTGCCCAGTCTTCTGGGCAGGCATGTGGTTAGCCTGTTTTGGGCTCTCAGTCAGCCAAACATCCTCTATAGCAAAATTAATCTTCACCCCAGCGGTGGATATTCCTGTGCAAATTTTCTATGTGGGTAAGTTATTTGCGATAGTTTCTTAACTACAAATATAGCACTGTACACTGGCTGATTCAACACTTCTGTCAATAAAACAACATTGGTACCAGATGTTAGCAAGGGGTTCCACAACGTCAGGCACATTCTTGCAACCTAAAATGCCAAAAACTCCTATCCTGGGATAAATTATGCACTTGCAAGGGGAAAAATAAAAAATGTTCAGAAAGACCTATCCTGCTTTCACTCTGCTTTGTAGATGCACAATGCCAGCTGGAAGAGTTGACAAGATTGCCCCAGTCCATTTTCAGGAACAATTTCTCAAAGAGGTCAGAAGTAAGTAATTTTTAGGTTGTTCTGAGTTGCACAGTAAATGCTGTTCTCAGAGCAATACTCGGGAATCAGATCAGAGGCTCTTCTAAAAGCCTGTCCAACCCATGCTGTCTTGCAAGACACACCATCCACTACACTAATCAGAATGTGTTCTGCCCTCGTGTGGGATGATCCTTCATAATGCTGCAACTAACTTCACCTGAGTACTCATCACTTGACAGCTTTTTTGACACTCCGAGAGGGTCCTTTGCACTAGGAAATTTGAAAATTCATATCCTTCTTTCCATGCCTAAATATGAAGAGGGCCATAAGTCTCACATCTGAGGCCTGGCAGCTGCAGAAACCGCTTCCTCTGGGACCACATGAAGAGTTGCATCCCAGCACTGCAGCATTCCCATAGCCTGGAATTTACCACAATACTGGTGCTGCACACCCTGCTGAAACTCAGCCTGGGAACTCTGTATGTCTCTGACCTTAGAAAACAGTAAAAGAGAAACACAAAAAAAGCAAACTGTCCACTCTCCAAGCTTATTCTGCATTCCAAACACGGTGTTTCTCCAGATTACTAAAATGTTTTCTCCCTGGATTGCCTGAGAGACCAAACAAGGCCATAAGAATTCTCTTGGGTGGTGATGGACACTAAACGCACAAACATACTGAAGATCCTAGGAGTGGCTTATTCTTGGCAAGCTGTGAAAAAAAAGTGTTTAGATTTGTAACTGAAAGGACTGTAAAGTTTTCTGAAGACAGTGTCATCCTCAGAAGGACTCCTGTGGTTAGTCGACATCCAACAGGTATATGTGAAATCAGGTCTATACCTGCAGGTAAGCACGTAGAATTTTCCAATCTCAGTTCATTTTTATTAAACTGGTAGTGATGATGTCACTTTTCCCTTCAGAACAAATATACTAGGGACTGAAACAGAGAAGGGGAGGGATCCCAACTTGCTTGTGCCATGGATTTCAAAAGTTTTGAGCAATGGTCTCACACAGACACTGAAGACCTGTAAGTTTATGTACATAAAGCCTAACTGATGAAACCAAAGGCAACCCACAAGCAAATACTTAAACCTTGCTGTATTTCTAGACCAGAATCACTAAGCACTGAAGCTGCCTTTGAATATTTTATCCCCTTTCACAACGGTTTTGGGTTTTTTTTCTGTTTTGAATTTCTTTACCAGCCAAGTTTGGCTCCGATGGAAGTAAATTATTAAATTGAAGACTGGTGACTACACACATAGACAGTGAAAATCATGGACGTGGAACGGCCATGAAGAGTGGAATATGTACTCTTAATTACTGCCTCATTTGTAACACACAGCTAACTTTGCCCATTGATATTTTCCTAGTGCCAATTGCTTAGTACACCATGCTCTTCTCAGCAATTTTGAATCTTGAGAGGAGTGAGGGATTTTTTAATTTTTTTTTACTACAGTGAGCATATTTTTGCACCGCTATTATCTAGATAATCACTATTTTCAGCAATTTTCCACGTCTCACACTTGAGGAAATTGCTTTTATCTAAGAAAAAGGCTTTGATCCTCCTGGGAGGAAGAACTGTAGAACTTCAATGTATTGTGCATGATAAGTAAGATTTCCTGTACCTAAATCCTTTCCCAATCCTTCAGGTTTCAAACTGGGAACATCACCAGTTTAGAAACTAAGGTATGAAGGGACCTGTACCATTTACTGGTTGGTTTGCTGAGTACAAGGGTCATCACCATCACTGACTTCATACTTAGACACAACCAAATTCACGTACTTTTCTCCCAAAGTCTCTCAGCTGTCATATAAGGATGTCAAGGGACAGTTGGACCACCTCACATCTGGCTGTTTCTGTTTCCTCACATGTTTACTCATGCGCAAAAGTAAAAAGTCCATTGTCACTTGCAGAGTAGAGGTCCAGGGGTGGGTCGTGAGTCATCCTCTGTGGGATGAATAGTGAAATAGGGAAATGCACCATCCCAGTGACAGGCTACATCTAACATGAAACAGCAGATGGAATGGGACAACATCGAAGATACCAACAAAGCCCTGCAGCTAGCAAGCCTATGCACCTCAAATAGTGCACCCAAGAGTGAACTCCCTGGGTTTCATTTATTTCAAGAAGGATTTGAGTGTTTATTTATTACAAGTGACTTTTGAGAGAAGAGGGAAGAGGAAGCCACATGAATACACATTTACAACTCAAAAGTATTCATGCTGCTAGCAAATGAATCTGTCAATGTCCAGAAGTACCATGATTGGATGACAGCCATCAGTAACCATTGCACTGGAAATATCACTCACTTCTAATTACCAACTGCTTTGGAACGTATGAATGTCATTCTATCTAATAAAAATTATTTCACACACATTGTTACTAAGTACAGCATAGATGTAAGCATTTCAAGCTTTTCCTTTGACAAATAGCCATGATTTGACAATTCAGATGCAGTCCATACTTACCTAGGCTGTGGTTTAACATAAAATCTTTTACTGTCCTTCAACTGTCCAAAACATCAGTTAACAGAAAGAATTTATTGTAGGGTTTTGGAGGAAATGAAATGGAGCTGGAAAAGCTCTGGCTGCTCCGTGCCACCACTGAATTTGCTCTGGTCCATGTCAGTACTATAAACTGGCAATTACACCAGATCACCGGGCTTACAGGCTTTTCAAGTGTGAAATTAAGGAATAGCAGACTTAATTGTTGATGTAAAATATTCCTCTCCTGCGAAGTTTACTTTCGGTAATCTTTAGTATATAAGAACTCCTGAAAGCAGGTATCACCTGTAGCTAAAGATTGCCATTTGCGATGGATAGGACCAAAACAGTATAGAGTCCCAAATTCCTTTCACAAGAGAGATTTTACTCTAGTGACTGACAAGAAAATAGGTACCTTCCCTATCCTCTCCTAATTCACCTTAGGATGTGGGTAGAGGTAGTTTACTCTTGACAACTTCAGCATTACCTGGAAAAGTTAGTCAGTGAAATTGTAAGCTTGCTGTGGAAAAGAAGACAACAAAGATAGGGAGTGGCATACCTGAAAAATATCAGTTCTTCTGACTAAGGGACAGATGGAGAAGTGGGTGCATTAGGGAAAAAAAGCAAGATTAATAACCTTGGGCAAAGAACAACATAGTGCAGAAATGCAAGAGCAATGCCACCTATCAGCAGCAGTAAGCAGTAAGAACTGCATGAGACAGTTCTGCTTGGCAAAACAAAGCATCCCATAAGTAAGACAATCTAGTGGCTTCCCTTTTTGGTCCACACCCTACTTGTTCCACTTAAAAAGTAAATCCAGAAAACAGGTACTTTACGTGTACTGTAGCTAAAATAGTAGGCCAATTTTTCTAAGTATTCTGAGAACATTTTCAGGCCATTTGCTTTTGCAGAAAATTTTTCTGCTACTCAAAAGAGTGCTATAAAAGCAACCAGGGGAGTATTTGTGTCGTGGAACAGCACAGGCAGATGAGGACTCACTATAATAAACTGCCTCTCGGTGCTGGCTGAGCGGCAGGGTTAGCAGCCCATGCTGAGCCGCTTGCTGCCGTATTAGGAAGGCTGTGAGCCCAAGGTGCAGACCCAAGTAGAACCAGGTCTCTATGGCCAAGGTCACGTCAGCAGCAGAGGTATTGCAGGTGGCCTGCCCCCATGCACAGCACTGCTCACAGCGCTCTCCAACCTGTCAGCCTTGGGTGTCCTGCCAGGCTCAAGGGATTAATCAGTAAGCTGAACACTGAGAAGCCATTGTGTGCATGTTTCCCAGAGTCTATGGATTGCATTTGAAACTAGGATGGTTTGAGGTACTCAAGCAGGGGTATCTTATTGGGATATCCTGTATTTCTGTGGATGTGGTACACATGAGTGCCAGCACTGAAGTATCATTCCTTTCAAAGTATCAAGGGGATACCCAGCAGCTGAGACACTACTTTCAGCATCTATGCCTGCAAGTCTTACACAGTCCTTACAGAAGAGTTGTGCAGGAACACAGAGGGTTTTGCGTTTTTCCTATTTCTCAATGTGAAAACTTTAGCTAGTAAACTAATAAAAGCTAGTAAAACTCTAACCATATACATCTTCAGCATAAACCAGTGAAATCACTTTGAGCTTTACAGACATCATTTACTTGGACAGACATCACTCCATACTTCTTTTTCCTGAGTATGCTTTGTCTCTTTGTGCACAATGTTACAAATCTGTTAAAGGTAAGATTCCTACAGCATAAAAGGACAACAGTAGTCTTGTAATAAACCCCATTTTGAGGGGGAGGAGAGGGTAGAGTGAAGACAGTTTTGGGTACAATGCAGTGCCCCAGGCCACCTCATAGCTTTTGCAAACACTCATTATTTTTTCCATAGCCTATGTCAGTAATAAATTTCCTACAGCTGGCATGGCATCCTGTGGGACTCAACAGGCTGAAGCAAGCCCTTCACAAAACCTCCTCCCACCCTTGCATATGCTCTGCACTCCAAGGTATCCCTGCCTTGGGGATGCCTGATTCAGTGCCTCTGCCAGACTATTAAAATCTTAAAAGCCTAGAATGTCAAGGGGTTGGAATGGACCCTAAAGAGCATCTAGTCCCAACACCCCCTGCCAAGGGCAGTAGGCTGTATCACAGGCCTCGAATATGTTAACTCCCTCACTACATTTGCCTTTGTCATTCACCCCTCAGATTGATCACCTGCATCTGTCAGTTTCCATATCCCCCTTCTGCAGATTTTTACCTTCCATAATAAAAGTAGAGGCTTCTCAGTTGTAGGACTGAGTCAAATCCTTGTTCTAAACACTTGCTCTGTTAAGTCCGTTTCCACAAGCAGCCCCTGTTCTGCGTACTTTCATGTTAGAGGGATCCAAAAGCTAAGTTTGTCACCTCTGCTGTGGGCACTGAATTCTCAGGCAGAGTACCCCATGAAACCTGCCTATTCTGTTTTCATGGCAGAGGATTCTTCTGCTTTTCTGAAGCTGCTCCACATCCATGACATATTTCACACCTCAGCTGGAGATGACTCCCTCTCCCACCTTTTCCCCTTCTCACAGCCATCACTTTTCCTCTCTTCAAAACTGTTGCCTGCCACAATACACAAGCACAGCAGGTCAAGGCTCTGCCTCTGAACTCCTCCAGTCTTTGGTGGCCCCAAGCATGACTTTGTGGTGTGTTCATTGTTACACAAGCCTTCTCACATGAATGAGCACTCTCCACACCTAGCCAGAATTTGTAGCCATCACTCACGAAGAGATGCCACTAACTGACCTGGTGCTTTGCAGGTGGACCAGCACACACTTTTTTTGAATAACAGTTCCAGAGTCTCGTATAAGAAAGATCCATACGGATCAAACTGCCTCTGCCTTGCCAGATCTCCAAGGGTTGCACTGGGTCCAGCTCTTTGTACCCAGATAGAAAGTCCCCCATCCAACCAAATTTGTGATATCAGAACAAGCCAAGCAGGCTTTATACAAAATTGAGGATGTGGCAATAGAAAGAACTGCAAAAGGAAATTTATCTTTCTGTGTGCCAAACTGCAGATTTACAGCCTTCCTTTCCCTGTTGCAATTGCTCACACTCACATCTACCTCTAGTGTAAAACTCTGGTGGCTCAGGCACATTTAAGCACAGAAACATGTTGAGACCCATGTAGTCTTGAACAGGTTGCTGAACCCATGCTGCTGCAGTGCTTAACACCTACTGAGTAACTGTGGAAAAAAGACCCAGTACTTAGAGGCATCATTGAATTTTACTTCAGATTTCTGCTCTGCTGTCAAAGTGGTGGATAAGAGAAAAACTGGACGTAGACATGACCATGCAAGTGCTGCTGGAGATAGGAACAAAAAAGCAGGTGCTGTAAGCTGTGATACTTTGGCAACTAGTGCTCAGCTTTCTTCTGAATTACAGTGTTCCCCAGAGTGTAGTAAATGACAATATATTGCTCTGATACAGGTACCACTGGAGGAACTCAAGGCATTTTGCAGCCAGGAAACTATAAAGTTGCATGAATATATTTTTTGTCAGTTACCCCCTTCTCTAGGAAAAAAATTCTGGTGTAATCCTGTTAAACTCTGTGTGGTTGTGTTAAGCACTGAATACAACCTAGATTTATATTAAGGAACTTAATTGGGAAGAAAGTGTGGAAGAGTACTTAGAACACTGTCTCCATGTTAGCTTTACTACAAACAACCTATATGCCCACAGATCCATCCTTCCATTTCTCCTGATGTTTGCTGTTATAAATTTAATATTACGCTACAGGATCTCTGGAGTCTGAACTTAAGTCAATGCAGAAGCATCAGGATGCTACTGTTTGATGGGCTGATTTTGATACACAAGCAAGAAAGTCAGTGATGTTCTGGACATGACAAGGATGCTGTTATTTATTGCTATCATCTACTCAATTTGCAAGAACACAGAGAAATCTCTCAATGGGAAATTTTTAAACTTTATTTCCTTTCCAAACTACAGCTTCAGTGTGTAAGGAGGTGAGACCCAGATCAAAGCACATCAGCAGGGAGTACTACAGACAGCAAGGAAAGAGAGTATTCCCATACACACAGTTGCTGTTAGCAATGCCTTAAAATTTCTGCAACATCTCTGAACCAAAATACAATCCCACTGGGCAACACTGGCAGACAGTGAGAAGTTTCAAGCAAAACTAACATTTCCACCTAGCTTAACTGTAAGCACAACAAACAGGCATTTCACTAAGGAGCACATCACTTCTTTGTCTCTGTTCATACAATCATCTTTTGTCCCTGGATAGCAGAAATATCCATTTTCTACATCTGCATCCCAGACTTAGCATGTCCTTTTCTGTCTTCCACTCGTCAAACAAAACTAAGCAACAAACACAAAACAACTACTAGCAGCAGGTTTGAGGATAAAATTGTCAAAACTGCCCAGTCTTGCAGCTCTGCATCAGAGATCTCAGTCCTGAAGCATTTAATGTTATCAAAGTGATTAGGGGCCTAGAGCATGACCCAGGAAAGAGGTGAGGGAGATGGGCTTGTCTAGTAAGGAAAGAACCAAGCCTGTAGTTCTTCAGTGTACTTTAAAAATATTTCAAGGGTATTACACAGAAACCTTACCATCAGTTGCAGGTGGAATAACAAGGCTAGGAATTGCACTTCGGGAGTTTCAGGCCAAAAAAAAGGAAAACGGTCTGGAAGGTGTAAATAATTATGCAGCCCTGGATGGGGTCACCACAAGGAAATAAAAATGTGTTTGGCTGTCTGGAAGGGTCTGAGGTGAAAACCTCACATTGAAGAACCAGCTAAATCGTCTAGGGTGAAGTGCAGAGCAAGGAAGAAAGGGAGGAGGAACGACACAGCTGGTAGGCTGTGAAGTGGGGGAGGTTCAATCATTAAAGTTTCTTCATTCTTGGGATAAACTTTAATCTTTCAGACTATCTCACAGAGGTATATCACTTGTCATGATGACAAATGAATGACATTTTCCTCCCTTGAGGCCATTTGACTTCATCACATATTTTGACAGCTACATGATTCTGAAGACAGCACTTGCCAAGAGATGTCATCATAATTCACAGATACTTTCTTCATAGATAGAAAAGAAATAGTTTAGTGAAAGTTCAAAAAGAAATTAGAGGAGAAAAACTACCAAATGCCCCCTGAGTTTTTGGTTGGAGCTTTATTACCACAAATAATATCATAAACTACTGATTAAACTGAACTTCTAAAAACAATTTAAAATACAATTAAGTAGATAATTATACTTCATGAGTTTGATAGCAAGTGAAAGAAAAAAGGAAAGACTTTAGGAAGTTTTTCACATTATTTCTGACTTTTTCTTTCTTTCTTTTTTCATGTCTTCTGGAATTGTATATTCCCACTGCCACTGCCAGGAATATCTTATTTTGGGTTAAATTCGGGTGATCTGTACTATGTTAAAATGGTATTTCCAGTCTGAAAGAAACAAAAAAACCAAACAGATTCCAAACAAACAAAACAAATCAAACAAAAAAAAACAACAAAAACCAAACAAAAACAAACCAAAACCAAACTAACACGACAAAACAAACAACCAACAACCCCAAAAAGCCCATGTGACTTCAGATCACTATATTTCACGACAAATTATTTTGGGGTTCAGTACAATCTGCTACTTCTGTTGTGCAACATGTTCTCAGTCAGCTTTTTTGTCCTAGGCTTTGCCTAGTCTGTGACCTATTCAGAGCAGAGAATTCCCAATTTGTCTCAACATCTGTAAGTGTGGTGATGCTGGTTTACATTTCTAGATTTTATAACAAAAATATGTTTTCAGAGCTGTATTTGAACCTGGAACAATGGAGTAATCAAACTCCATTTGCTACCACACTGTTGATGTATGGACATGAATTTACATAGGAAGAAAACAACCCTGGAATTAATGCTGTGAAATGGACCACAGGATGCCAGATGTAATATCCGATTATTTTTAGTATTATATCCCATAGCCACCTACACCTTGCAGTGTTTTGCAGAATTCATGCTTTGAAGCCAGAAATATCAGTCTCTTTGTTCTTGTCTGGTCAGAAAACTCCGCCTGAAAACATTATCTGTTTCAATGGTTCATTGTCCAAGGCAATCTATCTAGCAGAGAGAAACACTTTGTTTCCCTTAAAAGGCAAAATACCAAGTGGAGCAGGCATAACATATTGAGGATATGCACTTTGTTCATGGCAATTTGTATATGGGAAGTATAACATAACGCTGAGAAAATTATTATCCATATTTCACCTAAGCAGCAAAACAGTGTGAAATCCAGTTATGCAAAAGGCCCATCTTAATCCCAAGTACTTACTAATTTTGATAAAAGTGTTCTTAGAGTTCCTTCTAATTTACCCATTCTGGAATTTTATATCAAGTAACTGGGAGGAAAGTCTGAAGTTTATACATTGTTATTACAGTATAAAATATTTCAAATTTTAAGAAATTTCTTTTCATCCTTACTTGAAATTCACTCACTCTCCTTTACCACTGTGTTTTTAAGATATCCAATTTATTCCTGTAGTTTTACAACTACATCCAGGGCATATTATATTCTGACTACCCCCTCCTTGCTTGCTACTTTACAGATGCAGAATATGACTGTCTTTTAAATTTTTCACTGTTTCCCAGGATTGCTTGATCAGCAGTTGGTAGATGATGTTGTAATACACAAGTTTTTGAGGCCCCTTTCCCTTAGTTCTTCAAAAGTTAGGCAGTGGGATAGAGACTCCTTTGGAATGTGAGAGTTTTGATTCTTGGGGAAGGGCAGGACTGCTGTGGCAAGCAACAAAGAATTGCAAGACCACTTAAAAATCTTTCTGAGAGCAAATTCCAAGGAAGGAGCTGCTTGCTTGAAAAGGCAAGCTTCTTAGGCTGGAATTATGGAGGTAGGTTTTTTTCTGTTCAGGGAACACTACATATCGCATAAATGAACAAGCTGTATGTATCAAAATGCCCAAAAAATACCTTCTCCTAACATTCCTTTTCCAGCAGAAAGCCAACTTACCACCCTACCTCTCACCCCCAGTGCCCCTGCTACACAGCAGTTTCTTGAGGGAGGCATTCATGCTTAGGTGTAATGATTCTGCCTCTCCACTATGAAACAGATTTTAAGTCGCACCTGTCAAAGTTGTAGTATAGACAAGACAACCATCACATATTAAAGATCACCACACTGAAGACAAATGAACATTTACTCTGTCAGCCTAACATATCACAAAAATCACTTTTCTCGTCACATATTAAAGACATTTTTCTTAAAGTAGGCATGCTTTCACTACTGAGGATCCTAAGTAGGAGAAAGGAGTTATTTCACACAGTGAGGAAGTTTATATAAAGTCAGATTCATAGCAAAACAGTTAACAAGTTTATTAGCAAATGAAAATATCTGTCACTTAGCGTTTTACAAATCCACTGTCTAAGAGCAACACAAATATATTACTGCTTTGAGGAAAGCGTTCCTTCAAAAACCAGTAGAAGCTAGAGATGAACTTGTATGATACTGTCAAGCTGGTCATTAAATGCTGCAGATTAACATCAGAGAGATGAAAGACACTCTTGGGCAATATCGGGGGCTGCATTTCTCAGTGCCACATTTCCCTAAGTGCTTAATGTTTTCCCAGATATAAAGACTATTTATCACTTCATATATGGTTAAAATTAAAGAGCTGAAAACGTTGTTTTCTTTGATTAGCTCCAAGGTCTAATTTGTTGGATGGCTCTTGGCAAGTTGTTTTCACTTATTGGCCATCTGCAAAAGTGTAATAAAATAGATGCTACCCATATTTCTCCAGCATTGCAGCAGACTCAGTGATATGACATTTGACAGTCTGCCCTTGATTTTGGTGCATTTTTATGAGTTAGACAGAAAGGTAATATCATGCACTATCACCTGTTCTGTGCTTTTCTTGAATAGCAGTTGAATGAACCTGACATCATGCTCCATAGATTCACGACAAGGAGTAAGTTTCAGTGACACACAAAAAACTCTTGTGACTTCAGACCTGTTGTGCAAGCAGCCTATATGAATACTACCTTAAAGAATCTTAGGTACAGCACGGTTTAGGAGAAATAATATGAAATGGTATGTCTCTATTGCAAAACAATTACATGGGGGCACATTAAACTGAAGCAAATCTAGAAACTGCAAGAGGCAAAACCAGAGTTTATCTTAGAAACAAGGGAATTGTCACTGGAGTAAGAATTTGAAATTTATTTCCATGGTGCAATACAACCTCTGATGTCATTTGCACTATGTAACACTTTAACGATGTGAAGAGTAGGAAACAACATGAATAGAGGATTCATATTCCTTGCATAAACCTTTTTCAATTAGGTCATTCCTATGAATTTAGGTTGACAGTCATGCTAAGGGACTTTGGACAACACTGAAAACTTGAACTCATTCCTTTCAAATAAGCAAGGAAGCAATAGCACTGATTCCTGGGATTTAACTGAGAATTTCATCATGTTCACTACAGGTTCTATAGGTACAGAAGTAGATAAGAAGCTCCATTTTAATGAAGAAGAAATAAAACAAGTTTCTAGACTTCCTAGCTGTGTGGGAAGAGTGAAAGACAGGAGAGCTGCAACCCAAAACTCTTAAATTAGAGAGAAAACTGATGAACTGTGCTGTGCCTTTCAAGGCATGTAGAGATTTGGGGGACTGTAAGATGTTCTGGCAGGACTTACAGAGAAAGGGGAATTTGAACGTCACAGAGTAGGAGTTAAGAAACAACCAAGAAGAAATCCACAAGCTGCCTTAGATTCTCAGACCTCTGAAAATCTCTTGGAGACAAAAAAAACCCTACAGAGAAAATTGGCTGGCATGAAGCCCAACACACTTTTGGAGGGGAAAAATATTACAGTAAAAAGCTATAATAATGTGCTCTGGCTGAAACTTAAACCCACGAAGTTTGCGGTCCCAAATGTTGCTGATTTCATCCTGAGTGTTGGCTTAACTTGTTTACTTTGCAACCAAAAGAAAACTCACAGATAAAAAAATCCTATTTCAGAAAGTGGCAACATCATAATTCCAAAAAAACCCTCAAATGGGCACTGTGTGGTTTGTCTTACAAAATATCTGCAGAAATATACATCTGAGAAAAACAGAGTTGTCTGAGATGAGCACAATGCAACTGCTGCTAGGGGTTGTGCACATGCACATCTAGGTTACTCACAACACTCCAGGCTGTCTTCTCTTTCCTGAGTCTGTCTCAAGGCTACTGTGCCCTGGCTTGCAACCAATTTAACTCTGTCATTCAGTCAGCTGCTTGGAACAAAACTTCTCAGCCCCTGGCTGTCCTGTTAGTCCTTATACCTGCCTCAGTTCCTATTTTTGGCCAAGCAACACCTGGTTTTTAGGACAGTATTCAAAACTGTGAGAGGAGACCAAAAATTCTCTCACAGGCAAAGAATGCTAAATGACAGAGAAATCATATGGGTGAAGTACTCATTCTGGAGTTGAGAACACAATGCACTTATTTACTATAGCATGCACAGCCCTATATCAACACTCCAGGTGAAGTTTCTGTTCTGTTACAATATGGGACTCCTGTCACTCTGTTGCTGGGTGATACATTGTCTACACCTGGTGAGCTAACACAATGCTTATTCCTCAAAAACCATTGGCCTGTGAAACTACTCAATGCCCATTGTGTAAGAAGAAGAACTGGAAGTTCACCAGCCCCAGTGCCCTGCCAAATTAATAGATCAGCTGTAACATTGGGGTCCCTGAGCACTAGGCATCACTGAAGAGACCCCCACGACAGAAGAGCATGTGTGTAAAGGAGAGAGAAAATATGCTAATGATTTTAGGGAAATGATTATCATATGTATGTTTATTCTGGGACAATCGAAGAATAAGTATGCAAAATACAGTATGTAAACAAACCCTTCCTGTACTCCTCATGCACGACTTTCAGAGGAGCGATCCCCCTGTGCAGCCCCCTGGTCAAATAAAGAATACTTGCTTCTTAATACTATATTACTGTTAAGGAGGTTTTATTTTACTGGATTTTCGATAACAACTCCATTTTACTTTGTAGATTGACAGCAAGCAAGAATTTCAGGTTTCGCTTTAAGAAGTTTGGCCTTGTAAGTATGCAGCTTTAAACATGGAATACACCCAAAAGACTCAATCCAGAAATCAAATACAAAAGGATTCAAAATCTATACATAACTGCATTAGTGCACTTACTGCTATTGCAAAGCTTTCTACTCTAGAAAACCTCCATACATTTAGAAAATTCTGATTCACTGATTTAGTTAACTCACAGTCAAGACTTTTGCCAAAACATAATCTGCTATGTGAAGAATTTGGCTTGGTCTTTTTCTAGACTATATTACAATATCCCCTTTTTTTCAAACACCCACTTTACAAGTCACGGATCTAATTCTTTCCTAGTAGAATTTTACTAATGTTAGTCAAAATCCTTTGTGGAGGAGCATGCAGTAAGATTATCTATCTGTATTTTCCTTCTAGTGGTCACTAAGCTTGTATTCTGGCCTAATACAGCTCTATCATATATAAATGATGTCTACATTAATACCTGACATGGCTAGTTTGTCTCTACCCTACTAGGAAACACTGAGGAAGCCTCCTGTAGAAGACAATTCAAAGCATAGGTCTCTATCCTTGCTGGTAGCAGTGGTTGCCTGGGAAGCCATTTGGTTTAGCACCCAGACTATTTAGGTGGAAAAATATGCATGCTTTTGAAAATAAATGGCGTGGTCAGCCCATGAGCTGTTGTATGCTCCAGAAGATGCTGCATTGCTGCTTCCCCATTCCTTTCTTTCCATGTACGACTCCTTAAGCACATGATACAAATCCACTTGTGCAGAGACAGTTTCACAATTTACGTGAGCAGTATATAACGCAGCAAAGAGCCAGTGTCATACAAGCTGCAAGATATAGTGATGGAAGTTCACTCACAGGTATTCAGGAGACAGGAATTAATTTAAAAAAATACTAAAACGTGTGGGTAAGAAGGTTTTATATATTAATGCATCTCTTTTCTTTTCTGAATACATGGTGAAACACTGAAAGTTAAAGATAAGCAAACCAGCATTAACTTTGCAGTTGATGCCAGTTCTGACAAGGTGAGCATCAGGAGCACTGATGTCCACCACGGAATAAGGAGGGTGTTGGGATGGGCAAAACTGTGCAGCCAGGTAGCTTTTTCCATGGCAGGAGTTGAGCAAACAGAAACAGTGTGAGTTACTGGTACCAGACCTTGTTCTGAGAAGCGTCATGCCTCAAAAGTGCTACCTGGATTATGAAAGACTGTATCAGATGTATGCTGGGGTGGACAGATGGCAAACCTTATTCTTCTTCTTCCTTTAGTTATTCTTCCAGCCCCCAGTCCTGTAAAATTTACATGCTGACGCTTGCAGAGGTCGTGACCCTTCCAAAACGCCTGGAGCGGTACCAGTTGTGCCACCAGCGGTCGGGTTGGACACAGCTTGGCTCAGAAGCCTCCTCAGTGCCGCGTGCGGGCTGTGTGGAGCCGGGGCCAGCCCGGTGAGCCGGCGGGCCGGCGCTCGCAGCAGAGCGCCGCCTGCGGAGCTGTGCCGGGCTGCCGGGGCCGGCCCGTGCTGCTGATGCCATCTACTGACAACACCACTTCCCGGCCGTGGCCAGCGGGGCAGCCCGCGGGCACCTACGCGCACGCCTTGCCTTCCTCTTGCTGCGGAAATCTGGCAGGCTGCGAGACAGTGAGAGAGCTGGCCCGGGGGAACAACAAGCAAAAGACCAAGTACGCATCTACAGAGTCCCCCTAGGCCTCCTCCATCTGCCCTAGCAGAAGTCCTGAGAAAAGAAGCTTAGGACGGAGGTTGTTTTTCTCACTCCAGCTCAAATGGCCTTTGTATGTTCCTTCTTTACCTGTTCAGCATAGATTCACTCATGGGATGCAGCTCCCCAGAAATTTTCTGTGTTGGAAAACAGTGCTTCTTCTGAAAAGTGAATCTGTGCTGGCACCTGGTATTGCAGCAGGGATGGGTTGTAGCTCTGGCAGTGTTCTCCAGGTGAGGGCAGTGGGTGGCACAGTGTGGGTAGCTGGGTGTGCTTAGCCCTGCAGTGATCCCACAGCAGGCTTAAAATGGGACAAGGAGGCAGGGGACCACTCACTACTCTCACTCATGTCCCACGCTTGTTCCCTTCAAGGAACTCTGAACTCAAGTGTTTCCTGTGAACTGAGAGAAAGCTACTGTACTAGCAAGCACCACTGTGACCTGGAGTCAGATCTCAGCACAGCAGCTCTCCCAGAAGAGCAGAGAGTCAGAAGGAGAGCAAACTTACAGGGTACCAAATCAATGTGCATGTTAAAGTGCGCTTACTTTGCCAACGTAAAATCTGAATTACCTGACGGAGGAAGCGCCTCAACAATGTGACATAAGCTAAGAAAATTCAAAACATCAAAACTTTCTGGTTTTGAGATTCCATTGTCATGAATGACTTACATTTGCCAGTCAGTTGTACTAAGTAAAATTTTAAGATGTATCTTGGAGAACAACAGAGGAGTTCCAGAGAAGTGCTACTCCTGAGACACATTTAAAAATGAGATTTGATTGCTCTTGAGTGTCTGCCCTAAATTCCATTCTGTAACACTCCTGATGTAGTGATTTCAATATTTATAGTAAGTGATATTATGTTCTATTAGGTGCACTGACCTAAGCAGATGATACCACTTTGGTTTCTGATTCCACCTCCCCATCACATTTTATGATGTGTGATCTCTTTTGCAAACAGTCTGACCTCATTTTTACTCACAGATAACCTTTTAGGAACCCAGCCTGATCTCTCTGATAGTTAGTGCTGGTGCAACCTTGGCTGGACACAAAAAACTCCCACGTGAAAATGAAACTCTAGACATATATATTTGCTCCAAATGTCTTCAGACCTGGTTGCTCAAGATAATAACCAGTCTCTTACTGTGCACTACAAGATATACCATCTGCTAGACTTAAACTAAAAATGCCTTGATTAAAGAAATGCTAGCTAAATCCTGGTAATTAATGAATAGTACCATAATTCAAATTTGTATTGCCTGCAGTTCACTAATTGTGCCCTTCTGTCTTTCCCTTCCTTAAATTAAGATGTTACCTACATTTTATTACAATTCTTGCATACCAGTTCCTTACTCACTATTTTTGTGTATTATAATAATTCTCAAGATACCGAGATATTGCATGTTATTTTTTCTCAGCCATTTTCCGTTTCACAACCTTCCTTCTTGCTGTAGTCCATCAGCTTAGGAATGCATTGGGAATTGAGCAGGGATGGAGAGGGAGAGAGCAGAGCTGTTTCTGTAACAGACTTCTCTCATGACCTCAGGAGTACTCCTACTTCCCTTCATGTTGTCATACCTAACAGAACCCCATTTGAACCGGATCATCCCTTATGATATACATTTTTAGATCATCATGTTCAGTGGAATTCAGACTGACAGGAGCCTCAGTACATGAGCTTCTGCAATAGGCATACCATACAATTTTTTGCACTGCAAATTCTTGTGATATCATGGGGCATCAAGCAGTTATTCACTGCATGCTAATTTTACCATATTTCATAAGTGAAAAAGGACTTCTCATAAGTGAAAAAGGACTCCAAACATGTATAGCAGATGGTTGTAAATAGATAAACAAAAGTTTTGTGGAAATCACAATAATTTTAACATTACTGGGCACGAAGCATGATGCTATTTAATATGAATCAAAAGCAATGCCTATAAGCCACCTTACCACAGGAAATAACATTCTTACACTTGTATTTTGTTTGATCATGCCTGGTGACTCTCAACATCACTGCAACAAATGTTAAGGTTTACAAATGGCCAAAGGGAACATTCCCTTCTGATACAAAGTGACCTGCCCTGAAAGTGTACTTTTAACAGCTAATTTCATGAAATAGTCAATTGAGCAGAAAGGATCCACACCTCTCAAAATTAATGTGTGGGGTGCTTACATTGCAAGGTTCCAAGAATCACCTTCATGCATCATGATCCAATGTACACAAAGGCAAAATGTCCGATGGTTGCTGGACTACTGAGTGGAACTGCTCAGAACAGAACTATTCATCATGGATGGACCTTTTAAAAATTTTGCTTACAGTCTCGGGTGAAATTAACAGCAAAGCAGAGGTCAAGTGCTTTAAAGGCACTGCTCCTGCTGTAGAATGATGCCCCATTAGAGATCATGCAACAATTTGGTTTTATTAGCAGATCAGAACACCACTCAATGAAGATGCTCCTTTCCCTTTTTGGGAGAAGAAGGCATTGCTGTTAATTTCTTCATTCCTTTGAACTCAAGCTGTTTCCGGAGTGATGTCTTACTCCAAATAATACCACATACCTTATAAAGAGAATAAGGTCAAAGGTGTGATATGAATACCAATTTCAGCACCAGGAAATAAGTTATTTCTCTCCCTAACAGGATCTTAAAATGCAGGAAGAGTCAATCTGATGTTGGCTTAGAAATACAAAGATCTGCTAAAACATTTCCATGTGGACAATGAAAAATAACCATGCAAATTTGCTTTTGTACAACAGCACAGGACCAAAAATATATCTTAATTTTTAGTGATTCCAGGGAAAATTAAATGTGTTCCATCTCTGCCTTGCAACAGCTTTGAAAACCACACAGGCCAAATCCATCTAAATTTGACTGCAGGGTAAGTTCTCAAGTCATCTCTTTAGAGCTCTAAAAGATTCTAAAAGATTTGTGAAAATGAGAGGGCAAAATAATGTTGCCAAACAGCAATCTGTTCCTCTAAAAAAGGCTGGCCAGCATGTTATTCAGTGCTGGAGAACTCCTACAGAAATCATTCCACAGGCTTTAAGAATGCCTCAAAACCAGGAACAGGCTCAAGTGCTCTGCATTTTTAGACATTAGTAACGCAGCCACAAGCACAAAGACCAGCTAGATCATGTCAAAAGAGGATCAATTAAGCATCTAGAGAGTGTCTAGAACACAAGTCTTTTGAGAATTGGCTGAGGTAGTGGGGGGTATTCAGCCTGGAGAAAATGAGGCTCAGGGTTGCCTTACTGCTCTCTACAACTGCCTGAAACGAGGTGGAGTCAGCCTCTTCTCCCATGAAATTAGCGACAGGACAAAGAGAAATGGCCTCAAGATGCACCACGGGAGATTCAGTTTGAATACTAGGAGAAATTTCTTCATTGAAGGAATAGTTAATCACTGGAACAGGTTGCCCAGGGAAGTGGTGGGGCTACCATTCCTGGAGGCATTTGGAAGACATGTAGATATAGCACTGAGGGACAGGCTTTAGTGGTGGACTTAGAAATGCTGGTTTAATGCTTGGACTCGATGATCTCAAAGGTCTTTCCCAACCTAAAGTATTCTTTGATTCTACACTTCTATGAAACTATACTGTTATCTTTGAAGAAATTTTGAATAGATCCATGAGTCCCTGTTATATAATTCATGAACAGTAGTCAGTACAGAGACCTATTGATTTCACAGGGCAATAGGAAAGAAAGAATCCAAAATACACGGCTGAGGAAAAACAGCAACTACAGACAAAAGATTAATGAGCTTCAGTGGAGAGTATAACGGAAAGAAGAGTTGTCCTCAGTCCTGGCTCTGAACAGGAAAGAAATGCAGTTTTTCAGACAGAAAAGTATTCTTCAGTTGAGCTGGACTTCCTGCAGGTCCTTAAACTGTCATAGCAAAAATCAGATCATCTCTAGAAAGACTGCAGGTCATTAGTGTTGTCTTCTACTGTCTGTGGCCTTTATCATGCTGTGAAAACAACTCTATCGATATCTTTCTACCATAAACAGCATTTAAAGCCAGGATGACTTTCTAATTTCTCATGTGAGAATGAACTAAATCTATATATGCATAGCTCAATTTATGGTGATATTTATTCCTGAAGACAAAGTAATAAAGTCACGTAGCTTAGTTCTAAATCCATAATAGAGCCCAAGGAACAAAAAACTCTGTTCTCTAGTCAGTGTGTTATTGAGGTAAAATGATGACTCCCACACAGTAATACAAGCCACCAGTGCAGTCAGCTTATCAGTAATTAGCCTTGCGCAGACATAAAATAAAAAGAAAATTAATTCGTGAGTTTTAAAGCTTCTGTTCTTTTAGGGACAAATTGTCTCAGCATATGGGGATGTGTGTGACTTACAGAGTCATCTTAGTGCTCAAGGGAATGTAGACTTTCCTTATACTTCACTGAAAGGACAGGGAAACAGCTGATAGTTATTCGGGACAGAGGGAACTCCAGATTTATATTTCCAGATGGCTTGTGAAGCTTTTTTTCATATGTTCTCTAGGGATAACACCTCAGTATTTGATAGCTCCTTATTTCCTGCCTCTTTTTCTGGCTTGCAAGGGAACCTCATAAAAATTACTTTCTTCGTGCCATTAGCTCACTTTTCCCACCTTGTAAAAAGCAGATATTTATACCGACTTCTTTCCGAAAATTCTCTCACACGTCTGTTTTTTGCAATCAGTGTTTTCCCCACCACTTATAAAAGCAGATATAGAATCCAGTATTTCAGTTTGAAAATCACATTATGTGCCTGTGTCAACAAAGAGGATGCAAATCTAGTGAACTAAGATATATAATGATTATCTCAAAGCTGAGGGATATATTTGTGTAAAGCAAGCTTTCAGAAGCAGTTCTGGCTCCAGCAAAATATGCATCAAGTTTAAAAAGCAGTCAACTACATCTTATCTTCCAGCACTGCAGGAAACTTTCTCTCTGCTAAACCCAAACTGTACCCCAAAGATCACTTCAGAAGTGAGTAAATAGGAAAAAGAACCAAATACAGGACTAGGAGAGAGAGATGGTGGGGGGTAGGGCAGTAAATTTGCTGCCAGTGCAAAGCACCCAGCCTGAAAACAGAAGAGCTCATATTTTAACTCTTACTTGTGGCTCCTGGGAACCCAGTGCCAATGGAAGAGGAATCCCTCTGTATGATACTGCCAGAAAGCACAACTCCATCTCACCCTCTGTTGACTCAAAAGAAAAGATAATTTAAGTAGGTGCACCCTGGTTTAACACCCACGAGGAAGGATATTTCAGTCACTGATACTTAGACAGACTTGTAGCTAACAGAACCTACCATAACAAAGGAGAGTATTGAGAAATAATGACAGGCTGGCACATCCATCTTACTTCTTTCAGACATCTTAGCAAAAGTCTCTCAGCTATCCCCAGGTTGATGAAACTATCACTGTTGGCACTTGTAAGTGAAAATGGCTCTCACAACACGTAAAGAGATACAGGACACTGAGAGATATGAAGAGTAAGAAATTATCTTGTTGCAAGAGGAAAAAGGGCTGTGGGTCTCTCTGATTAGAAATTATGTCCTTGCCCATTCAGAACATCTGTGAGTAATAAAAGCAGAAAATCTTAATATGCTTAACACCTGTTGCTTGTTTTGAAGCATTCAGTAAAGAGATTCCCCTAAAACATCCTATTCACCTGTCCTACGACATATCTAAATCACAAGCAGCACCCAGTCTTCTATAATATTTTACCCATCCCTACAAATGTGAAGACCGTGCATACATGACCATCTCTGTTACTCACTTTATAACTGGCAAACAAAAAAGCAACCTTGTTCTGTCCAGAGAATTCTATCATGTTTTAAAAGCATACTGTACATTTGTTTCCCATGCCATCTTAACTGTTGCTTAATATGAACACTCAACACAAGAATAAAATACAAAATCAGATAATACAGATTGTGTTAAAAATCAAACGGAATGGAGGAGACCTCTAACTTGAAAATGCACAGGTAGTTTCCTGTTTGTGCTACTATGCTTCAGTACACCAAATCAATACTTCTTTAAAATGATATATTAGGACTTTTTTTAGCTCTATACTCTAGGCTTTCTGGAATATTTCCTCCCTCCACTTGCACCTACTTTTTATAAAAATACCCTCATAGCAGAGAAAAGATTAATTTTTCAAATTCTAAGAAATCACTCATGTTTGGTTAGACATTCCATGTATAAGGACAGGCAACTGCGCCAGCAAGTTAAGGGTCTTCAACACTGTGACTCGGCCATTAGCGAAACCTCTTCAGGTAAGTTTTGCAATGATTTTAAATCACTAGATGGCGATGTAACAACCAGCTTTATGAGTACTGCAGATGCACTCAGAAAATTGGTTTTGTGCAAGGAAAGATAGCTCATTTCAAGTTGAAGAAGTGAGAACAGGTAGAATGTAAGGGGAGAACATTTTATTTTGCTTTAAGTGAACTGGAATAAAGGCTCAATTTGGATTAAAAACGTCAGTGGAATATTTTGAGGTAAAAGACTTCTCCAAAACCGGCATGAAAGGATTATTTTTAATCCAAGATCTAATTTTGAATGGTTCTATAAGGAGCTGTTAAGTAATGGAAGGAACACTACCACTGCGTCCCAAAGATTTCCTGAAGCAGACTGTGACACAATGACACTATTCACTGTGTAGCTGCTCTTTGAAATAAATGTGCTTTAAAACTATTTTACCCTCCAAAATTCCCTCAGAAACTAGAGACAAAACAATATGAAAATCTGAGGCATTTTACCTTAAACACAAAAATAAACAATTTTCCATCTGCCCCTGCTAAAATTAGTGTCATTGAAGTGATGCTTTATTGAGGTTAATGGGATAACTTGTGTGCGCTCACTTGTCACTGCCAATAAAGAAGGGTTATATGCTGACTTCAACAGCAAGTATTTGACACCCATAAATTAACTGTGGGAAATTACTTCCAAGTACGGGACAGCAGCTGCTGCAGGTCCACACAAAACTGCAGAAACCTAAGACTGGGGAAAAAAATAGAGGAGGAATGTAAAGCCCATTCCATAGTGTGAGGGGCATATTTGAAACTTATGATGGACAAAATGCTGCTTGAGGCTCAAGTCAAAAGATAAACTATAATTCCACAGGATACTCTATTGGTATCAGAGAAAGCTCCAACCAATTCAATGTCTGCAGGTTCTGTGAGTGAATACTGTGACCTTCCTCCTTTCTGAGTCTACTGTGGGCTTCTTGTCTGGGCCATCTAAGGAGTGTGCATCAACTAGGTTAGATGCATGCTGAACAATGGCTTTGGGACATCACATCCCAAAGCAGCTGCTCCATATGTTATGGTACTTCTGGAACACAGAGAAGCAGCTGAAGTTTCTACATGGAAGCTGGAAAGGGAAGCTCCCATGACTGGATGAAGGGGTGGGGACACATTGTGCTGGCAACATCACTTATCACCACAAAGAGAAGGGATGTTGCAGAATGGATGGGATGAAATAAAACAACACACAAAGCAGCTGACTTTGAGGAATGAATTCCTGAGATGAAACTTCTCTCCTTTTTGAAAGCCTGACAAAACATTAATTTCAAAATATTTTGGGGTTTTTTTTAATAAATCCAAGTGTAATCTGTATGATCAAATCCAAGTGTACTCTGTGTAATCTGATTAGTAACCTCGGTAGACTAATGGTCCACTCTTTCTATCGACGACATTCAAAAAGATCCTTGCCTTAAAGATAATCTAGAAAACATGCACCAAAATAAAAAGTTTTCACTGTCTTTTTGATGCTGAATGTTTCAAGCTTCACCCAGGAGAAGAAACTTTCATCATTTTGTCTTTCTCAGATGATTGTTGGTAGAGCATTAAAAAGAGTTCAAGACTTTCTGTTCAACTCCACATTGCCTTATGACAACTATCCAGCTATTAATGACTAGAGCAGCTGAATTGGCAAGGATTTATCAAAAAACCCTCTGCCAGGATTCAGATGACTACTATGTTCCCTTGATCAGAGGGAACTGAGAAGCACAGAATGTCCTAAATGCACATATTTCACACTTCACAGTCAGAAAGCCTGCAACCTGAGTTAGGTTAGTGGAGCAATCCAAGGTCATTAATATTTTCTAGTGGCTGAGGCTGCTGAAACAGAAAGTAAGGGCAACATTCTGCCTGTCTTCTAGTTTTAGTGGATTTGATCTGACAACAGTGAATAACACTGAAACTATTCACCAGTTAGTCCCACAAATGAGTTAGGATTACAGCATGCTCCTGGAGGCTATGCTAGAACCTTGAGCATCAGTCCCCAGTGCAGTATGGTCAATTGGATACAGAGGATGAAAACACGAGTCTACAATTTTGGAGCTAAACAAAAACATGAGAAATTGTCAGTAAAGTGCTGAGTTGTAGGACACAAACTGTCTGCAGTCACTGTGTTTTCACGAACAGAATCTTCACTCCCCCTAAAACAGTGTTCCAATAGTATGACAATCCCCCTTTTCTGCAATGGTTTGCACAGAATTACACAAGGAGTGGGGCAGTTCTGAAGAAAAGGAGTCAAGTCAGGTGAGGTCAGAAACATGGCATTTACTCCTGTCTTAGTTTAGGGCAAACCTGGGAGGAAACCTCCGCAGGGGGTTCCCCCAGAAAAGCAGATCCAAGCCACCTCTCCCCCCAGCTGGTTCGGGAAATAGAGTTCCTTGGAGAAAAGTGGAAAAAACTATTTATTTAAAAACAAAACACCCTCAAGCATAAAGAATGAACAACACTACACAACAAAACCTCTTGGCATTCTGAAGGGATGGCCAACCCAGAAAAAGTCTTTTCCGT
>WEKY01007658.1:5702-117707 GCA_013390045.1 Picathartes gymnocephalus
CCGGAAGAGCAAAATAATCTGACTGTAATGCATGAATGGGATTAAGAATAAAAGTGATAGAGCTAGTGAAAATGGCCCTTAAATGTAAGAAGCCTACCCCTGTTAGCCCTCCCCAGCTGGAAGCCTTTGGTTTGGTACCAGGCCTGATGGGCCAGGGAGGGATAGTAAATCTGCCTGTGCTGAATGTGGCCCTGTTGGGAGCAGTTTGGGTTTTAATCCTTCATGTGCATTCCTTGTGTGGGTTTCTAGAAATATATGCATGCATTTTTTTAATTTANGACTTCTGCATGAAGGAACTGCCTTTTGTCACTCCTGTTGTTTTTGGGGGGCATGGATTACAAAGCTTGTGTATGAAGTCAGTTTTAAAGGAGCTGGAGGAATGGTGGCTATTGTTTATGAATATATATATTTTTTTCAATTTAGAAGACTTCTAGGGAGGAATGAAAATGTGGTTTTCTTACGTTTCCTCTTTTCTTGACAGATAAAACTTTATCATAGTAGTTCATATTGCCTGCCATCTTCAAATAGTTTTGCAGACATATCTTCTATGATAGTTGATCTGGAAAACATCGTTAAAAGATCTGTAATTAGTCATATTTTGTGGGGGGCTTAATCGTAATTTTGCATTGAAAAATGTTTACTTTACAGACATCTTTAGGAGCAATTGAAGTAAAAATATCAAAGCTCTGGCAAGCTCTCAGCTCCGCACCCTAAGTATTGTTCTATTTATGGTCCTAGTGGTATGCTAAAGCAGATGTTCTGTCTTTAGAATGAATCAGGATGAAATCTTGGTGCTACAGGCAGTTTTTCTTTGCAGGTCCAGTGATTCTTTTCCTGAAGCTTGTCTATAATAGGTATAATCAAGATGGAATGATTTTTTGAGGTAATCACAGTGGTGCAAATTGCTAGGGAGAGACTAGATGATCTTCTGAGCATTCTTCTATCCTAGTTTTTACAGTTTGTGTGAATTTTCCATTGCTGGCTCTTTGGGTGGCAACAGAGAAAATGAAATTGTGAAAGCAAGAGAGGGCCAGGTGATGAGGATCCTGATCTGGCACACTGCTGTCAGGAGTGGAGAAAAAAGTCAGATACTGTTCTAGTTATGCCACCCCTTCCTGCTCAATTCTTTCAGTTTGGGAACAGCTTGGAAAATGCCATGGTCTTGGGGGTCTTGCCTCCAGAGTGGTTGCAACTTCAGCTCAAGCTAATGTAGACCAGCTGCTTGAAGCCTAATGTTCGCTTAATTTAGTGTAAATGCCGCTCACTTCTATGGAAGAGGTGTTTCCTCTTGGTCTGGCTTGGGAGATGGGAGGGGAGAGGATGACTTGGGTGGGAAGGTGAGTCCTGGAGAGGTAGANCATTGTTTTACCTCCATATTTTCTCCCGTATCAATTCAGACCTATAACACTGATTTTTGTACTGTTCTTTTTAAACTGTAAATGCACACTTAAGGGACTCTTATTTTCAGTGGTTTAGTTTTTTATTATCTATAAAACTTGGTCTGGGTAACCAAAATTTATGTTTTTTATTGACTTATTCCCATATATATTGAAATTGGTTTGATTTCCTTCCCCCCGCCCCAAGAGGCTAACCTTTATTTTGTTTTTCTAATCTTTAATTCATTGTCTTATAAAAATCATCAAGTTACAACCTGCTTCATATTATAAGACTGAATTACAGTTAATTAAAAATAGATATTTGTAATGGGTATTTTAACAGAATCTTAATTGTGATAACTCTAGATACAACTCGGTAGGGGTTATCATTAGGATGATGACATTTGCCACTTGTGGGAGCATAAGTTGTTTGCAGTATTCCTTATGCTTACTACAAAGGCTATTGCAGCTACCTCTGCTTTTAATAAAACTGTTCTCAGAATGTCTTAATATTCCAACATGCAGTGATATTTGCTGTTAGCTTCTGGACCACTGTCAGTGCTTTGATTGTGTGTGGTGGTGTTACTAACTGAACTTTGCTCCTGTGGTGATGATCTCGTAATTGCTTCGTCTTTGGTAACAAAACCCTTCTAGTAGGAGAGCACTGTGTGAGACAGGTTCTGTTTCATGGTGTCTTGGAGTAGGTAGCACCAGCCACCTCTACTGCTAGCAGAGAATTCAGGATATTGAAAACTCAGAATATGGAGAACAGGGAATATTTGTACCTAATGAATAATCAGGAGCACAGCTTAGGATATAGAAGAAATAATTAGCTTTTGTATTAAAAAAAAACCCCAATCTTGAAATCTTTCATAGTAATGGATTAAACAGCAGGATGGAGTCAGGATTTGTCTTGCTAGTGGGAATAAAGCCACTTTCAGGGAAACTTCAGAGTGTTGTTGTTGGATTAGTGCCACTGGATGAGTGGTCTGCACAAGAATGAAGCTCAGGGAAGAGGGTGAAGGGAGAGCTGTGGTAAGAGGAGTGATGAGGGTAGATGGGACAAATCACAGAGGAGTGTTGGGCTTGCAAATTCTACATCGCCTATTTTCAGATTATAATTTTAAACTCTTTTGAAGCCCCTGAATGTCAGGCAGTGGAAATGAGACTGTTCACTCCACAGGGTGAGGACAGGGTGGTCTGCTTAACAGGCTCACACCCCTGAAGTATGGCCCTGTGAAGGTGCCAGTTGTGGCACCACTGCCGGGGTGTGCATGGCGGCAACTGCATTTGAGCTGCAGAAGCTGCTAATTCACCTACCAGGCACCTATCCTGGAAGCAAGGGAGGTGGAAGGGGATGTCCAGTGGTTGAGAGGGGAACATTTCCCTGTCTTGCCCAGGACCATGTGTCCCCCCCGTGGCCGAAGGGTTCATGAACCTGAGAGAGATGGGAGCATCCTTCAGGCTTGAGATCTGGTCAACTGCAACGTTTCTGTGTTGGGATAACATGGAAAGAAGGAACTGTGTCAGCCAAGAGAGCAGTTGGTAGAAAATGCTAGGCAAACTCCAAGACGCTGACGGTAGATGGTGGGCAGCTGTTTGAAATCAGTAAAATAGCAGAAGCCATGTTTGCTGTCTCTTACATAATCAAATTACGTAAATATTTTTCAATAGTTAATCTAATTTAGAAGCTTCCTCATAATTGCAGAATACCAGATAGGGGTATTCCTGGCAATAAGCTGAGGATGGGTATAGCCCCAGTGCATCTTCTGCTAATGTGTCTCCTACTGCCAGTTGAACTCCTCTAAGCATTTGGAGTAACGTATCATGTCAGGTGTTACCTGCAAGTCAAAAAAGTAATCAGAGGGAACTGATAGGAAAACAAAAGCTTTAATTGTCAAGGAGTTGTTGAATGTAATCCTTGAGGAAGTGGTGGGTCTAGTTCATGTAATTCATGGTGTTCTGAGCTGGGATAATTTGTGGGGGTTATGGATGATAGTGGTTAGGAAAGGATAGTTTTTTGGGTGTCTTGGGTAGAAGGCGTGCTTAATTCAAAACAGCATCCCTATTGTCACATTGTTTTTGTTACACCTGGAGTATTGAGGGGGAGGAAGAAGAAAATGTTTCTCCTCTGTGGTATTGCCTCTGGCTTTCATGTTTCATGTGATTAATTATGTTTATTAATTCATTTGTTGCATTCTCTTCCCTGATAGATAATTAAATACAATGAGTCCACTTTCTACTATGGTAGTGGGAATATTGGGAGCATAAACTTGGGGTTGATTTGTTTGACTGGGATGACACAGAGTATGGGATCAGCAATTTTGCCAAGTTAATGAAAACCTTAGGTCTTTACAATTGTGTGTTTCCCTATGAAATACAGGACTTTTTCATTGCAATGTTTTTGTCTCTCGTTCAGTAAATCAGGCAATGTGACTTTCTTACCACTCTCTGTTTCTGATTTTTGTAATAGTTTTTTTACGATGATGCCTATACACCTGATGAGCTTTAGTGTACAGGAAACTTAGCATGGCTGGTGTCACCAGTTCCTGCTTGACAGTAGTATTTAACCAGCTCAAGTTACTTTTCTGTTGTTCCTTTTTTCCCCTCTAAGCTCTAGAAAAAATGGGATGCTTTTCCAAGTCCTCCTGGGTCCACTGGAAAGGTGTCTTCTTAAATCTTAAAATTGAGAGTGTTTGATCAGGAAAACAAAGGAACCCAAGACTGGTTTAAGAAACCAAAGCTCTTAAAACTTAGAGTACCCTTCACTTTGCAGACAACTAAGTACTGTTTTATTTAAAATGCTTGTTGGTCAAAAGCAGTTGCTGGACTGGCTGCAGTGACATTGACTCAGGCCCTTACACTGCCTCTTTCTGTCCTTTGGCTGCAGAGCCATGACGGGCAGCTAGCGCAGGTGTAGGTGTCTGTCGGTAGGTGAGATGAACCTGCCGATTGGCAAGAACTTTATCTGCTAAAGTTGCTCTTCGGGTTAAGGTTTCTGGGCTGTGAATGTGAACAATTGCCAAGCCACCATTAAGGGGGTTATTTGCCCATGTTGGTCTGCAGAGTGAAATGTCACTGCCTTGCTACATGCAGATGGTGAGTCCTGCAGGCTGCTGCAGTCATCTCAGTAGGAGACTGGAAAGTACAAATTACCTTTGGAAATAAGGCTACTTCTGGATTTTGAACTTAAGTATGTAGTCAGATTTGCAGATTAATGTCCCCCTGGAATACTGCATGAAATTATTTCCCAACCATCCCCTTCTCCAAAGGGGAGAAGCAAATATTTTTCTGTCTAAGCAAGGACCGGAAAATAATCAGAGTATCTGCATGTCCTGTCAAAAATATGAGGGCTGTTGGAACAAGGAGAGAAATGACAAGGCCTAGGGAGGCTGATGGAATATGACCAGGTATGTATTGGGTAGATCTCCAGACATAGGTATCATTTCCTAAGGTTAATGATGGCTTTTGCTGAGCTTTGCCATGTATTGGAAAGCTTGAAAAGCTGGGATGGAGAGTTTTCAGTGGAAATTCTCCAGGAACAGTACAGAGATAAATTTTATTCTCCTCGTCCCTTCTGAAGGCATCAAGAGCATGAGTATGCTTCAGTGATTTTTCTCTGGATTTCAGATTGCTAGTAAGAGATTTGTAGCTACTGGATCTGATAGTGAAGCTGTTTCAGGCTAGTCGGTGCCTGATGGGAATGTTGTATTGACAGATTTTGGGATTTCTCCCTTTCCTGAACCTTTTATCTCCAGTACACTGAGAGGTGACTATTAGTAATAATGCCACTCTGCACTTTTAAGGAAGGGCAGGCTAGGAGAAAAGACATTAAAAATTATTAATTGAAACACTTGTGGTTAATTGATCAATTTTAGAGAGTGTACTTTCCTATTAAAATAGTCACTCATCACCCACATTTGTAGGATGCCAGCCAAATAGGCTCCTTAAATTGATTAATAGCATCACTGGTGTCATGTAGTGTCCCTCGTTTAGAGCCTGATTATATAACTACACAGTTACATAGATAGGTACAATGCTGTAGATACCATGCTGTTTTCTTGAAAAGACATTTTGTTGATATATTTCTAATGGAAAGCAAAAGAAGGGGCCCAAGTTGTCAAAGATGCAGTGCTGCAATTTGCTGTGAGTTGTGCAAAGGCAGGAATAGGACCTGAACATTATTATCCACTGTGTAGAGCAGAATGCATTCAGCTCATGACTTTATTTCTTGGAAGCATAACTCTGATCCTGGACATTGGGTTTCTTCACTGTGTATCAGAACTTGGGATACCATTTGCTTGGTTTTCTTTGCTCTTTTTTCCCAGCTTCAGGGTAAATTGTGGAAGCCTGTACTCTCTTAGATGCTGTGGCTGTAGCTAGAGAGGTCAAGGCCGCCTCATAACTATTGCCATCTCTGTTTCGGAGGATCAAAGTAGATTAGTTTAAGCAGTTTGGGTTTTTGCTAACTTACCTTGCATTTATTGACATGGTGAGGTAGAAGTTGCATATGTGGGCACTTCTGAAGTGGTGACCATCTCCAGGCTGGGGCTTGGTGGGACGAGGGGTTGGCTCTTGCTGCCTATGCCAGCCTCAGTGACATCAAAACTGATTTTATAACCACCTTCTGCTCATGTATAAACTTGAAGCTTGTTTAGCTTTTTTCTGTTGCTTGTGAGAATGATTTTGTTCCCTCTTTTAATGGAACTTTAATGGGCACAACTTCTGTTTTTGCTTATTTTTTAAGTGGCTTTGCTGTGAAAGTTGGCTCAGAGTGCTTGACATACGGTGGAGAGCTGCACAGTATTTTGTCTGTGGTGGGATGGTGGTTAGTGCCGTTTTCTAACTTCTGTTACATCTTGCACAGTATAAAAAGGGAAGACTTGCCAGGGTGTATATAAGCTACCACATAGAAACAGTGTTAAATTTTTTATTCCAGCTCTGATTTTTCCATTGTCCCGGTGTTCCCTCTGAAGTAAACTGTGAGGATACCCTTTAAAAATTTTGAGCCACATAAGGGTAGTATTTGCCATCTGAGGCAGTATTAATCTGTTTCAGACATTCATGTGTTTCAGACTTTCTTGTGGGCTAAACCACCGGTAGTTCTGCTCACTACAGCTGGCTTGACCAAAGAGCAGATTTTGACACAGGTGTGCAATGAAGTTGTCCTCATTCCTTTGGACTTGTAGCATGAGGCCTCATCCACCCTCAGATCAGGTAATCAGGAGGTTGCCGTCATGCTGAGAAACATTAGAGACATGGTCCACACAGAAATTGTATTCCTAAGTAAACTGGTTCTGGTTATTTCATTTATAAGTGCATACAGGTGTGAAGATTACCTGTTCTTGTGGCGGTCTCTGGGATTCAGCAGCATCCTAACAGAAGATGAAGAAAATCCTTGTTTTATTTTTGAATGAGCTAGAATATAAAAGATTATATTGCACCTTTGAGAAGAGAAAATAAGTACTGCTGCCTGTACCTCAAGTAAAGCTAGCTCAATTTTGGACTGAGCATAAACCTAGTTTGAGCATTAAACCGGAAGTGGGAGGGTGGGTGATAGTATCTGGTAATGCTAATCTGTATTATCAGATTATATTCTGATATAAGAGTAGGATACCTGTAAAGTTAGGACCTTTCTTGTGCAGCATCTAAAGTGTCAATCTAGTCTTGATGGAACTCTCCTGCTGGAGAGGTTGGTCTTGATCCCTTTCCCTACTGTGGAGATACGAAAAAATCACTAGCAGGTCTCTTCTGTCTTATGCTCCTTGAAGCACAAGCAGTTTTCCTGTGGCTTACCTTCCTTTTAATTTAAAGTTTGACTTCATTTTTACAACACGTAATCACATTTGCTTCATCTGAAGTCCAAACAAAATGTAGAAAGAGAACATACATACTCCTGATTTCAGATTGGGATGAACCAGTTTTAAATATTTAAATATTATTTTAAATATTTCTTTCAGATGCTGATAAGCCCTTATGAGTACCAATCTTGAATAATGATTATATGGAGAGTAATATATACTGTTTTGCTGAACAAAGGCAAAAAATAAAATCTGAAGGGGAAAATACGACTTTTTTTATTAATTGCTGTTCTTTGTGAATTCAGAAATGTAGTTAGTCTTTTCAGCAAAGCTTTAAAATATGTGTTGTTTTGAATGATATATTAGAAAGTATGTTTTCTGCACATTCTTCACAAAATTATTTAGCAAAAAAAATTAATTCACCAAAAATTTGTGACTGAACATGTTCATATTTTTATATTAATGTATACATACAAGTGTGTGTGTGTATATATATAAAGCTATAATTTTTGTAACAAGAAAAGGCTCATCAAGTCCTTTGCCATTGTGCATAGGCTGGTAAATAAAATTTCAACTCTAAGAGAGTTTGAACTGTGTTTGACCATAAGGTGGTGAACTGACAGACGTTGTGCTGCACTGTAACAGCACTGTAATGGTCACTCTAACTGTGAGCATTTCCGTATGTCAGAGAAGCTGCCCAAAATGATGGGTGACTGTGCTTATCACTATATGTTTTATTTGGATGTAATGAAAAACAGTGCCATTCTGTTTAAGCTAGAATTGGGAAGGGAGTATCAAGGTTTCAGAACTATCCATTCAAACAGGGAAGTGTCGAAGTTTACCACTGTTAGAATAAGAAGTCAAGGAGTAGTATTTGGCTGTGTTCTTCTCTGCTCCCTGCAATTTATTGCACTTTTCCTGACTGACCACATTATTACCTAAATCCAGTCATTTGAGGACTCCACTATTTCTAAGAGTTTAACTAAGTCCTTTCCTACCTTTACAATATTATCAGTGTGCACATACACTTTCTAGTTTCATTTGTGTACATTGATGCAGTAGCAAGACTTTTTAAGTATTGCTGAAAGACATCACCATTCTCTGAAACTTTATCTAATTGTTGTCAAACCAGACACTTAAATTCTAGGGAGAACAGATTGTTTTTGGAATTCATCTTGAAGACTCAGAAGGTCTGGGATTTACCCTTGAAGCTGTTCAGTTCAGAATAATTCATTAATGTCAAATAAAAGACCCTGTAAAGAATAATGTTTATTCCTCTAAGCCTCTACTGAAGGACTGTGTAAGCACTTTTTGAACGTTTAGTCTTGGAATAAACCTTTTGAAGTGAGGAGTGGAAGGAACATGGCATGAAGGTTGTGTGTTCAGTTGATTAATTGTTCATCCACATTTGGCCAACTGCATGCTTTTTTCTATGGAAACCTGTTGTCAGAGTATAGTGGTTTAGGGAAAAGTACCCCAAGCATCAGGAAAACAGGTAGCCAAGGATGTATTTACTTGTGCTGCCGTGATCACAGTGGCATTGAGATAGTTATGGTTTGGCATGAATGTATTTGAGGCATTGCTCCATAAAGGCTCAGCAAAAATTAGGGTAGATGTTTAGGAGAAGCTGCATCACCCCCATCCCAGACTGCACTCTCCTCATCTTAGGTGCCCTAGGGACCAAGCAGGTGGCAGAGCTGCTGCTTCCTACTTTGAATCTTGATGTACTGTAGTACGTGTGTGTGTCTCTTCTCTGTGCTAGATGTCATTCTTCGTGGGAGTCTGGATAAATATTTCAGTCTGTAGGAGTTCAAAAGAGCTAGGTATCACCTAGCAACAAGCATCTCACTCTCTACCTCCTGCTTCTCCTTATTTTTATTAAAGTATCTGTTAGAACCAGAAGTTGAAGCATTAAGGTAATTTTCAGAAATATTTTGAGCAACTTTAGATATTTTTGTTATGACGTTACTGTAGAGCAACAAAGATGTTGGAGTGGTGGCGGGCATCTTGAAGTAAGTAATTGTGCCTTGTTTGAGCAGCAGTTGCAATCAAAGATAAGCTAACATTTCAGCTGGAGACAAAATAACCCTTATGATCTCAGTTGCTGGATAGCAAATGATCCTTTTGGTCTTGTGAGGTCTGCAGTTACACTTAACCTAAACTGAATTTTAGGCTGTACTACCTGGTTCATCTTGCAGCTTGTAGTGTCTGCTGGTGGGACAGTGCGTTATGTTGAAATTTAAGACAAGTTTTTTTGCATACAGCTTTGTGGCAAAGTGTATTGGCTAGTTGCAGTTACAGTGGTACAGCACTCAGTTTACAAAGATCCTGGGGACCAGACCCAGTTCAGGAAAGGTAGACACTTGAAGTGCAGTTGAGGAAGACGTTGGACAGTGCTGGACTGTATGCCAGTATCTCCTATCCCTTATCAGTTTTAAATGTCAAGGACTGTTGTGGATCTGTTGGTTGTGGTTAATGTGCATTTTATCTGTAGCTTCTGGAAAATGTCGCTTAGTGGAGTTTATGAATGTCCCTGCAAGAGTCAGAAACTTAGGGAAAAAGGACAAATGTGTGGCTACTGTTATTACAGGGGTAGCTATCCTTAGCACTGGGTTGAGGATAACCTGTGTTCCTTCATCTTGGAATAGTGCTGAAACTGAACTTTCAGTGGTCCTGCCTTACCTGATCCTGCCGGGGTGGTCTTGATGAGTTTGGGAGAAGTCGTGCTGGTTCTGGGGAAGTTTGGTATGACTCAGGGCGTTTGAAAAGGGTTGCAGAAGTCAAAATACAGATCTAAGTGCTTTCAAGAAGAAAAATGCATACTTTAAAAATAAAATAGATGATGTAAGAAGGTGACTAGCACAGTTATACCCAAATAAGGGTTTTTTTTTTTTTTGAGGGAAAAGTTGATAAATCCTGATTCAGCAGATGACTTAACTTTGCAAGTGAGTAGGTCTTTTCCAAATGTATGTTCTCATACCTGTCTGAATTAGAAAAGAGTAAAAATAGTACAAGAAATAATTTGTTACTGGATTAACATGAGTTTCCGTTTTAATCAGCATGTAAAAGATAAGTAAAAGTGATCCCAGTGCAGACTTGTTTTGTAAATGAACTAATGTGGGTTTATATGTTCAAAAGTGTTCTATTTGTAGAGATATGGGTACTTCTGCACCCATAGGGACTTCTGTTTTTCCTGAAATATGCTCAGCATGATTGCCCTGAAGCTCTTCTCATGCTGCTTGATGTGGTTCAGGAGTCTTGCTCAGCTCCACCAGGGAGTGGCCATGCTCATCGGGGTGGGGCTGTTAGGATATCTAATCTGATCAAGACAGGTTTTCAAAATGGACTAAGCGTAACCAAATTTTTTTCTTTTCTCTTGCTGGAAAAAAGGGAATCCAGTATTTGGTGGCATTCATAAATGCCTGGGGTCTTAAAACACTATTTTAAGGTGATAGGCTTTTGGTAGAAGAGGACATAATTCTGGTTTTGCCACTTAAATTTCATTCTTTTGGTTCAGAATGATGGTTTGTTCTTTGTTCTGTGATTACCTAAAGAGCCTTTTTGACCTAAAGGTTTCAAATAGGAAATACTGTGCAGTTGTCTTGTTGGATAGATTTTCTTCTACTATAAAACAGCTTGATGCAAATGGAAGATGCTTCTACTTGGACTTCAATGTCTGATTTCATACTCCTCATAGTAGAAACTAACATTTCACTACAAGAGACTGAAAACCAAAGTCCAAAGCGGGTTTCATGGCGGTGACACGTGGCAGAATGGATTGTCCCTTTCTTCATATGCATTTCAAAGTCCTTTCATACGAAGTTAAAGCTTCTCAGCACTTTTGAAAATCAGGCCAAACATTTGCAAAGTTACTAGTTAAATGTCATTTTCAGAGGAATGGTTTGCTCTTAATCTCCTCAAAAGCAGCCTAAAATAGAAGCCCTTCCGTAGAGGAGAACACCCCAATGGTGCAAGGATGTGGGCAGTTTAGTGCTTGTTAATTGAAGAGAATTAATATGCAAACCCAGTTACTTGTCATTGCTGAAGAAGTAGCTTTCCCATGAGGAGGACCGTTGGACATGACTTAATAACTCAAAACCAGCTGCAGCTGTGGCTGGTTGGATAGTGTTTTGTTAGGTCTGAAACAGACCCGTGTTTGCTCTGTCACCATAGCCACCGTAATGTAATAGGACTCCAGCGTTGGTGTGTAACTCGAAGCTGAGCGATGTTGTAGGAACATGAGTGTCTCTGTGCATGTAGAGAGGAGTAATGATGAGAAAACCTGGAGAACTGGAAACAATTACAGGTCAAACCCTGTCTTCCTCTTACGGAGACTCCATGAAGCTTTTGGATAAATTGCATTTAATTTAAAAAAAGGAAATGACTAAGTCATTACGTGACCACATCATGTAAGTTCAGGATATGGGAAACATGGTCCAGTTGTCCCATTTTTGGACAAGAGCACAGAGAAAAAAGTGGCTAGAAACTCGAAGATGGTTTTTCAAGTGTGCAGTTTTAAAAGACAAAAAATAATGGGATCTGCTATATGAAATTTTGAAGTAATCGACATAATGCCAAGGGAGATTAAGTAACAAAAGGGAAAGGGAGTCTGCAAGATGCACAAGAGAAGACAAATAATCTACAACAGTTAGTATGCTTACAGGCTATGATATTAAGTTACTTTTAGTTAGGTCAGTGTTTGAATTGATTTTGCAGCTTTTTATAATTGATACGGATAGTTGAAACTTGCTTTCTTCTATTAAACTTAATATTTTCTTAGAAATAAAATCTTAAGTGCATGATGTTTAGGCAGTATGATAGTAGCACACTATATGAATGGACTATTTTTATTTTCTTAAGGGAGCTTCTTGTCTTCTTTTCACTGTAAAAGTTTGTGTAGTATTTGGAAACCTGTCATGTTGTCATATATACAGCAGTAATGAAATCCTGGAATGTGGTTTAAAATCAGGCAGTTGATGCTCTACTGCTATTTGAAGGATTACCTTATTTTGAATGATAGAAGAATAACAGCAGATTGTTTATAATAATTCTGACAGCAGATTTATATTCCTGACTTCACACCATTTCTGTTATTAAGAGAGACATATGTAAGTAGCATTTGTTCCTGGATATGTGCACATATTCTGGCTAGGGGTTTAAGACATCCTGCCTATTATTTAAATTTTGGATATCTGAAGGGTTTTTTTCTCCCCCAGGGCTTTTTAAAAAAGTTGGACTGCCGGGTTTGTATCTTTTCGTAGACCTGAAGGAGCCTCAAAACATAAATATAATATTCAAATCTCTATATGTTTTTTCCTTTTCTAGATTAACGTAGAATCATAGGGTGTTTTGACTTGGAAGGGACTTAATGATCATCTAGTTCCAGCTTCCCTGCCATGGACAGGGATGCCACCTCCTAGGTCAGGTTGCTCAAAACCTCATCCAATCTGGCCTTGAACCCTTTTAGGGATGGAGCATCCACAACTTCTCTGGGCAATCTGTGCTTTGCCACTCTCACAGTAAAGAATTAATTTCTAACATCTAATCTACATCTCTCCTCATTTAATTTGAAACCTTGCCTAATGGTATGTGCCCATGTAAAAAGTCCTTCTCCAGTTCTCTTTAGCCCCTTTAAGTACTGGAAGGTGCTGTGAGGTCTCCCCAGATCCTTCTCCAGGCTGAACAACTCCAGCTCTTTCAGCTGCTCTTCACAGGGAAGATGCTCCAGCCCTCTGTTCTTCTTTGCAGCCTCATAACTAAACTAATCATGTGTCTATAGGAAACCTTGAAAGAAATACATATTCAGATTTTGTTGTGATCTTGACAGTTTTTAATGTGTTACTGTTGGGATCATGATAGTATTTCTGGGAAATACAGTTTGAAATATTGGTAAAGAATGTTCGCCCTCTGTAGCTGCTGGAAAGTTTACCTGTACAAATGCAGGGTACTTGTACATAATGGGCTCAGAAGTCTAATAAAGGATTTAGTGAGCTGAAATAGCAGCTCGGATGTTAAAAACACAGAGCTTTGACTAAAATCATTAGATAAGAGGAAACATAAGACTTTCTCCAATATACTTTTTTCATTGTATTTATCCATTTTTGTTTGAAGTGCTTATAACTTTACTGTTCTTCTGACCTCTGTTTTGCTATGGAACAGACATTTGTGGTTAGATTTTTTTGTATTTACATACATGACATATTTGAGAAATTACAGAACTGCTCAGAAAATACACGAATTAAATGATTTAATATTTTCTTTTTCAGGATTGAAGTGGATCTAGGGAAAAATGGATGACTGAATATTCATTTGAAGAGGAAAGCCATAAAAGTTGGTTGACATTTTTACAGCCATATGCATTATATGTATTAATGCCGTTATCAAAAATTTATATTGTGTTATAAAACAGAATAGCTTAAATAACTGGCCTGAGCTTTGTATGCTGTATTGTCTTTGAGGCAGGGGAATTCTGTAGCTTAACAACTGTGGCTTAATGCAATGTTTGCTGGCAATACCTGAATGTTCAGCAGAAAACGCAGTAGTATGTTAAGGAAATAAGTAATTCCTTTGGAGAAAGGTGTTTGAATGTGTTCACACACAGTGGTGTTCATCATTTTTCTGTGCAAGGATGAAGGGGGAATTAGAGGGGTGTTGCCTTCCATTAGGGTTACTGAGTATGACGGTTAATGTGTTGTGAAGTGGCACTCAGATGCCACATTGACAGGTGCTGTTTAAGAAGTCAACAGGAGATGATCTCTTTGAAAGTTGTCTTGGTGCTTTGTTTTCTTGTGATAGAGAGGTTGTTTTACTGTGCAGTGAAGGTTGTTTTAATTGCTGTGCCTTTTCTGTGATAGTTAAAAAGGAAGAAGCTGTTGGTGGACCTCCATGACTGGCTACTGTTTTAATACACCAAGCGTTGACCTCTGAGCTATTGGTGACTATAAAGGATAATGTTTTTCTGGAGTGGTATTATAACCAATTCCCACCAAGACTGTTTAAATGCAGCTGATGCTGCCTGTGGATTTACATCAGAGCAAATAAATTGTATTGACAAATGCAGGTTGTGGTACAGTGGGATGCAGGGCATGGTCCAGGGGGATGCTGTGCAGCAGCTTGGCTAAATGAAGCATTCTGGAAACTCCTAATAGTCAAGGAAGGATGTTATTGTGGGAAGCCTGTTTCCTTGAGAGCTTCTATCAACCCCTGAATCCCAGTCAGGGGTGGAAACAAAAAAACACCAAAAACCCCAGGGGTTTTTTTCCAAAGCACAGTATTATTTCAGTACTAGAAATGTGAGTCTACGGTTCCGTTAACTTAGCAAAGTAGTTCAGGAGGACAGAGTCTTATTTTTCTCAGTGATAATTCGGTTTTATCAAGCTTTTAGTGGTTCAGAAATTTTGCAGTTTATGAACTACTGGCCTGGATACAGAAGAGTATAATCCCTTCTTGGGTAAACTTTTTTAGTGTTCACAACAGGTAGTGGATGTGCTGATTCCAAATACCTCAAATGCATGAAATTTGGGGGGATCATCTGTGTCCTTGAATTTTTTCTTCTGAAGTAACAGCCAGCAAAACAATCTTCAGAAGCATCCATCTGCTTTATATAGTGCAGGTCCCAGAAAACACCTCCAGCCTCCCAGAGCCATATTTAAACCTTAATAGAGACAAAGTGGTATTAGTAGCTGTGCAGTAATGTACACAATTTTTTCCATGGGGTCAGGGGTCCATATGCCCACATGAGGCAGCAGTTGTTGCCTGCTAAAACTAGAGCACAAAATCTTGAGGAATTTCCCTTTGGTTTGATTGCTGACAAGTCGGCGGCTGCTGCCCATACCGCTGTCTAACAGCTTGGGATGGGTCAGTGTCGTGGCAGAGCAAACGCTTCCCTGCTCACATCTCTTGGCTATGAATAGCAGAGGGAAAAACTGATACTGTCCAAGCCTTACTTCCATCTTTCAGAACTGCAGTGATAAAATCCTATATATACAAACTCGGGGAGGCACTTCACTGACAGAAAGTTTGAGAAGGTAAAAATACCAAACTAATTATCTGTAAGCCATCTCTGGATATGATTATGTTACAGTGCACTGCTCTTGCTGTCCAGGAGACAGCACAGAGCAGTACTGCCATAGTGTGGGAGTGTTCTGTGTTGGATTGAGAAGTAACTGGGACAGGCTATGTCTTAGGTATTTGGTTTGGGAAGTGGCACCAGGGCAGAAGAAGTTAAGGATTGATTTCTTGAGATGGGCTGTTGTGCAGAGAAGGGACGGCTTCCAGATGAAGCAAAAGACTCTTGAAAGAATTTGACCTTTTTGCAGGTTTCTTGGGGAAGACTGGAACTGCGTGAATATCTGTTAGCTGTGTATCTCTGTTCCTCTCTCTGCTTTTGTTTTTCTGGCTCAATACAGAGTGGTGGAATACAGAAGGAAGAACTGGAGAACAGGGCGACCTCTTTCTTGTCAAGCCATAGTTCTACTGTCTCATGCCTTCTGATGACATCCCACAATAATTGTGGGGAAGCTGCTCAAAATATGTGCCGATAAGGAAGGGGGTACTGAGTTATTTCTTTACATGTTTTCTGTTTGGCAGCCCTTGCAAATGTAGGACTCTGAATCCAGCTGGTAATCTTTTATATTAGGAAAGTACCATGATTAAATCATATCACTGAATAAGAAAAAAAATGTGGTTACATGGAGGAATTCAAAGTTCGAGGCTAAAAATTCCTTTTCTGGGAAGAAATGATTCCAGAAAGCTTAAGCAATAGAGGTGGAGAAGGCTTCTCTGTGGTTACTGTTAAGATCCGTTGATAAGGTTCTGGCTCCCAATAAGGAAGAGGTTGGATTTCAGCCAGCACTCTGCCTTAGCTTTTTGCTTTATTGCTCCTCTGCTAATCTAGTTTTGAAAGATTTTCATTGCTAACATGAAAATGGTAGTGTATTGTTGGGACTGTAAACGACTTGTGTTATGTTGTTTGTATGTTAATATTAGTATATTTAAGGTCTTCCTTGGTCTGCCATGGTGTTGTATAAATAAGTAACAGCTAAGCATATATGCAACTAATGAAAGAAAAATGAACATAATTCTTTCTGTCTCGTAAAGTGAGGTTAGATGAATATCTAGCAGAAGAAAGAAATATGCAAAAGTAAACCTGACAGCAAATGTGTACATTGCATGCATGCAGCTTATGATGCTTCTGCATTTTCTGTAACACTGACAGCTGCATCCAGTGTTACATTTTTCTGTTGTATCAGATATTTAAAGTTTGTTTTTCAGTGTACAGTGGCTGAATTGGGGTTTAGGAGGAGTGAGACTTGGGTAGGAGCTGGCAAGGAAATGGGTAACTGACAGAGAAAAACTATAGCTCAAAGGTTCTGGGCAAAATAAAGATCAAGACTTCAAAACCAAGTAAATGGGACTGAGAGAAGGTCGGAGAGAAAAGCTAAAGGGGGAAAGAGGTTGTTCAGATTGGAAAAGCACAGATCTGGGTTGTACTTAAGGAGTGGCCATGGGTGCAATCACACCACTCACTGTGGTTTCATGAACAACTTCTAGAAATAACACCAGGCAGTTTGGTTGATCAGGTTTAATGATGTCCTGAGTTATTTAATACTGAAAAAATATGAACAGCACTGAGTTTAGTGGTGTAAGGTTGCTTCCTAATTTTCTGTCATGTCTTTAAAAAAAAAAAAGGCAAAACAAAACCAACCAAGAGCAAACTTTAGCTCAGCTGTTTAGAGGGGGTGTTTCTTGAGCTGTCAAAGGCCCACCCCAGTTCAGAAGTCTCCCAGTCTCTGATGTGCCCTCGCCTCACCTCCTGTGGCTCCTGTGCAGAGCAGGGCATGAGAAGGTGCAGAACCAGCAAGCTGCTGATTGCGTGCCTGGGGCTCTACTCCACGCTCCACTGCAGGCTGGGCAAGTCCCTGGGTCATCTCATCTGACTCAGGATCTGCCCTGGTTTTGTGTGGAGTTTGGATTAATTGGACTTCAGCTTTTTCTTTTTCATGATTTTGAAGTCTGGTCATGATAAAAAATGATTTTTTAAAATGTATTTGAAAATGTTTCAAGGTTTATGGTTTTATTAGCATAGTCAGGGTAGTGGTAACAGTGTGGTGATATGTTTGGTTTTTCTTGTCAGCTGTCACCTCTGTATTGCAAACAAATGCAGTTTTTCTAGAAAGAAGGTGGCTGCTCTTAAGGGATCTTTCTCATCTAGCGTCATTCAGTGGATTCTTGGAATATAATTATGACTAGAAACATCAACTTGGTAAAATACATTAATCTCAAGGGAATTACTTTTCACTGACCATCAATCTATCTTTGTCATATGTTTTTCAGTTTAGATTACTCTCAGGCAAAGAGGCTGTAGTGTGATGTTTTCTCTTAATTCATTATGGTTATAAATTAGTTGGATAAAACAATGTAACAGATGACTACTTAAAAATGACTGATGGCCTCATTCAGCAAGGCAGGGGGACTGTGAAGTTCTTTTGGTTTCATCTGTTGTCTAGAGTTTATCAAGATGGGTCCCTTAACATTCAATTGGTGGTTGATTTTTTAATGAATATTTCACAATGTAAGTAGATGCAGGCAGTTGTCTGGAGCTCAGACATATTCAGAGGATGGATCTCCTTTTACTTGCTGTCACTGAAAAATGTAAAAGTTACGCTGGAACTTCAGAGTGGGAGGAAAGCTTTTCCCCAAATCTTTTTATTACAGAAAGGGAGGAGCAACAGTGATTTTCTTTCTTTTCCAGTTCGTTACATCAGCAGCCACATATTGTGCTGTCTCTTGCTCCTGTCTTTTCCCACTGGCGCTGGAGTGTTTGGCATGATCGCTGTAGCCCCAGGTTTGCTCACTGTAGGCTGAGCCCTGCTGCGAGTGGGGTGATGTGAATTGGGAGCTGATGCCCATGGCTGAAAAATTGCTGATGTTATTTCCAACATTGGTATTTTCCAGGGAGAAAAAGGCATTTCAGATGGCTTGCAACAAACCACTTCAACTTCGTGAGCTTGGATATGAGCTCTTTCCTGTTCCCCTTGCTTTTGTAAAGTTATGGAATGATTTCTGAAATGACCTTGGTGTTCTTATTAGGCTTTCCTTGTGGACAGCAGTACAAAATTTGTTCTACACAGCTCATTTCTTCATTTCTGCCAGACAGGTGCTTTCATAATCTAAATGGTTTCTTGTTTATGGATACTGGGTCTTGGCTGCATTCCATTCATTTCCTAACTCTTTTGGTGACACGTGTACATGTAGATTATGGACAAATCATGATTAGCAGTTGACTTGTGATCTGACCTTGTTTAAATGAAATTGGGTTATGATTTTTAGGGTTTTGTTTTTGTATTTCGCTTCTGTCAGTGTGGATGGGGGTAAAACATCTATAGGGTATCCCAGCCATTGCTTTTAAGTTTTATATGTGAAAAATACAATATATTTCAGAAGTGTTATTTTACTAGTTGAAGATAGCTGGGGTCTTTTTGCGTTCTCACTCTTCAGAAAGGCATAGAAAGTAGGCACAGGATGAGTTAGGCTTGCCCTATCAAAGCCTGATCTTCTGCAAAATCTTAAGCTTTGCTCTAAAATCAGTACAGAGATCTTCATATGTTATAAATAAGGTTGTATTCTCAAATAGTCAGAGGAAAGTTGTCCAAAAGGCTTTGTTCATAACCAGGAGAAAGGCCTTTGGCTCAACTGTGGTGTGCAGGGTTTGCATCCAGTGTCTCACAGACTTCTGCTCTGCTTGAAGCTGCTGTGGAATATTGGTTTTTGAATTAAAATCCTTTTTATTAAACAGTTTTTTGAAATAAGAAGAATGGAGAATTGCATAAAAGAGGATGGAAGCAATTTTCATGTGAGGTGAGGTGTAGGGGAGTAAGGCAGCCCACACTGTAGTGCAGTTCACAGGAAAGTAGTTTGTCTAGAATTGAGAAAATGTGATAAAAATGTGGAATATTTAAAATGTTCTTTTCACAGTTCAAGTCATTAAAATTACCAAGTGTCATTGTAAAGCAAAGGTAGATCTTGCTGGTGTTGCTTGGATCACTTCTCCACAAAGAGATAAGTGGTGAGGATGGTCTGTGGGTAGTAAATTGTGAATGTAGGTAAAAGCTGTTTAAGAGCTTGCTTCAGCATCTACTGACATAACTCAGTTCTGTAAAGTGCCTTTTAAACTACTCCTGAAAGTTAATAGATAACCCTTTATGATTTTATTTAGTAAATGCGTTAGCATCTATAATTTGTATTACTTACTGCTGTTGATTGTAAGGCTCGGGGTGCGATAACTTCATCTGATTATTTAAGGTCATAGGGAGCTTTTAAATGCATCCTGTGATCACAATCCTCCTGTAAATGTTGCTTTGTGTTTTAAAGTTTGGGAATTTTTTTGTTGGGTTGAGGGTGTTCTTTGTTTGGTTTTTAATTCATATTGGGAGTGAAAAAAATTCAAAAAGGTTAGTCTTGAAAAGATCAGCAAGAGCTGAGAGCAGACTTAGCAAAATCTATTTCATGTGTGCATGAAATAACAAATAGCTTTATAATGTGGGCAAAGACACCCTTGGTTCCCATTTCTGATGTTGAAAATGTGTGGTGTGTGGTGTTCCTCTACTGGGAGGGAGAGATATGTTAAAAACAGGGTTCCTGCATCTCAGATGAAGCAGAAACTGATTCCTTGGCCTCTTGTTTCCAAAATTTTTCTTGTATGCTATATATGAACTAGAATGATGGAAACAGGCTAAAGATCTAGGTGAGAAATTTTCAGGTGAGCATTTAGTCAGTTCTGGCTATACTGGGAAGTGAGCCAAGATTGTTACTGGTTTAGCTTAGATCAGGAAATGCTTCAATGCATGTCCAGGCCCATCAGGCTTTGTTTCACCTCATGGAATGACCCAGGGCTGCACAAGCTAGGTAACTTGGAAGAAACCTAGTTTGGTGTTTCCAAACCACTGTCTATTTCAAACCACTTTCTTCAGTTCCTTTTTCAGCCTTGATACCTCTTCTGGGGGCTAGTTCTAACTGATGGGACATAATCCACAGGGAACTAGATTGCAAATGCCTGGATTAGTTCTTTTCAATTTCAGTCATTTTGCTGAAGGCTCCTGTCTTGTTCTAGTCAGCAGAGAGCAGTAAGCATCTCCAGAGGGCAGTTCTTCCCATGGGATTTCTCTGTCCTCCCTGGAAGGACATCTCTTCTGCCTGTAAGTTATGATTGTACAGAAACTATGAGTATGTGACGCTTCATTCTGCTGGACTCGTTCTTCAGCCCATGGGTTTCCAAAACACGCCTGAGCATCCCTTCTCTTGCAGCCTGATTTCTCTGCTGCCACGCGTTCTCTTGGGAATGAAAGAGCAGTCACCACGCTTGTTTCACCTTTTAATCCTAGTGCACTTAGTGAACAATTATACTAATTCTAATAATGACTAAATTTATACTACTCCAGAGAGGGAAGCACAAGGCATTTAATTTCAGAGCTGTTTGACAAGACCATTTTGATGTGTGTATTTTCAGAAGTATGACACAAGTTTCCAAAGTGCCTAATGGGAAGAAAAATGTTTAAAATCATACTCTCTGATTTTCAGTTTCCAAGAAACAGAATAATCTTAATTGTTGTTGAGCATGACCCATCAAATAAAAAAGATTTAAAACAGATACACAGAACTTGCTACTTCAGCTTGTTTCATAATGACCTCTTTTTGGTCATTAGTTATCAGCATGTAAGTTTGCATGGAAAGAAAAGATACTTCTCTTGTGTGGAGGTGTTTATTTTAAATATCATGAAGCATCACAATTAATTGCATTTTAGAGTTAATCTTTTCTTTGCGATGAGAAGGGGAAAAACGTCCTCCATCTCAACAGTAGTGCTGATTAAGATACATTGAACCAGATACTGAAATACTACGTGCTCTTATTTTCATTTTCCTACATATCTGACAATAAGAATTTAGTGGTAGAAATAAATGCATTTGGATTTTAGTATTTTTTTACATCCTGTGGAGAGAGTAATATCAAACAATGGCAATTTGTCACTTCTTATATGATGTTGTAGAAGGATGTGTTAGAATTCAGTAGCTACCACATAAGGACAGGACAGTTTAATACTGATATCCACTGCTAACAGACCGGAATAATGATTTCACTGGATATGGTATTTTCCTATACCCAACGATGTGTCTGAAAGAGAAAATAAGCTCTCAGTATTAGCCTAAATCTCAGCTCGCTCTTGCGCTTCCCATGTGGTGATTCATTAAGTCTGTCTTGTGCAGAGGTTTGGTGATGAGTCAGGAAAGGGCAAGTTCTCTGCTTTACGGCTGTCACCTTCTTTCGAACTTTGCTATTTACTGAAAGGTTTTTGGTGTTCAATTTGGTAGCAGTCAGCTGCAGCTGTGATTGCAGTCAGCTGTGATGGACATGCTGGGCATAGCTCAAGTGAAAACAAAAGCCTAGGCTTTCAAACATTATAGGTAAATGTGTGCTGAGTTTCCACCTTAATTTTCTTAAACACATCATAAAAGGTGTCTTAGAAATAGCAAGAAACAAAACATAATTTTTTCTTGGCTTTATTTTTCCTTTTGTTTTTCTTAGAGAGGATGGTACAACCCTCAAAACCCAAACATTTGGAGTTCAGTCTAAATTTCATTAAAAATCATGTGAACTTGGACTTAGGTATTTCTGAAGTGAGATGACAGTGAGAATCTCTCTTGCAAATTAAGAAGTAAGGAGTGTCTGTTGGTCTTAGGAAGATGAAAATTAACTTAGATGTGTAGGTTGTCTTAAGTGCAGTGGAACTGAGATGATATTTGCTGAACTACTCTTTGGAGATTTACATAATGGATGAGATACAGGAGTTCCAGTCAGCATGACAGTGGAGTGTGTCATAGGATATAAAACAAGTGAATTGCCTTAATAATCTCTGCAGAAAGCAAGGATAATATTTTTTTTTTTAATATGGAAAAAGAGAGCCAGAGAGTTCATGATATCCTGGCTGTTCATGTATGTGGAACCAAAACTTTCTTTAGAATGAGCTGAATCCATTCAGCCATCATGCTTTCTTATTGAGGACTTTCGTAGCTCTTCAGGAAGGACAAGGAACATGAAAATACCTCTTTTATGTAGTAAAATGAGGTGGTAATTCATGGCTTGGTAGAAGATGCTCATAACAGGCTGGGTAATCATGCTAACTGCTGTATATTTAAATATATGGAAAGCATTTATAAACCAGGTGTACCTCCTGTTTAGTTCCATAGTGGTAATGATAATTTCAAAAGTTTTAGAGCCTTTGTCATTTTAAAGTGGGTGCATGTTGGAAAGAAGCTTTAATATTAAAAGGTTACAGGATTTAATTTTTTATAAAACCAATTTACCCACTTTGGTTGGCATGGAAGTTTTTGTTTTTCTACTTCAGCTGGTATCTTTTCAGCATGGAAAACAGACATAGAAACACTGGAAAAGTGAAATAGTTAAGTGTAGGTGGTAATAACAACACTCAACTCCTGTTGTATGCTTTCCAGCTGTGTATTTGGCTTCAAGCAAGAGTCGGACTCTCATGTTATTCTGAGTATAAATGTGCCATTGCTCTTTGATCTGCAGCAAAATTTCCTGACGATCAAGGCTACTTAGCACTTTTGCTTGAAGGAAAAGATTTACTTTTGGGCATAGCAAGTTTCCTTAGGTTCTGGTTTTTGTGAGCTATATGCAGCTTAAGAATTCTTTTGTGTTAATCTTATGTCAACGCTAATTCTTCTAGAAAAGCCTGAGGAAGTAAACTCATCATAAAGTGTTGCACAGAAAAAAGGCATTTATCTACCTAATGTGAAACCAGGTTATCAGAAAAAAAGTCATAATTTATTGAATGTACTGCTTTTATTAATGAAAAAACATATTTTCAGTGATTTCATCAGTGACGGACAATACCTAGCCAATCTACTAGGTATGCTGTGCTCCACTGCTAAATGCTGCCTGGGATTAGTTCTGCAAGATTTCCTTTGGATACTGGATAGCATTTATTGTTTATCAGTTGATGTGCAAAGTTAGATTTTTCTTTTTGCCAGTCATGGTGTTTTTTCCTGTGTTTCTAGTAAATGTGTTATTTCTGTCAAGTCACAAGTCTGTAGCAGTAACAGTTACTGCAGTGTGCAAGGGAGGGCACCAAAGTGATAACCTGTCTGCTTATGTTTGCTGCTGTCGCTCCACAGTGCCAGCCTGGTGGGATCAGACCGAGGAATCTTTTATAAGAACAGAGTTGTTTTCATGAGAAAGTGTTTTAAAACACTGAAATTCTTCCACCCCGTTGGCTCTGAAATCTCCCACGTGGGGATCTTTAGAGTAAATAAATAAAAGATCACACCAGGCAAATGTGATTTAAAGTGTTTGTAACTGTTCCCCAAACAGCAGTAAAATCCTAAATATGATATGAGCAAGGCAAACAAGGGGAAAAGTTCACTTCAGCCTCCAGACTTACTGTTTGCACTATGTAGCTGTGCAGCACCAGACCCTGTGGACACAGAAGACGATGCTGAACAGTCATGGTGTCTGAAGGACACTACCCCCCGAGTTAGGACAGCTTCCTCATGCCCTGCTTCTCCACAGCTTGCCCTTCTTTGGAATGTGTGTACATTTGTATCAGAGATGTCTCTTATTTTGAATCCAAACCTAAGTGACCTACCAGTATTTGCCTGAATACAGAGCCAGAAATATTAAATGGTTTGAGTTGGATGAGACTTTAAAAATGCAACCCCCATGCTGTGAGCATGGACACCTTTCACTAGACCAGGTTGCTCAGAGCACCTTTCAAACAGGCCTTCAACACTTCAGGGATGGGGCCTTCAACACTTCACATTCTCTGGGAAGCCTGTTCCATTGCCTTACCACCCTCATAATAAAGAATTTTCTCCTAGTATCTAATCTAACCCTACCCTCTTTCAGTTTGAAACCATTCCCTCTTGTCCTATCACTATATGCACTTTTAAAAGGTCTCTCGCCTTCTTTCTTGTAGGCCCATTTCTGGTACTGGAAGGCTGCTGTAAAGTTCTCCCTGAACCCTTCTCTTGTCCAGGCTGAACAATCCCAATTCTCCTAGCCTTTCCTCACAGGAGAGCTGTTCCATCCCTCTAACCATGCTGATGGCCCTCCCCTGGACTCTCTCCAGCAGGTCCATGTCCTTCCTGTGCTGGGATCCCAGAGCTGATGCAGCACTGCAGAGCAGGGCAGAGGGGCAGAATCCCCTCCCTGGCCCTGCTGCCCACGCTGCTCTGGATGCAGCCCAGGGCACGTTTGGCTTTCTGGGCTGGGAGTGCTCATGGTTGGGTCATGTCCAGCCTCTCACCCACCAGCACCCCCAAGTCCTTCTCAGCAGGGCTGCTCTTGATCTGCTCATCCCTAACATGATTGTGGTGGTTTTGTTAAACTGTTGTTCATTTAGGTAAAATATCCTGAAGGTTTCAGTTGCAAAATGTTACAAGTTGTACAAATCCTAAGGAGTAAGCATTTACTGCTTGTTGTGTTGTTGTACCATGAAGTGTCTGCTGCCTTCACCTCTCTCTGAGATAGCAACTCAGAAATGCTTATCATGCTTTGATGAACTCATATTTCTTGCTAGTGGGTAGTTAAGCCAGCCATTTCCATCCTGTTTTGGCTTGGACTACTTTGAACCCTGCGGACCACTCCAGACAGTCAGCCATGATTCTGCCCTGTATGGTTGCATGTTACTACTAACCTCTTCTTCGGTATTTCAGAGTGATGAGCGTGTGAAGTACTTACTGGTATCCACCTGCAGAATTTCAACAAAAGTTATGCAGTCCAAGTATAAACCTTTACATCTGACCCTAAAGCAGTTGTATGGCAGAATGGGAAGGGTTTTTTGGGAACCCATTTTAAAAGGGTTGCTTTGTCTGAGTAGGGTTCTACAGGACTTGACAATTAGATATAGTCATAATAATATTAACAGTGATGTCTTGAATTAATCTAGTAGCTCCTCACAGTTGAATGGTGATATGACTTCTTTGTTTTTCTTCAGAGTTGTGGTATATTCTCGTTAATACTTAATTTTGTGTTTTGGAGTAATAGATTAATCCGTTGATTTTGCAAGCATTCTTTCATGTTGCAAATAAATTTAGAGTTCTGTTGTTTTTCAGGCATGTGACCAACTGAGAGTTGTCATTACTTAAAAAAACCCAACCAAACCAAACTCCAAAACCAAAACAATAACAAGAACAAAACCACCATAAACTTCCAAACAAATGACAAAATACCAACAGGAACCACCACCCCTGGATGTTTTGGAAACTATTTTAAACTTAAAAATAAATGATGGTAGAATTTCACATTTTTCACTTAAGAGTGGATAATTTGTTCTTCCTGACACCAAACAGGTGATAAAATTGCCAAGCTTTTTTCTAAAATTATTTAAATTATGAATTCATTAATGTCTTCAGACAGTATAGAATATACCTCCTCATGCTAAAGGCATGCATATGCTCACAGACATTGGATGGAAGCTCTGTCTTGATGGTGCTGAGCCAGGGGATGAACATTTTAGGAAACAACACTGACAGTGATTTAACTTTGGTGCTTTTCATCATGGAACCCAGATTCTTTTAGCTGAAGTCCCATGAGGAGTGATTTTTAAGAAAAAGGTCTGTTTTCATGAAAAAGTTCTTAAATTTTTTTTTTTTTACTTTACATGTGAAGTGGTGACTTGGCATGAGCTTTGAGCATGGAAAGCATTCTCGTGAATCAGCTACGTTGGTTGAGGGAATCACTCACTAGATTTGTGTCCAGCAACATTCAGTGTCTGATAAACACTGCTCTTGAAATGACTGTGGCTGTGATTTTAATGGTGAGAATAGTAATGTTTATTGAATTTCAGCATCCAGAATAATGATGGAGGTAGTTTGTCATATTATTAATGTTAGAGGTCTGGGTATCTTCAGAAAGGTGCCGTACACATAACACTCTATGTCTGTACAGAGATTGTTGTTTGAAAATATGAGCAGCTTAACCCATCCAGTTCTTATGGTGCAAAGTAAATCTAATAAAAGCATTTTAGTCTATGTGAGACATAGCTAATGTGGACAGGAAATCATTTTCATCATTTTACACAGTGTAACTAAGCCACGTGTTGGGAATAAATACGTGATTTATACAGGCACAATTTCTTTTTACGTCCTAATGAGAAATGTTAAAATATATTAGTATGACTTGGGACTTGACACATGCTCTGAAGGCAATGTATGATGCCAAGCAACCAATTATCTCATTGCATTATTTCTTGAAAGCCTTGACATGGGTAAGGTTGCTTTACATTTTTAATGGGAGCATGATGCTAGGTTGATACAGGATGAAAGGATGATACAAATAACAATACTTTGTTAGATCTTCCTGCTGTGCAATGTATAATCAGGTGCTCTGACTTAAAGAGCACTAATGAGAATTTAAAGACCTAGCGGGGCACGTTTAGCAGTCACACATGATTCTGTCAAATGCTTTTGCAAAGGGCACCTCTGATGCAAGGTACAGTTCAAAAGCAGGTAGGAATGAATAGTTTTATTGTATAGCTTGGTGTAATACTTCTGTGTGTTTCAGTGAGCATAGCAATAGGTTGCAGTGTGCTGGTGCTTTGCCAAGTGCTGTTGTTTGGCTGGGATTTTTACCAGTCATGAAACCAGCCAGGAGCAGTAGTACCCATGGGCAGGCTGTATCACTGCGTTTTCAGCGATCGAAGAGTCACTGAGAGGAACGAAGGGAGAGGGCTCTGAAGTTATTATTTGAAGTCTGTACTAAGCTGTAGATGCTGAGTGCTGACCATCTCATTTACCTCTACAATAAATGTCAGGTAGTGAAATCCTGCAGAACAGACGGTGGCCTGCCTAGCTTAAGATACCTTTTGGCAGTGATCTGTACCAGGTACTTGGCAGAAGAATGTCAATTCATTCTGGAGTGCAGCTCTTGAGACTGAAATGCCATGGTTTGGAGCCGATTTGACTTTCATGTTTTTGACATGTATTATATATAAAGAAAAGACATTAAATGTGTTTTCTGTTAGAGGAAACCATCTACCTTACTTGCTTCTGCTTTCAATAGTCAGTAATGGATGCTTAGGGAAAGAATGTAGCAAGTCTGTTGTGTGAGTGATGGGTATTGCCTCAGTACCTCTTCCAAGTTTGCAAAAGTCTAGGACACGGATACTTGCATAGCCAGAGATTGTATCTGTATTTTTGTCCTGATAATAGCTCTTGGTAAACAAATGTGTAGAAAAGTCCAGTTGTTTTTCAGCCAGTATCTAGCTCATCAGACAAGCAGACTTGGTCATGAGACCAGCTTCCCTCTGTGTGTAAGTCATGGCTTCCAGTGCAAATCCTGTGGTTTCCAGTTAGCACCTACTTTGAGTAGGAGGTTGGACTGGAGACCTCCTGAGATGCTTTCCCACTAAATTATCCTGTGATCCTAAGAAAAAAACAGCTTGGCTATAGCATTCATTGTTCCCCCAGTTTTTCTGTGATACTTCATTCTGTAAAATGATGTGGTATAAATGAATTGTGCATTAGCTTGTCTTTTGCCTAGATACACACTTGTGTATTTTGTTTATAACCTCAAATCATACTGCCGAATTTGATTGGCTTTATATAGCAAGTGTGGTATCTCTGCCTTTTAAAGAAGTTTTAATGGAAGTTCAAAGTGTCTGTTAATGTAGTACTGCATGTGGTACTTGCATATCTCTTTCTGATGTTTTCTTGGGATTTTTATGGCTATGTCTGTAGTTACTTAAACTATTCTTTCATCTTGAAGTTTGTCATTATTATAATAATTGGCAATAATTTTGTGCAGAACACTTGTTTTTTAAATGTGTTTGAGGAATCACAATTTCTTTGAGAATCTGTGAGAAATGCATGTTGGCGACATTTTAAAACCTGTTAATTAGGAATTCTTAACACTTAATTAGAATTGCCTTTAAATTGAGTCCTAATTCTACCATAATTTATTGCTTGTGGAATCTAATTGGACAGTTTTGCACATAAGCATTTTGGTCATTCTGTCTTGAGTAAGAAAGTACCTCATGTGAGTAGTTAGGTATTGGCTTGATCTAGCAGTTGATGCAGTTAGTCTGAGAGCAAAACGTTATTTTATACAATTCTAAAAAATATTTGGTAGATACTTACCTCAATTCATGAATAAGAATTTGTGTCTGTGTTTCATTCGCTAAGTGAACAGAAATCAAGAGTTTTCTTTTTTTGAACTGTATTTTCCCTTTTTATGAGTTTTGTACTACTCACAAGCTTTAATATTAATATTTTTGTCAGGAGTTTCCACTGAAGCCTGTGGGGAAAGGGAAACCTCAGACTGTTGTTAAATAGAACAGAGATTGGGTTGGGACAGGGTGTTAAACATTTGCAGTTTGGGAGTTTCATCACTCTTTCTTTGAACATGTCAGAATAAGTGAGTTTGCTGTGTGGTGAGAAGCATGTACAGCAATTGCTGTTCCTCCATGTGCATGTAAGGTGCAGGGAAAGGTCATGGAGTAATGCTTAGTTTCTGGCATGTAGTCTGACTTTTTCATCTGAGTGTGCAATCATTCAGTTTTATTTAATTATTCCTGTGTTATTTTGGCCTGTTAGTGAATCAAGTGAGCTTTATATATGCTTTTGATAACTGACTCTGCTTGTGAGCCTGAGACTCTGATCACAGCCCTAATTTGCAGCTGGAACAGGGCCATTGAAAGAATACTTGGTGCCTGTGGGATCTGTGACTTTGTACATGAACTGTGACAGATAGTTTCTGAGGTTCTGTGTGAACCGTCCGTGCGCTTTGCGGGTATGTCCTACCATACTTGGTGTTGGAAGGTGCAACTGCACACAAGGTGTCTTCCTCCTCCTCAAGGCTGCTGTACCTGTCATGGGCAGCGTGACAGACTGAGCTGGAAAGGAGTCACTGACTTCTGGGAACAAGTTGTTCTCTTATGGGTGCTGTATACTGCTCTGTCTTTAATAGTAAAAATCCCCCAAAGTTTTTAAAAATTGCATGTAAACAAAGTAAATCTGAAATAAAATGTAAGTCTTAGCTGAAATTCCTAAATTTTAGTTGGGTTTTCCTTGTTTCCCTTTCAGTTCTTCCTGAATGTTGGAGCTCCCAGATCAGTGAGAAACAAGGAATTACCCTTACTTACCTGCTGTATAGAAGCAGTATCAGTTGCCTAACATTCCTGTGGCTCAGTTGCTAGAAGACACTAGGCATATTTAATGTTGGCGTAACCTTGTATTGCTCTTGTTGAGAGGATAGAGTTTGTAATGTCTGTGGTTTATAAGAAGCCAGATTTTGGCCCTGTCTGTCAGTATATTGCTATGTTTTATGCTAGAGGAGTGATCATGGCACCTGGAAGAGCAGCAGTTTTGTTGCTGAGCTGAAGGGTTGGGTATGATCCCATGCAGCAGTGGGGCAGACAGTATTATTGGTAGTGTTTGTTTCCTTTGAAACACAAGATGGCAAGGGTCAGCATAGTTTCTGGAGCAAGTGATGCTGCCCAGGCCTATGAAACTGCTTACGGAGTTGTTTCTGTGCTCCCTCTGGTGCTTTGCGGTCGTAGAGCTGAAGGTGCTGTCACTTTGAGGTGATGGTCCCTTTGGACTGCATGGAATGATGGTGCCAAGCACATCCTGTAGACAGCATCTTCTCGGCAAGAGCAACAATATTTGGCCTGCCACATAACATCTCATGCACAAATTTTGGACTAAACTGTGCCTACCGCTACATGCTAAATGTTCTTTTTATTCTTCAGTGTGCAGAGCCTATGTTGTATCTGCCTTTATGGATGCATACTTTGCACAGTGGCAGGTATGGGAACTGTGCCAGCCAGCTCCCTGTGCTTTCAGCAGTTAATTTTCTGACCAGAACAAGTACAGTCAAAATTCAGAGTAAAAATTGTAGTCACTATGTATCTGCTGGCAAGCTCCTGGGCAATGCCATTTAATATTCATTTGCTCAGCAAGTATGAAATAGTCACGATTTAGACAACAGTGAAGGTAACCTTTAAGTAATATGTGCAAATTTGGTCAGTGTAATACTAGGAAAATTCTTTTATGTTTCCCGTTACAATTTTTTTTGCCAGATGGTGAGGTTTGTTTTTAATTTTAAGCCTCATTCTTCTTCGAAGTCTTCTTTAAGCTCTTCTCCAGTCTCGAGGGCAGTTGACATAAGAACTCTGGAAATTGAGCAGTAGTTTCTTAAAAACACTTGTCTTATACTAGTGGTCAAGGAGAAGCGGCAATCTAAATCAATTACTAGGTTTTTTGTTTCGTTGGGGTTTGTTTTTTGGGATTTTTTTTGTTTGTTTGTTTTGTTTTGTTTTGGAAAAAACAATGAGTTTTGGCTTGACAGTAGTCTTTACTACTTGTCTGTACTTCAAAAACCCAAAGGTGAAACTATCAAGTTTATTTTACTATTATAATAATCAAGTGTTCTGAAAAGATGTCTTTTAAAATAATTCTAGTGTAAAGATAAATGTAGTACATGCTTTTTGCACATGTACCCTTACTTAAATATGTGTCACTCCTAAGTGATGGCTCTTTTCCAGCTCTCTTTTTGACAGGCTGGGCTTTTTGTTATGCAGGTAAAGAAAATCCACAGATACTTAATAAATCCATTGATAATCACAAAAATCAAATATTCTGTGAATGTTGTATTAGAAGGAAAACAATGAAGCCAATAATGTTGATAAAAGTTTAATGTGAGGCTTTGGTGTAAGTACTGTTGGTTGTAACCTATTGTATCTGAATTCTGTACTATAGGAAGGATCTGTAATTCTTTGTAGAAGCACTGAAACTGGTGGGAGAGTAGAGCTGATGTAAAGGGATTTTAAGCCATCAAAGCTGACAGGGTGGCCTGCTGACTTTGAGAAATAGCAGATTGGCCTCTAGTTGCCAATGCACTTGATGATTCTCTGTCACCTGGAAGCTGACCAGGTCTTTTCAGTTCTATTTATGTTCCCTAAAACTAACTTCAACCCAAGGTAATCAAAAAGATTTTAGCAGCAAAATTTGAGATATCTGTTACCTTCACTGAATATTGTCTCGACTTGAAGTCTTTACCTGGAGACAGATCTGTAAAAGTACGTTGTAAATTACAACACAGTTACGTCCTTAGGGATTTGAGTACTTCATAACTTTGGAAGTCTGCTGTTTTCAAAATTAGTATTACTTTCTTCAAGAGATCTAGGCAATGGACTAGGAGTTTGAGAAGCTTGTGTTGCATGTGTACATCTTTATACTGGTAGCAAGTGGGATACAGCTGGATGTCGTGGTCTGGTAGTTCTAGGGAGGATCTGAGCTGGGCAGTGTGAGCTGAAGGCCAGCCCTTGCGTGTGCCTCAGGCACTGACAGCATCAAGTCACAGCTGATTCACATGCAGTTGAATATCTATGTCCCTTCTCACCAGAGGAATTTCATTTTGATTTGAAATGAACTTGAATCAACCCCACCCAGTTTCATATAAATACAGTAAGAAGTCGAAGGCTTTACTTTGCTTTTTTTTCACAAATTGTTTTGGCTTTCCTTGAAGCATCAATAATGGGAAACTGTTGTTTTCTGGTGAATTTGGCTGAAAATTCAAGTTAGGAGTAAAATACAGGACTACCAGAATCTCTGCTTTCATTATGAACATTTCACACAGCTATAGATAAAATTACATATGATGAAGATCTTATGGCAAGACATGGGCTGTTACCCCCCATTCCCTGGGAGAACTCCCAGTTAAGTGATTCTCTTCTAGCCACGTGACTTTAACTGGTATGTTTCATTCTAGACAGAATTGCATTTAAGTGAATAACAAATCTCATTGTATGGTGTATAAAGGTCTTCAGAAAACTGAACTAGTTGACAATTTTCTTTGGCTTCCTCTCTCTATGGAGATTGTTATATTTGATAAGAGATGCTAATCCTTCATTATTCTATTATCCCTTGAAACTAAAAGAAAAAAAAAACAATTTCACACTTTGGAAAACTTATCAAGTCATACCATTAAAAGGTTCTGCTTTGCCTCGAGTGGATCGCTTCACATTTTTTGTCTTGATGTGTTACGTTGTCTCTTGCTTTGATTTATAAGTAACTTCAGTGTAGTAATATAAGCAAAGAGAACAATATGAAATTGAGTATATGTGTTCGGAAAAATCAACAAGGTAGTCTTACTTATAGGGCATATAACTTCATCGTTAGTTCAGTGATGTTTCTAAGGTGTCTGTATAAAAAGCAAGACTTAAAAGTTGATCTTTATGAACTGTCAAGAACATTGTTACAACAAAAATTACTCCAAGAATATAATGATGAATTAAGAAATTATTGCAGGTACAGAAAACTTGTGTAAAAAGAACTAGAAGATGAATCAGAGAGTTTTATGTCATAGGTTTGGGACAGAAGGACTGCCTGAAGGTTGTTCATGGCTCTTAGCTGTTCAAATATATTTCCCTTACACTTGATACTTTTTACTGTAGCTTGAATGCTGTATTTGAGACTGTTCTTCCCCCAACTGATACTTCATTTCTCAAAATCAGAGTATGTCATGTTACAAGTCTGAAAAATAAAGGAAGATTTAGAATGAGGCTGGGCCTGGGCAGAAGGAAGATGGGGGTGGAGGTGCTTAGTTTTAGTCTTTGTTCCTTACCATCCAACCCTGTTGGCAGTAAGTAAATTTTCCCCAAGTCAAGTTCATTTTGCCTATGTCAGTACCTCATAAGTGATTTTCTTGTCTTTATCTCAGCTCCTAAGCTTTTCTATATTCTGTTCAGTGCAGCTGAGGCTTGGGTGGGCATATGGTAGATGGCTAAGGTCAAGCCCACCAGAGTTTTGAAGACTGAATTGTCAGCTGAACCTTTTAGGTCACCATGGAAAAGGCAGAGCCATCAGTGTCTCTGTCTTACCAGTGTGCAGCTCTTCAATGAGACGAAGCCTTTCATTAGTGACAGCAGTAACGTGCATCATCTGCCTTGTCTCTGTGTATTGCTTGCGTGTTCACGAGTGAAACAAGAGGAGGAGGCTTGCTTGCACAGGAATGTAAATGTTTGTCAATCCATGCGCGACATGTGAGGTCTGAGTGGTGCTCTGAAGCCTGAGCTGACTGCTTTCTTCCTGGGGTTGCCTGGGCTGGGTCCTATCATGCTTTTGTACTGAGCAGCTAGATGTGAAAATCTTGGCGAGTGGGAGAGACAACTGTCATGTGGGGTGGGGATACCTGGTTTCTGTCATCTTCTGCTTAGAAGAAATTATAAAGGGGGTTTAGGGGTGTCTTTGGTGGTGTCTCAGGACATGAGATCAGTTGAGGCATCAGATCCTCTGTGATGGTTAAAAGTTTGCAGTGTGATTCTCAAAATTTGGCTCGGCCAAATGAAAAACTTGGCTATAAAACCTTAACACTTCTTGTGTGTGGCAAATGCCATAATAGTGTAATTTGTAATTGAATAAACACTACAGGGTGCTGAGGGGCTTTGTATCAGGATGAGATAATGAGATTTTGGGGGTTTTTTCTTCCTCTAAAGTAGCCAAAGATAATTTGATTAAAAGTTACAGTGGAAGGTCATCCTCATGAAGAAAATGTCAGTGATGGTTGTAAAGGTACTGTGCTGAAAATGTAGGCCTTTTAGGAGCTGGGAGAGTCTGGTTATTAAACTGACTGCCACAAAATGTTCTTCTCAGAAGAGCTTGTAAACTTGAAAGCTTATCTGTCATGTGTAACAACTGCTCTAATAGCAGTTGCCGATACAGACCTGGGTATGATTTGTGTTTTTAATTAATATTTCAAGGGAATAAATGTCCAAAAGTGATTAGTGGCAGGTTCCAGCAGATGGCACTGAGAAAGAGGGCATTACCTCTTTTAGGATGAGTTACTCATCCAAGAGAACAGGTGTTTTGGTAAGGTCATGCAGTGCTTGGCGTGATTGTATGCCCAGTTTGGGACCTACATCTGCTGTGCGTTTTACCAAGGTGGGAAAGGAGTCTACCAGGAGGGTTGAGGTGGGAGACTAGAGAATGAAGAACTGTCACACGAATTAAGGTACCCTTCACCTGAGCAATTTTGGGGGTGGAAGTTAGCTACCACAGTTGATGAAAAAAATTCAGTGGCCTGAATAATGCATTGACTCAATACATCACATCACTGATCTCTGCCAGTGGGTCTCATGGATGTCATCAATTAGTGTGGGCACTGGAGCAGCCAGGCCTCCACTCTGTGTGGATGCTCCATCTGCTTGTCTGACCATGGAGGCTCCTGGAAGAACTCAATTCTTATCTCCAGCCCCAGTGGGAGTAACTCAAGCCCCTTTGCCTTAGGGGACAGCTAACTCTATGCAAACCTCAACAATTGCACCTGGTTTGCTGCATGGCTTTGAACATACTGTAGTGCAAGCACTGGTTATGGCAGGAGAGCACCGTTTGGAAGGATCAGCTCTCTGGGTGACTTTGGGTTGAATGTGTCATCACTGTGATCGCACACAGGCTGGATCTACTTGGCAGCGGCCCCTTAGGATGTGTCACACAATGCACTTCAAGTAATAAATGCAGAAGAGATCAAATAGTTTGGAAATAATTTACTCCTATGATTATTGCTCCTGTGAATTATAAATTGCCCAAAAGCCAGAGCTGTTCGCAGTCAGAGTATTTGCTCTTCAGACCAGCACACGAAAGGCTGCTTTTAAGAAATAAGATTTTTGGAGAACAAAAGGGGAAGCAAACACTATGAAAATTTAGTTAAATACAAATGTGTTAAATGGTACATGAACTGGTCAGGTTTTCATGATTTATCAGTTTTAAACTTCAAAGGCTCTGGTTAGCTTGAATTTTTAAAACTAATGAGTTTATCACAGCCAGTGGGGAAAAATGGTTCAAGTATATCAGCTGTAAATTGGTACAAAGCACTAAAAGGGACATTAGCCTCTAATCAGATTCTAACAGTTCATTAAACCTGCCTTTCCTCAGTGGCGCTTTGTCTTCCCCCTTCCTTCTGCCTGTGCCTCCCGTGTAAGCCAGCCTAGTCCCTTTGCTCAGGCGGTTAAAACTTCCTCAGGGACACGATGCAACATCAGCTCATCCTTCTTTGTCTATGAGCTAAACAGCCTCAGGGATGTTTGATGATGGTGTATTCCTGATCTTGCTGTAAAATTCAAGTGTACTGCCTATAAATCAAGAAAGCAGAGGGACCTCTCAACTTGCAAAATAGGCACTGGGGGAGTCAGGCATGCCATGCTGGCTCCTGCTCTTTCTCCATCTCAAACCACATCCAAACTGATGGGGCTCAGTGACACCTGAGATCTACTGCTAATAAATAAACAGTGCACCGCCCTAGCTGGGAAGAAAGATGTAAAGCCAGGCACAATTTCATCCAGCTTCTTTGTGGCATCAGAGACCCTTCCTGCTTTTTTCCCACCTCATGCCTCAAACACTGAATAAAGATCAAGGTGCACAAAATAATTTGCTCAGCAAACATAGGAAGAACTTGTTTTTCTTCCTCTTCCTGTTGTGTCAAACTTTTAAAATACAGTAGATGCACAGCAGTAGCATAGCATGGACTGGGACATCTCAATGTCTTGACTGGTTTTCATTCTCACATGTTTGAATGCACAGGTGTCCTGCTGAAAATTACTTGTTTGGTCTGAACTTCTATAACTCTAAGCATTTAGAGCTTTTTATGAATGATCTAAATCTACTTTTAAAGGAAAGAAATAGAGATTGCACTTGCTTATCTGCTTCACCATCAAGTTTCTTCCTGTCACACAGTAACCACAGCTCTGGGTGCTAAAATACACAGGGTTCAGAGTGAGGGTGACAGGGATTTTAAGCAGATAATTTGCTCTGCTTTGGCACCATCTTGGAGCATGGGCATATCAGTTTCTGTGCTTTTCAACATGTTATTTAAATTACAGTAAAGGAGTATTCAAAAATAAACAGTTTCTGCAGTATTTATATCCTGGAAAGTGGAGGTCCCAGGATGAGGTGTATCGATTGGAAAAAGAAAAATGTTTAAAGTAGTTTCAGGTTTTAAAATGTGTTTTGGGAGCCCCATTCAGATGGACCATTTTCCTTAAAATTCCACTGAAGCAACCATGATAAGAAACTGGGATATGAATGCATTCCTTAAGAGTAATGGCACCACAGAGTGCTGAATAGATCTGCTGCCTGTGAAACATAGGGAAAATTTTTTTTTTCCATTCTGGTGCAGTTTTCGAGGACTGTTAGGTACCAGAGCAGAGGTGAGTTTCCAGTCTAGAGCCTGGCCTTCCAGGCAGGACTGCAGATTAATAACTGACTGTGAATGAGTCACTTGTAAGTGATGTGTGCTCCAGTTATGTTATTTGGAAATTGGCTGTGATGTCTCTGCATTTCTCTACTACTGCCCAAGGTGTCTGGATTTGTAAGGTTGCATTCTAGCTTGAAGGATAAAGTGGTTTTTATTCTTTCCATGTTGTCCAAACTAAATGGACACTTGCTTTCAAACACCAGCCTTGAGCCTTGGCTGGAGTGAAAAATTGATTCAGGTTGTGGTACTGTTTGAACTGAAGGCACAAGAGGGTGTTTTGTATGTGTTCATAAACTGCTCCAGTAACAGCAGGATGAGAACTTTCACAGCAGGAACGTTGATTCAGGGAAGCACAGTTCTGCAAATCCTTCTTCAGCTTGAAGCTCTCGGCATATATTGCCCATATGTACATGGACAGTGCATGTTTTTAACTTGCTTTGTTATCTCTCTTGTCTCAGAGGTGTGTGGAGATTTTCACTGACAAACGCTAATAACTTTATAAGACAATGATAAGAAATTTGAGGAATTGTAGATGCGTATTAATTTATAATGTATGTGGGTACAGGTCTTCTCTGTAACTTCTCTCTATACAAGCCTATACTTTCTCTATCAGAAGTACAGATGTTTTGACAGAAATCAACTATACCTAAGTATACTGCCAAAACCATCAAACTGTTTGACACTACTGCTTTCCTTTTAGTTCTAAAGCAAGGAATTCATATACATATACCTGTGTGATTAATTTCAAGTTACAAAATAGTAATTGGAGATGATTTTCCCTTGTTGCTTACAAAGACTTAGTCTCTTTCAAGGATAACTGAAAGTATGATTTACTGTTTTAACAGAAGTAGTAACTTGGCAGCTACTCCTTGAAATTACTGTTATGTCCTCCTTGTTAAATTAACTTCTGCTGAAAGAAACTTAACTTCATAGAACTTAAACCAGTGAATTGAAACTAGTGGTTTTTTCCATAATTTTTTGATTAACCTTGTCCTTTTTTCCCTTAGGACATCAACGCCTTTGAGAACAGAATGTTAATGCTTGATGGGATGCCGGCAGTCAGAGTCAAAACAGAGCTGCTGGAATCCGAACAAGGGGTAAGCAGAGGTTTGTGTGACCTCACTCTGGTAACCCTTCCCCAGCTTCTCTGTGGTTAGCTGTCCCTCCTGTTTTCTTTTCTATGTTTTTCTTTATTTCCATGGGTCTGGAGCATATTTTCTCGGTACTTGTACTGGTAGGCATCTAGTCTGATCTGCTGGGAGCACAGAACAAAACTCTGCAGAAGACTTCCTGAAGTCATCTGGGATAGTGGAGATGCTGTTGATGTAATTTTACACCTATTAAAAAAAGGTGAAGTTTAAAAGAAAAAGGAATAGATTTCAGTAAAGGAAGCCAAATTTATGTGTCTGGGAAGTCTAATATGTATGTATGTATGTTTGCTATTCTGTCTTCTGGGAATATTTGCCTTTCTGCGATTGTTTCATGCTTTATATGCTTGTCCTACTCCATTTTCTGTCTGTGGAAACCTGCTTTCTGTCTGGTGAAATGGACTTGTTTATCATTAAAATAAGAGGACTAAAACTGGTATCGCATCAGCTACTGAATGCAGGACAAATCATCATGAAATGGATTTTAAATTTTTTTGCAGAACTTGGCGATGGAGTGGTAGTTTCTAGGAAGATGGGAGGGTATTTTCTTGCATATGTGATACCATTGATTGTAGATTACTGCAAGGGTATCTGTATTTAACAGATTTTTTGGTATCAGGAAACTTTGTTTCCTTGTGTACATCATATGTTTTTCCAAAGAATCCAAGCCACTTTACTAATGTGAAGACAGATGCCTTCAACAGGGTAATACACACAGCAGTGCTATTGCCTTGTAGGGATGGGCTTTTGCCTAATTCTATTACTTGGTTTTTTCAGTTTCTGCTGTTTTCTCAGTTATTTAATTGAGAATTTAAATGATACAGAAGAGAGGCAATTAACTTGCAAGGCAATACCCGTTATTCAGGGTGTTTTTGAGGCTTAAAGTTTGAGAGGAAGAAAAGGGTTGGATTTAATTGAGTTCTTGCTCACCTCTGCCTTCTTGAGAGCAAGCATGCTCAGAAATTACTCCAATACAACGTAGTTTGTGGGAACGTAAAAATTGAACTGTTGTATGAGTCACAATAATGAAAAGACAGATCCATTTTTAATACCTTCTGGATGCTTTACATTATGTCTTTGTATGTAACAGAAGCATTTCTCTATGGTGTTAAGACAAAGGTTCCATTGGCATTTGCCGTTGTTCAGTTTAAAATAAATTCTGTGCATGATTTTGCCAGGTCCTTTATGAAGAGTACTTCCTTTAGCAAAGCATGAGTTGATTCTGAAAGACCTATTTGGTGTCTTAGGAACTGTGAGGAAATGAATGATCTATATAATTTTTTAATTTCCTTAGAGTTTTTAAATAAAATTTTATGGACTTCTGTATAAGCAGAAAATTATGCCATTTTTTCCCCAGTGACTGAGCCATTGGACAAAGAGCTCATTTGATTTGGAATTTTATGCACTTTGGTACTAATTAAGTAGTGTCTGGTCAAGAGTCTCTGGCACCTTTATGATTCTTCATTAGGGAACAGTCAATAAATACAAAATGAATTCTCCAGTTCACTAACAGAGGAGCTGGCCATTAGGATGGCAATTTTCCAGCAAACAGCTTAAACTCTAAAGAGAGCTGGTTGAAACAGATGTTTGGCATGTACTTCGGAGACTGCTTTGAATATGTAGATGTTGATATGTATAACAGGGACAAGTGTTTGAAGGATGTGATTACCAAAATCAGCACGTGGAGCTGTTTGGGAAGATGAATATCATAACTGGGAAGCATGGAGTGGGAACTGAAGTGTGATCCAAGTAGTAGGAGTTTGAAATTGTGGTGTCTTTTGTTACAGCGCTCAAAAGTCCCTAGAGTTGCTCCTCCATCACAGCATGTGTGTGTACAGGGAGATGTGACTTCTACTTGAAAATTTGGGAACTAAGATGGCATTTTCAGTCTTCTGAGCATAATGGCCAAAGTTTCATCACTTAGGAGCTGAACACCAGACAAACTCTTCCAAAATGCAGAGGAAGACATTTGGGTTTTTTGGTGTTCCAGCTTGGTATCAGCTGTTCGCTGTAGGTTTGCTGCAAGGGCAAAAATGAGACATGGGTTAAGAGTTATGAAAAGGAGATTTCATCTGTGACTGCAGAATCATGAAGACAGTATCAGTTGTGGCGGAGTGAAATCAACAGGGTCTGAAGCACCAGTGGCCCTCGACCAAGATGATGAGCACTGCTCTATCAGACCAGAGAACACTGAGTTGTCATGCTTTGCCCATGAGGCTTTAGGATGCTATTGTCTTAGAAGGGCTGAAGGCTGCTTTGAGTTGTCTCCTGTTTAAGTCTGAGCCCATATTCCAAATAAACATCTTCTTGATTTTGAAGAATTTTTTTAAGGATGTGTGCCTGTTCCTTATAGGAATATTGAATGCTTTTCTGCAGGACACATGAATATGTTATCCAGAAAAGGTGTTTTCTCTGTAGTTGTGCCTTGGTTAACCCTTCTTTGTGATTCATGGCCTTGGAGGTGGGCTGCACAGGCAGGACCTTGCTGCCTTGAATTTGGATATTGTCTGGCCATTTATGAATGCAAGACTGTGTTGCACACCCATATGGTCCTCCCTTCGACCCATTGACTAAAGAAATAGAAAATACCCGGCTTAGCATTCTTGGTAAAGTGAACAATGATCATTGCAGTAACTTGACAACATGGAAGTAAAGAAACGTAGAAAGAAGGAACATTTCTTTCCTTTTATACCTACAATACCAAAATGAAAGTACTAATGCAGAAAAAAATTTTATACAAACAACACCAGCTTTTAACCTTAAGTTACTTTTTCACTTTTTGTGACATACAGCTGTGGTGAAATAGGCACCATCTGGCCACATGCATTTCATTCATAAGAAATTCATCTTCCCTATACTGCTCTAGGCAACTTGGTCTTCACCAGGTTGTTTCTTGACTACCTGTGGTGGTAGTAGAAGTCAGCTGTGATGTAGATGAGAACCAGGACAGAGCAGATACTAGCATTTCCTACGGTATTTGGATACAAAGCTAGGCAGTCAATCCATTATATTCCCTTGTTTCTTGTTTCTTACTGGAAACGTCAGTCTTTTTGCAAAAGAGGTTAAGTATAATGTAAGGTTTTCTCTACCATTTGTTTGTGAGCTCCAAGATCTTTTAACTTTTGTGTTACGTGTTTTGTTTTGCTTCATGATGCCTCTGTGTCTTTTGCTGTGTTTGGGTGCTCCATCCAAACCCGGGCTGATATCTCTGAAAAGTTTTTAAGAAGTTTTCTTAAATAGTAATGTCTCAGTCCTTACACTGCACAAGCGTTACTTATCTAGAGCAAGTGAAGGTGGATTTAATATATAATACTGCAAAAGGAATAAGCAAAGAAAGTGTAGTCCAGCTGAGATTTTAGGGTAGCCCTGGGAAAATGAAACTATGTGGGGTACTCCCATCTGCAAAGCCCAGTCTCCAGTGGAGTCTGAAAGGAAATTGGAGCTCACATTTCAGCTATGCCCCATGCACTAGATCCTTGGAGCCTGTGACTGGAGAAGAGGTGAGCAGGACTCTGGAACTTCAGCCTGTGTCAATGCAGTGAAGACAAAACTTTATCAACCCAGATTTAAAAGACTCAGTTCAAGTTAGATCATTGTGGGAGAATAGGATTTAGGCAGTCCATAAGGAAGACACACCTTATGAGACAGAGGTTACTAGTCAAATTTGGAACAAAGAAGTACTTACAAGGGAAATGGATTTTCTCTTTACTTTGGAAAAAATTAAAACTCTTCTGCATTGTTTTATTGTCACCAATTTAGAGCAGCTTAATGATTTTTAGAAGGCCATCAGCATTAGCAAGAACACATGCTTATTTTTCTAGTGAACTACTGTCCTTAATTTTGCACAGGAGATTTAATGCAGTCTACTGTTTGAGGCTTCAGGAAGACACAGTGCTGCTTTAATGACTTTATCACAAATGAAAAAAAGACATTACATTGCCTTTTAACAAGGCTTCATTATTATCTCCCCTACTGTGGAACAGGAGCTAGCATTGCTAATAAATTGGGAGAATTACTTTAGAAATATGAATTTGCTTATCATTTAATATCCTCCAGTGACCTACAGCTTTAGTTCTTTCGGGCTGCAGTAAAATCTTTGTCAGTTACCGGCTTCAAAAAACGACATGAAAAAGGTGGTCCCTCCGCATGAGGCTGAAGGTGGGGTAGTTCAGCAGGAAAAAAAAATCTTCATTTTTTGTGCCAGAAACTATTCTGGAAGTAATATTTCTTATTGTAAAAATACAGGGAAGCTGGATTAATGTATTGGTAATAGAGACTGGGGGAAGAATTTATTAGCTGGTGGCTACTGTTAAGAAGTTAGGATGAAGAGTGTTGACTGGCTTCAGTGTGAAGTTTGAAGTCCTGCTAGTCACTGCAGAATGTGGCCCAGTTTCTAAAAATCGGTAAATGTGTCCGACTTAGTATTCAGTTGCACTTTTCCAAGTATTTGCTGAGTTGGGCCGTAAGCTATTGTTAAAAGGAGATATAAATGTGGGACTTATGTCCCACAATCATTCCGCAAATACAGAGAAAGATGAGCTGCTAATTTTCATCAGTCTTTCTGTTTACCGATCTGCAGTCTCATCTCTTCCTCTGCCTGCATTTTGTCCTCTCAGATCATCACTGGAGGATTATATACCTTACTCTGAATTCTCCTCCTAATTCTTCTTGATCTGTCTCCATTTGAATCCCTTATCATGGCTGAATTATGAAAAGAAATCATTAAAATGACAAAACCCTTTAACAAGTCAGTATTGTTCTGTGTCTTTCAAAGCCAGCCAAATTATCTTCTCGTCTCTCATCTGAAGAATGCCATCCATCCTTATGTTGTAATATACATAAACATGTTTTACCTCACTCGGTAATAGTGACATAAATACTTTATTTTTAAAGATTTCCAAAAATACCTATTCATATTCAGTTGAGAATAGTCTCAGTAACAAAGCTTTCTCCTTGACTATATGGGGAACTGTTTTGCGGTGATTCATTCAGCTTGGGTACATTCTTTGTGTTAGGAGAAGAAAGAGCACTTCCGATATTTGCTACTGTCGTTTGTGAGTTTCTGTTTCATTCAATTACTTATTTGTTTTCTGAATTACTTAATGTTTAGCATGACTGATTTGGGGAAACAAGTTGCATATGGACACTGCACATGTATCAATCTCTTCTGCAGAGAAAGCCCTTCTTACTTTCTGTTGGTTTTCTTCATCTTGCAATAGGCGTCACTCAAGGAAGTGTTAGAATCACAGCTGGTAGAATTCATTGGTTGCTTTACAGTGCCATAAATGTAGAATATTCTTCAGAAAGAGGTCAAGATCTGACTCCAGATCAAGTAACGACCTAACCTGCAGGGCATGATGCAAAGCCATGTGAGATGTACCTAAGGAGATACCGCTGTATTTCCTGAGCACTGCTGAAGGTTGTGCTTGCAGCCCAGAAGGGTGCCAGACACATCGCAGAAGGGTTTTGTCAGTTGGACTAAGTCAAATCAAGCATCACAAGCTGGTAAGTACTGCGGGTGCTGTTTCATGTTGAGTGGAAGCTTGCCTTAAGAAGAAAGGTAGCCAACTCCTACATCTTTGCTGCCATCCTGGCATTCTTGCTAAATGCATTGCCAGTGACTCAGTGATACTGGGGAGGGTAAATTGATCACTAGTCCAAGAAAAACCTAGCCCAAAGGGGGAAAGGGAATGGTTGTATACATCCTGCAAGTCATACTTGCATGTGAGGTCATGGATATCGTCTATTATATGGAGACAGGGAGAGTGGGAAAAAGATCGTGGGTGCTGCCTTTGATTAGAGCTGGTGACCTGTATCTGAAACTACATCCTGAGACATCTTTACTACTTCTGGGACCCAAACTGCCCACTTCAGGTATGTCCATGCACTGTTGCATTGTCAAACACTGACTCTTTTCAGTGTTTCATGTTCCTTATTCATTTTGAAGTCAGCATGTGTAGAGAGCCTATGGGTTTTATTGTGGATGTAGGTGTGGTTTCCTTGGTTTTTTATTTTCATTTTTTTTCCTCTTCAGGGATCAGACCCAAAATGCAATATAAAGGTAATAGATTTAAGACTAATAGGAAATGATAGCTTAACCAGCTCAACACACTTGCCAGACAGTCTTTTTGCCAAGTTAACCAAGACTGCAGACTAAAAATGCAGGTGGGATTTTAAGATATATGGTGTTGTCTGAAATTCACTCTAAGTGAAGTATCCCAGATCCTCTGAGACTTAATTTACTGACCAATGCCTGCCATTGCTTTCCTTTCCTAGGCAGCTAAGTTGACTGTTACAGAGCACAGCAGGGAATGTGCTCCTTATTCTGTCTGGTATCGTTAGTTGTATGTATGGTAGGAATAGGGTGATTTTCACTTGTGGGTGAAAACTTAATTGTGTGAGGCATTGTACCAATAAAAGCTGGTCCCAGGGTATCTAAGTTTTAATTAATCATAAGTTTAGACAGTCTTTTAATGACCGTCTTCAGGTATGAGTTTATTACTGTGTTTATTAGGCATTCAGCAGCAAGTGTAAAGGAGTGAGGCAGAGGAAGAGCTCTGCTCCAAAGAACTTGTGTTTAGCCAACAGTGCCATGCCCAAAAGAGATTTCCAATGTCTATAATAATAGAAGGGCAGCAAGAAGATGATTTCACTTACAAGAAATTTAGATTTTTGTGAAGAGCTGTTTGGTAGAGGAGAAGGATAGTACTTTATCTGTCAAGACTGCAGAAAGTTTTATAGAGGATGTGGGATGTTACCCAGAAGCTAACATAGCTTAATATTGTTACAGTTCCATAGGAAAATCACAGTTACAGAATATATCATATGTTAAATACATGAATTGATGAGTTTTATGTGCTTATATGGATTGGAGAAATATTTTGGGAGAAGAAAAGTCGACCCTTTGATTGGAGCATAGTGCTGAACTTCAGCATGTGCGAGATTGTAGTTTGGTTGCCTTCTATCCCCAGTCAGCTGTTTTGTGAGCTCGCCTTCAAGCCAATTTGCTTTTTTGATGATGTATGACCTCTCAGCTTGTTCTGCTACCAGAGCTTATGATGGGAATCTCCTGGAAGATTTATTCAGCTGAGAAACTGGGCATAAAGAAAAACAAGCATGATATATACAAACTGTATATCTGTTGGTTACTGTGATTCCTAAATCTACATCTTGGGCTGAAAATTGGTTCTTTTTTCAAGATGTGAAAGGTCAGCATTTCCATTACTGCACTAAAGAAGTCATGGAAAATAGTTTAAAAAAAATGCAAGAAAAATTGCAACCATCCAAATATCTACAATTAATGTAACTCCCCCTCATAACCCCAGTTCCCATGACACTTGTGTGTGCTCCATTTCATTCTCTTTGGGGAATCCAATATTGACAGTTTAGCTGTAATTTTGATGGAGTTTGCAATGCTAATTGAGGAACCAGTGAGGTACATATTTTTGCTTTTATGCATCATGCCAGAAGGGTATTAACGCTATATTCATGGAAGCTCAGAGCAGGCCATGTATCAGCTGGTATACAGCACTGTATTCTAAAATCCTGTTGTACCTCTGCCTCGAAACTCATCACGGGTCTGTGTTGTTTCGTGTCACAGTGCAGTGCAATTCTAAGATGCAGCAATGAGCATTTTAGACTTCATATGTGAAACTGTTACTGGCATATGAAAAGCAGTTACTCTTCTTGTCTGGTAACTCACCTGATTGGGCATCTGAAGTTTAATTCAGGTTGCAGTGGCAGTAAAATCCCATCGGTTACAGGTGTACATAGCCCCTTTGTTTTTATTAAGAAACTGAGGAAGGTTAGGTAATCATGCTTTTCTTAAAAGAAAGCTACTTTGAATTACCTCACATTTACCTCTGTCTATGATTATATATATACCTGGGTATTGTAGGCCTGCTGATGCATGATAACTTCTTTGTGCTCCAGAGCTCTTGATTAAAAATGTTTTCCATTGAAATGTCTCTGTGAAGTAATTGTTAATCACAAAATCTTTAAAAGTTATTTAGCTAGGAGAAAAGTTAGTCATTATGTTTCATTTTGTTCTACTCATAGGTGAGTTTAATGGATTTTTTTGGTTTGTTTTAATGCTCATTAGAGTTCATTATGGCAGTCGGTATTTTGCTCACCAGGGCATGTTTATATGTTCAAAGTAGAAATGAGATGGAAGTGACTGGACTCCTGTCCTTTCCCTTTGTTTTGGCTTGGGTAAAGTGAAGTCTTCTCTCTTGCTGGCTCTCAGTTTGGTAATTGCTATACTTTATTTCTTCAAGGACTCTCAGAGTGAGAAGTATTATGTAAGTATGCATTGTTTTATTTTTATTATGTGGTGGCTAGCCTAAGAAAAATAAGCATAAGCCAATATAACTCAATAATTTACAGTATCAAGAACACTTCAGCAGCATGAGACAAATGCCCTTATGTTATGAAAATACCAAAATTATTTTAATCCTTGCTGTTCGTTATGAGAAAGGATTACTTATACTTTCCTCTTGTTCATTGATGTTCTGTTAGCTTTTCTTTTCTGTTGGAGGTTGTCTTATAAATAGTCTTTTTAATGTATATTTTATTCTTGTTCTGTATCCTGCTGGGGAAGTACTGAAAGAGCTGTATATATTTTCTAGCATCATTGGCTTTTTCCCTTATTTCTCCCTGTGGAGATGAGCCCTTCCATAAATTACTTTAAGGTTTCTGTTTTCTTGAATTTTTTTTTTTTTTAAATTCCTTTCACAATCTTCTCATTCTCCTCCTCTCCCCACCCCCACCCACTTTGAAATTGTGAGGATGAGTATTTAATTAACTGTTATTTAGGGGGGCATCTGCTTTCAGACATCCTTTTACAGATGTTGTTATTGCTTGGTTGCATCACTTAAACCTACCAGAAAGCCATAGGAACCACAGGCAGAAAAAGCCAGCAGTAACCAAAGGTGGTTTTTGTGCTCCCCTGTTGGCACAGATCACTGCTTATGCTCCCCATTGCTCAAGGATGGAGCCCGAGCAGACAAACATGGGAAGACTCAGCTCACTGGCATGGGCAGGGAACAAGGAACAGGAGGAGAGGTGCTGAGGGTGCAGTGGAGGGAAGACAGGCAATCTTCCCAAGCAAGGCTTGTTCATGGAAAGAATCATGTCAGATCAGTGCCCCCCAGCCCTGTCTCCTCCAAATTGCCTCCATTCCCCTGGTTCCTGGAGGGAGCACTAACCACGCAGATGTCTGAGCACCAGCCACATGCATCCTGTCTCCCTTGGCTCCGTTGATGTTTGTAGCTTGTTTTGTACTTTCATAATACACACTAGAGATTGATACTGATACTGAGACGCTGACTTTGGCTTTGGTCTTCCACTGTGATGCTGTGTGTGGAGCTTGTGTCATTGCAATGAGGAAGTTACTGGAAATTCTGTAGCAGTTATATCAATTTGTCCTTGGAAGACAGCAGTATCACTCTCTCCTGTCTGGGTTACAGATATGCTTGGTTATGTTTTTAATATCTTAGGTGCCCTTTCATGACACTTTCCGCTTTCTTTGATAGGTTTTTGCCGGTTTCTAGCACTGCAAGGATATCAGGGAGCTGTACCCCCTTTCAGCCACAAACTCATGAATCCTTGTTCATCCTTGTATTGCTGATGTAGTGGTAGAAGTTCTTGTTGCCTTTGCTGTTCCCTGCAAGCGTGAACTCCACCTGGACTTTGGCTTTCCCAGGCCACCCTTGTGATATTTGTGTGTTCATCCTTTTCTTGCTCCTCCTGCTATACTGCATTTTTGTACTGGATCTCCTTCACATGTTTCATGTCTCCCAAACTGGTCTCTGATGCTTCTTGCTTTTCGGAGTGGTTGCACATACTAGTGTTATACTTTGATCTCCCTAAAGACCTTCCAGTTCTCCTGTGCTGTTTGACCCTTTTAGAGGTATCTCCCTTGAGATCTTCCTTAATTCCCTGACAACTTCTACTCTCCTCTAGTTGAGATTCTAGATTGACTTGGACTGGGTGTTAGTACCATTCTTTCTTCACTCTCCTCAGGCTCTAAAACTCTGTTGCATAGAGGCCATCACAGCCGCTGATGACAACAGCTCCACCTGTTCTTCTTTCCACACAAATAGTGTTCATTTTAGTATTTTCCATATGGGATGTTACAAGAATGCAGGAGTGATCACAGTGAAACTGATGAGATGTTCTTCTTACGCATACAATGACATCTGTTATTGTGTACCTCCAGAAGGCATAAGCAAAAAGCAAGCGTACAGGAGCAGTGCCCTGGGGCACCCGCCTGTACCTGTCTGTGTGCAGCTGGGGACCACAAGAGCAGAAGGTGATGTTTCATATTGCAAGTTTTCACTGCTCTTTGAACTCCATGGAGATTCTCCTGATAACCAGAGGCTGTAGTGTAGGTTTTGCCCTGTAAAACCCTGTCTTGCCGCTGCCTACTGCCATCCTGAGACTGCAGTAGGAGCTTAAGATACAGTGGTGTAAATGGTGGTGGCAGAGAGGGAATTTCCTGTGACAGACTCTTGATTTATTTTCCTATTGCTTATAGTAGAACAGAGTTGTGGATTTCTAGAGAGCCCATATGATGAGATGTCTGGGTAGGGCAGAAGCTGTGGTGTTGAGAACCAAAGACTTTAGATTCTCTTCCTTCGGCTACTGAGTATTGTGGAACAATGCTGTGTGATAACTTCTAGGTACAATAAACCTTACGTTTAATAGAGTACTCAAGGCTTTTATACTAATATGTTGTTCTATTGTTGAGCAAAAAGCAGTAAAAAGTAGTAATGTTATGGACAGCTTTCAACAAAAAAAAAGTCCCCTGTGGAAGCTGTAGTGGTCTGGGCCGTGGTTTTTATGGCAGAACCGCAGTTTGGGAAGCTCCTGTCCACTCTTAACTCCTCTAAGGTTGTGCCAGTGCAGGGATGTGCTCTAAGCTAGGAAAAAAAAAAAAAACCCTTTAACAATTTTTTCTCCCTAAATTCAGGTTATTTACAGGTTAAGGTATAGGTATAAACTGATTAAAGCAGTAGATCTGCAACATCCACAGTTCTGTGTGATCTGCAAGTTAAAGCATGCTGTGCAAATATGGCACAGAAAACATTACTGATTTTCATGATAGAAAACTTGTAAAATAGCATAGAATAGAAGCCAAAACAGTCTTGTTGGCTTCTGAATAGTATTCATTTTACAGAATAAGCTAAAAAATCCAGAGTGAAAAGGTAAGTATTACTCATGTCTGGTCTTGGAAAACAGTTTATAGTTTGGCTTATTGAAGCTTGAGTTTCTTTCCTTTGTTGCTGTACATGTTAGTTTTCATGAATGGATTTAGACTGAATGACTTGAAATATGCTTAATTTGTTTACCTGAATAACCATTCATAGTATTGATGGCATAAAGAGTTAGTTTAAGACAGCTGTTAACATAAAATAAATGTGTAAGTCGTTAGTATTGAATACCCAAATATTAATTTATTCTTATGTTAAAATTCCATAAATACTTCTGGTCTAAATAAAGAGGTTACTTTGAGTTTCATAACAATTCTACTGTGTAGATTATGACCTTACTGTTGTCAGAAAGAAAAGTATTTCTTAAAGGCTAAACAATAAAATAGCTGCCTGCTCGAGAAATTTGGTAGCTTTAAATGGATTATGGAGAGACACTTGCAGCTTCTGTTAAATTGGTATTTGCAAGTTTGTCTGCAATCCCCAAGCTGAAAAGAAGCAAAATGGTCATAGAAAGTGTCATAGCTGGAAAAAACCTCCATGATCAAGTCCAGTCTTTGACCTAATACCACCAAGTGCACTAAACCATTTCTCAAGGTGCCATGTTTATTTGTTTTTTGAACACTGCCAGGAATGGTGTCTCCACTACTTCGCTGGGGATCCTGTCCCAATGTTTAACCAGTTTCAGTGAACAAATTTGTCCCAATATTCAACCTGATAAAGTAAATCCAAATCACATATGCTGAGTATGAAGTATCTGGTCCACAGTGGAAAGCATGCTGTGGGCTTGTTCTTGAAAGGTACTGAATATTAAGCATTCAGCAGAGAATGTAAGTATCTGCTTGGCTGTTAAGAACTGAGAGTTCTGTTACTCATGGCACTGTCTCAGGGCCAGGGTGTACCATGCAGGAACCTTAAACCTATAAAAGCTGCTACCATAATCTTTAGAAGTCTTTACCAGTCTTTAAAATAGTTGGAAGTAATCAATTAGATTAAATGTCTTTGCATTTTAAGGCAGAGTAATGTATTACGTGTTAGGTAATACGTTGCTAACATGATGCTTGTTCTTAGTTTTGTTCAAACTCTGCTGTTAAGCTAATACGCAGTACATCTGCAACAGGGAAAGTTTTTGTGAAGTGGTGAATTTTAAGTATTCTTTATGGACTCAGTCATATCAAATGCTGGCATGAAGTATGTATGAGAGGGTTTATTGTTTATTATGTACCCTGATTTTTTGGTATGCTCCTTGCTTTCACGCAAATGATTTCTAAAACCATATAATCTCTAAAAAGATAAATGTTTTTGTTGTTATCCATCAGTTAGTGGTGAATGCAGATTACATCAGCAAATGTAGTTGGAGTGCATCCTCTGTTAAGCTAACTTTCTGTTTAAAAATTCCATAATAACATTAGATGAATTTGCCTTACTCATTTTAAAATAAGGGAAAACATCTTTTGTCATCTAAAAGATGGATGATGTAGGTCAGTAACTGAGCTCTGACCATTTCTCTGGTGTGTTTAGGAGCTGCTGTTACCATTCTGTGATCCTGAACTGCAGCTCCTCTGCATAATGACATTGCCAGAGAACACGATGACTGTGCACACCCATGGGTGCCAGATGCAATTTAAATTAAAAGCCCATGTGAAGGAGTATGGTATAGGCAGTAATGACATGAAAGGGTGAAGAGGGATCAGTGAAGCTCTCAGTCCTCGGGAACTAAAAGTAGGCAGAGGGATAGAAATTCATGGTGGGAATATGTTGCCATGCCAACCAAGTAATTTCTCTAACAGAAGGAAACTGGTAATGAATAACTGCTGAGTGGGAACTTTAAGAGAAAAACATACTCTGTGCAAAACCAAAAGGTTACATTTTTGATAATCGACCTTCACCATTCCCCCTATGACATTCTGCATTGGCAATCTGTCTGTCGGGGCTTTGCGCTGTCCTGTACCAAACCCTGCTGTGCCCATCTGCTAATCTGAGAAGTGTCTGCCTGTGGTGTGTTGATTGGTACCAGTCCTGAGCCCATGCTGCTGGCTGACCTGGGCCCTTTGTGGATCGTTTCTCAAGCAGCTGTGAAAGACAGATGTGGGTTTCACCGGTTTGTCTCCCTTAGTAGCTGTTTTGGGTGTCCCTTAAATCACTGACTAGCATATTTACGTTTTGTCTTCCCTATCTCTTCTAACACAATGTGAAAACTCTGCAGAGTACTTGCATCTTTAAAAAATACTTCTTTCTAAACCTTATAAGCCATGTGTTCTGGAACTTGGACATGAGTTGTTCATACTTGGTCTGTAACTCTTTAAAGCCCTCTGATTTTTATAAAAGAAGGAACAAAAAAAGACATTGAAACATTACCTAAAATGTTGATTTTTGTTTTTGTTTGTCTTGCGTTATGCATTGCAGGAGGAATTAGTAGTGCAAGGCACTTGCGATGCTTTACCTCCAGTCCCCTTAAAGCAGTGTTCAGCTTGTGCTGTCATGTGTGTTTAGATGAGTACTCCCACTACGAGGGTTTGTGCACTTGGGGTGGTATGAGCCACCTCTGGGATCAGAAGAATCCAAACGTGTTAGTAGGGAGTATCTCTGGATAAATTTGTCCCTGCTGAGCTCTGAGCTGCTGCAGCTAGGCTGCTGCTGGTCCCTGGCATGGCCAGGTATCATAGAATCATAGCATGGTTTGGGTTGGAAGGGACCGTAATATTTAGTTCCAGCCCCGTGACATGGGCAGGGATACCTTCCACTAGATCAGGTTTCTCAAAGCCCTGTGCAACTTGGCCTGGACCAAACAGCTGTGGTGTGCACCTTGTGTGGATGGCTTGTGCTCCTCTGCTGCCTCCTCTCAATTCCCTTTTCCTTCTCTTGTGTACATGCAAATCTCCACTTTCTGTGCTTTTGTTTTAAGTAATGACCTCTGTTTTTTTGGACAGGGTGCAAGGAGTGCTTGCCAACCTTAACAAGATCTAATACTCCTTGTACTAATGGCCTTACTATTAGTTGTAGTGAAGGCTAGGTCAGACATTGGAAGAGGTTGTCCCATTCCTTTGTTCTTCCCATCTCTTTCCTTCCCCAGCTCCTCAGCTGCCATCCCTGAACTGGTTGCAGGTACCTGTGGGATTACTTAGTGAGCCAGTTCAGCCTGACAATCTGACGTGAAAGTAGCTTGGAGGGAGGGAGCAAAAAACCCAACAAAATTTTGGCTTTCTGAGGAGTCAGGCAAATGCCTGAGTAGTCTCAAAGCAGAAGGAGTGTGCAGGGAAGGGGAAGAGTGACAGTATATGCTTGGATATGTGCTACCCTAATTCATGGCTCATGCTCTTAGTCATGCTGTGTGGAGGAAATGCTGTTTGGGCTTCGCCTTTGTAGTTTGCAGGTGCTAAGTGACTGAACAAGGAAGACATTTTGACTCCAGCAAAAAACAGCTAAGTGACACGGCATGAAATAATGGAGTCGCCTGACAGCACAGCCTGTACTTACTAGGGTCATAGGGAGATTTCCCTGCAACTCCATTTTTTTCTGATGGAATCTGCTGTGGGTTTTTTGTTTCGTTTTTAAATCTGTTTTTTTGAGCATGAGAGATTGCACGTGTAAAAGAACAGCAGTTCTCAAACACCAAAGAGCTGTGTCTGAGGCTCATGCTTTATAGCACCTCTGTGTAACCTGTGCTGTTGCTAGTAATGGAGTATATCAACATTTGGAGCTATACAAGGATCAAGGCCTCTATGAGGGTATCTGTATGCTAGAAGTCTTGGGAGCATGTCATGCAAAAAAAAAAAGTAAAATGCAGTGGCAGAGATCTCTTAAGATTTATAGCATTATTATCACACATAAAACAGTAAGATTTTCCTGGCATAACTGAGGTAAAACAATGATGTGGGAGTATCGTTATTTATTTTGTCAACTTGCTGATTATCCCTAGACATTTCCAGAAGCTAGGGCATCCTCAGCAGCGAGGTCTTTCGTTTCACATAGTCTCACATACAGTCATTTCAAGGAGGGAAGCTGGATCTACGTCATGTTTCTTTCTTCAATATATTCCATAGATGGGATGTGTTAATCTCTGAGTTAGTGAGGCTCTGTAAGTGGGAATGGTTTCTCCTCCTGGATTCTGTTTGCTTCTATAAAACCTGGCAGATAAGCCCCTGAGCAGGTGACTTGGAAGGTTATGCTGAAGAATAATAAAGACTGATCCCTCTCCTTATAGAACTGGAGAAAGAATGAACTCCATACTATATATACCATTTCTTCTGAGTGTGATGAATCAGCAATTACAGCTGTCTACAGAACCTGGAGACAGCACAGCTCAAGATACAGCCCATAACATAATGCTGTTCCATCTACAGTCATAGGCTTATTTTTTGGGAATCATTATTGATGAGTAATAATAAAGTGTTAATGTAATCCAAGAACTGTCTGGACACTGCTTGAACAGGGAGGTTGGACCCGATGACCCACTGTAGTCCTTCCAACCTGACCCATTACGTGATTCTGTAATCTTAGTATGTGTCCCAAGAAAGGAGGTTGAAACTAATGAACTCCCCATTTTTGTAAGAGGAGCTTTGTAACCTGAAAGTGATGCACCAAACATGAAACTTTAATGTTTTAACATGGACAGAGCCTAATGCTCGTGGAATGGCTCAAAAATGAAGGTCACTGGCAAATAGCAGAAGATACCTGATCAGAACGGCGTTTAACGTGCAGTGATAATACTGTTACTGTTTGGACATTGTTACTGTTACATACAGCATAAAGGTTTTAAAGCACTTGCAACAACAGGAGTTTGAGCGTGTGCCTAAGACTGTTCTCATTATGCATTTCCACCACTTCAAGTCTGAGCTTGAGGAAGTCAAAGAACTTCTCATGATTCTCCTAAGCTTGGGGAGGGGAGGAAAAAAGACGGTTGGACTCTGCTAGGCCAAGGGAAGCACTCTTGTCACGAATGCTCAGAACATCTTAATCTGGTCAGATGTTAGGTGGAGAACCTTATCTGAGTTCAGTTGTCAGGGAAGAATGTATGGAGGAGAGTTTATCTGGGCTAACCAGCCTCTAAGTCAGAAAGGAATTAATAGGTGAAAAACAACTGCTTCCACTGTGCCCTGATAAGAACAAGAAGTCTGTGCCTTTTGCAAAACCCAAGTATTTGTTTTGTTGCTCTGTTTGGGGAGTGAGGGGAATGCTGTTCTATATGATGTCCGTCCAAATGAACTTTGTGTCCCTAATAGGAAAAAACAGATTTTCTTCTATGTGGTTTCATCTTTACAATGTTACACTAACCCCTGTGTCATGTTTCCTGAGTGTAAAAATCATGGTTAAAATGTGGTCATCAACCTGTGCATTTCACTACTCTTCTTAAATCTAAGTGCAGCTCTTTTTTTAAATGCTTTACAATGTGTTCATTAGATTCGTATCCAAATGGCATCTGACTGAGTACACGTCATGACATCGAGTGGTAATATCCACAAAGGAGCTTAACTGACACTTAACCACAGAATCACAAAAAGACTAGGTTGAAAGAGACCTCTAAGATCATTGAGTCCAACCAGCGATGCCCCAACACCTCAATTAGACCATGGTACTGAGTGCCACATCTAGTCTTGCTTTAAACACATCCAGGGATGGTGACCCAACCACCTCCCCAGGCAGATCATTCCAGTACTTTATTATCCTTTCTGTGAAAAACTTTTTCCTAATATCCAACCTAAATTTCCCTTGGCACAGTTGGAGACTGGGTCCTCTGGTTCTGTCAGTTGCTGCCTGGAGAAAGAGACCAACCCCCACCTGACTACAGCCACCTTCCAGGAAGTTGTAGACAGTGGTAAGGTCACCTCTGAGTCTCCTTTTCTCCAGGCTAAACATCCCCAGCTCCCTCAGTCGTTCCTCACAGGGCTTGTGCTCCAAGCCCCTCTCCAGCCTTGTTGCCCCCTCTGGATGCGCTCAAGCGTCTCAACGTCCTTCCTGAACTGAGGGGCCCAGAACTGGACACAGCACTCGAGGTGCGGCCTCACCACTGCCGAGTACAGGGGGAGAATGACCTCCCTGCTCCTGCTGGCCACACTGTTCCTGATCCAGGCCAGGATGCCCTTGGCCTTCTTGGCCACCTGGGCACACTGCTGGCTCATGTTCAGTCGGCTCTCAGCCAGTACCCCCAGGTCCCTTTCTGCCTGGGTGCTCTCCAGCCACACCGTCCCCAGCCTGTAACGCTGCAGGGGGTTTTTGTGGCCAAAGTGCAGGACTCGGCACTTGGACTTACTAAATTTCATCCTATTGGACTTTGCCCATCAATCCAACTGTTCCAGGTCTCTCTGCAGAGCCCTCCATAACCTTTGTTATGTGGGCATGTGGTGAAACATACTGTGCATGAAAGCAGTTTATGGTTCCTGTCTGGTGGTGTGGGGTGAAGTGGTAGCAGTAGCAGGCTGATTTATTCAGAATCTTCATAACCACCATGGTGAGTCATGCCAAAGGTCCATTTGGGATCTCCAGCAGGTGAGAAAAACAGGGGAGATGGAAAAGGTCCATGTTGTGTGATCCTTCCTTGGACATAACTTTGATCAGTCAGCATTTTTTAGGTGATTTTAAGCCCATTGCTATACTTCAGTCGTTTAATAACCACTAATGAACTCTTCCCAGTAAAACTGTTTAATCCATCTTTGAACTCATTTATCGTTCTGATTTCTGGGACAACTGTGGCAGTGTGTCGGTAAATGTAGGCTGTGTCTTCTCAGTTATTTTGCAGCTGTTGTCTGCCAGTTGCATTTGGTTTTATGTTGTGAAGAACAGTTTCCATGTCAATTGGGATTTTGATGTTTGTCATAGGACTTCAGTCATCATTTTCCAAAACCTAAGTGTATTACCTACTTTATATATCCTTGAATGTTTATGTTTCACATCAACCTTGTAACCTTTCCTGCTCTATTTTTTCCCTGGTGCTAGCATAGATGTAAAATGTATGCTAACATACATTTTTAAATATCAGGTTCAGGGTTCTTCTTCAGTAAGTTAAATGTTAAATAGCAGTGTCTGAGCTAATCATCCTTAATCTCTAGGACCAGCAAGACAAAAATCCTCTGGCCCCTTGATTTTTCACCACTGGGTAGAATGGGTACGGTAACCAGTGCAGGTTAAGGTGTCAATAGCTTCAGGATGGATGTGCCCATAGAAATGCTGGTAACACCTCTGTTAAGATTTAAGAAGGGAAAAAAAATATATTGTGCAGAGGCAATTGCAGCCAGAGAAGAGCAGGATGAGAATATGTGAGGGGAACAGCCCTGCAGACACCCAGGTCAGTGGAGAAGGAGGGGGAGGAGGTGCTCCAGGTGCCAGAGCTGAGATTTCCCTGCAGCCCATGATGAAGATCATGGTGAAGCAGCTGCCCCGCTGCAGCCCATGGAGGTCCATGGGGATGCAGAGATTCACCTGCAGCCCGTGGAGGAGACCGACACTAGAGCACGTGGGCACCTAGAAGGCAGCTGTGACCACATGGAGGCCCATGCTGTATCAGGATCCTGGCAGGGACCTGTGGACCCATGGAGAGAGGAGCGGGTTTCCTGGTAGGACTTGTGACCCTCTGGGGGACCCATGTTGGAGCAGGCTGTGCCTGGAGGACTGCAGCTTGTGGAAGAGTGACCCATGTTGGAGCAGTTTGTGGAGAACTGTTGCCTGTGGGATGGACTCAGTGGAGAGGTTTGTGGAGCACTGTGTCCTTTGGAAGAGACCCCACACTGGAGCAAGAGAAGGACTCTTCTCTCTGGGCAGCAGCAGGAAAAATATGTGATGAACTGATCGTAGTCCACATTCTCAGTTTCCCTATGCTGCTGTGGGGGAGGAAGTAGAGCTGAGGAAGGGGTGGGGGAAAGGTGTTTTAAAGATTTATTTTACATCTTGTTAACCATTCTTTGATTTTGTTAGTAACAAATTCAGTTTATATCCACAATTTGGGTCTGTTTTGCCCATGATGTTATTTGGTGAGTGATGTCTCCCTGTCTTTGTCTCAACCTATGAACCTTCCCTTGTATTTTCTCTGCTCTGTCTAGCTGTAGAGGGGAGTGATAGCGGCTTTGGTGGGTGCCTGGCATCTAGCCAGGCTCAACCCACTACCCTTAGGGATTTCCAGTGAGTTTTCATGCTTTAGGTTTTGGTTGACTTCAAACAAAAATGTTACCAAAAATGCCCCAGGCCTTCCCCAAAACAGGAAAGTTCTAAATGGAGCTTGTTCTTGAAAGATAGGAGGTTATGACCATTTTGCTCATATCTGTCTTCCATACAACCTTTAAAAGATTGGGTTACTCTTCTTATACCATAACGTGGCATCGTCGTGAAGGAAATGTTTTGTTTCCCAAGAGAGCTGCTGTAATACAACCCATTGCCACCAGGACAGCTATGTTTATATGTCCAGTTCATGGGTCATCCTTGTATATGCACGATAAGGGTTAGTTCTCCCACATGCATTTTGTGTCATTACCTTGTCACCCAGTATTGCAAGTTCATTCTGCAAGTCTTTGTAGATGGATATGATGAATATAAGGAAAGTCTCTGAAATGTGACTTAAAAACCAGAAATGCCATATGTTAAGTGTTCTTTAAAGGGCCAGGAATAGTGCATATTAAGTAACATGACCTTTAGTGCCAATCTCTTGATGTAATTAGCATTGGTCTTTTCACTTAAGTGACTTCTGTATGTCAAGTGGCAAGTTCTTTCTTGTTACGGTGCTGCTGAGTGTGAAGCCCTCTTGCCTAGGCGGTGTAAATGTGCATGTTGTCCTTTGGCCGGTACTCACTTCACTTTTTCATTGATTCTGGACTTGATTGGATGGAAAGTATATTTAAAAAAAAATTTCTTTCTCTGTTTACTTTGAAATGTAAAAAATATCCCTCAGAAATCTCAGGATTATATGTCCTGTATCTGGAAAGTGCTAATGGGTTTATTGGTTATTTCTTTAAATAGGTGCACTGTTCTTTGCAAATACATTGTTTACAAAGTCAGTGACATGACCAGAGAGCATTTGCTGTACAGCTAAATGCTGCTCGATTGTTTGTCGCTATCTCATTGTTCTTAATTGGAACTATATTGAACTTAGGATCTGCAGAGATCTTAGTTTGTCTTCTAATTAAAAATTATGCTACTTTTTTTGACCTCCTTACCTGTGCCTGCCATTCATAAGGGATCATTTGGATATAATATAGTTGAGATTAAACCTTTTGAGTTTCCACTGTTATTCAGCTGTTTGTCTTTAACTTCTTCAGCTTCTGAAGTGTAATCCTCCTTTTCTTCCACATGAAGTTTGTCCTTGTCTTTACTGCCCCATCTTCGGGTCCATTTAGTTTGGTGGGTGTGTTTTTCACGTCCATGGAGGCTCATCCCCATGACACTTCCATTTGAGGGAGGATTTCTATAGAGGTAGGCTGGCAGGACAAACAGCAAGTTTCCTGCACCCTGCCCAGAGGAGAAGTGGAGCTTATGGAGGCACTGATTCCTCTACACTCCAGGGTCTTGGCTTCCCAGTGTTGAGGCCAGTCTGGTAGGTGTGTATAGCAGTGGGGAATTCAGTGAAGCTTGAGCTTGGATTGATTATTTCTTCTATGATATGAATAAGGAAGCTTTAGTATTACTTCAAGTTTCTGAGTGCATCTTCCAGAGGAAATTGAGCATTGAGCAGTCACCGGTGACGGTGGAATAACGAGTACTGTCTCTTGTCTTGTTCATTGATGGTGGTTTGTCATGAGCACTGAGTGAATGGAGAGCTTTGCTCAAGTGATAGTGTGCAATCATGTAAATGAAACACAGGGAAGACATTTCAGGAGCAGTGGTACAGTGAAGTCGTCCATGCATGGTCCTGCTGGTCCCGGTGGACTTATCAACAGAAGGCACTACTGAATGTGAGTTGATGATACAGGACTCTGGCTGCTCGAGCAGATGTCAGTGCCCCTTCTGTGTTGCCCTCAGACCCCCACTTCATTTCATTGTCACCATCCCATGGTATATGCTAGTAGTGCTGCCAGCACACAGTATCCTCCTACCTTGTCTTCTTGGCCGCACATGGTTGACCTCAGGCTCCTTCCTTATCACCAGCAATAGCATTCCTAGTGCATCAGATTGAGGAATGGATATACAATAAAAACGATTAATTTTTGGGGAGGAATAGGTGATCTTCAATCCACCAATTCCCGAGTGCTGTCGTGCAAGTCCCTATTGGCAGCATGAGGAAGGACGCAAGTTGGGGGCAGGAGGGCGGTGGGGTTAGTGCCACTTGTAATGTCAGGTTTTAATATTGTTTTGTACTGGTGTGGTGCAAATACTACTCTTGGTTAAAAAGACCAAGGTGATGAGTTAATTCCTTATCTGGTGGTAGCTAGGCCACTTGTTGTTATTATATGAAGATTTTCAGCCTGAAGGCCTGTCCTCTAGTATTTATAATTTTAAAGTTTGCATAAAAAGCATACCCTTTGCTTACTAAGAGTGAGGTTTTTTCACTGGAGGGAATAAGATCAAGAAACAAAAGAAAGATGTAAAAAAGAGAAAAGGTTGCCTTTTATTCTGAAAATAGGTGTTTCTAATTATTGACTGAACTTGGTGTTACTTCTGGGCAAAAATCACAGATTTTCTAGCGTCTGTGGAGACATTACCACAAATTTATGTGAGTTAGCAGTTCAAAAATAGAACCTAAATTGCTGTTCACTCTCTGGACAGCCTGATAAAATTACTTCCTTTTTTATTTTGAGGTTATAAGGTATTAGAAAAATACAGAAAAAAATTTATAGGAAATGTTTTTGTTATAATTCTCTTTATATGTGAAACTCAGAGCTTTTTTGCTAACAGATACAGTTCATACTAGATAGGCATTGGCAGCAATAGCTTTGTTTTTCCTGTAATTCTTTTTAAGTTTATTTTTCTATGAGTTTCAGGTTTAGTTCATGCTAAAGAGGTTGCCCATGCTTCTTTGAGCAGCAATCTTTATGATTCTCTTCAAAAGTCTGTCATCAGATACTTCATAACAAAAATTAATGTCGCAATTGAAGGCAGTAGGGAGAACTTCTGATTGATCTTCTGTTCAAAAGTTATTGTCTGTGTGAGATATTGTCAGAGTAAGGAACATTTTTAGTTATGTCCTCTGTAATTTTGGAAAAGCAGTCAAAATGCTATTGTTAATTGTGAACAATCTAACTTTTGAGCTGGGATCCCTCTTCTTGAGAACAATGGTTCATGTCTTAGAAAAGGTTATTTTCTTTATTTATGTTAAATAAGTAAATTGAATGCTATGCACTTGACTGTGTGGGTGTGTTTTGGATGAGATCTTAAAAACTGAGATCCTGTTTATTCTGTGTGGGTGTTAAAGATGCCCCTGTTATGCTATGTGCTGTTTGCAAGGTGCTTAGTACCATCTGCCTCTTGAGATGACTGCATTTCAGCAGTGTACATAGTTGCAAAATACTTGGGGATCCTTCAGAGCAGTCTTCCACGTGAGACTGTCTGTTGCACACATTTATTGTGCCTATTGCTGTAGTGTTCCACACCATTTGTCATCATTGTTTATTGCATTCATGATGGTTACTGTGTTAATCACGTAGTTTCAGACAGTAATCATCTGTTTAATTGTTTGAGCTGGCATGGCTTAAGTTTCATCCAGACTTTTATAATGATATGAAAAAATTTAGCTGTGAATTGCTCCCTGGCCTTTAGAAAGTGCATTAGTGATTGCTGGGAGCCTTGACTTACCCTTGTTACTGGAGCAAGCTGCAGATATGCAGGACTCCATGGAATAAAAGCCAGGCATTATCAGGCAATTATTCAGTTTTCTGGAAGTCCAGGATTTTACCCTTTTACATGGCATTTGTGACTCCTTCTTTGGAATCCCTCAAAGTCAGACAAAATTATCATTTATAATAATCCTATTGGGGTGAGTTAGTCCATAATTTGTACTAATACTTAAAGAAAAGCATAATAATAGGTTAATACAGAGGTAATGTGTGAAGCTGAAGACAGCTTGGCCTGCAGATATTTCCATGGCAACAGAAAGGTCCCTACAGATGTCTTCCTTCTAAACCTGATGCTGTTTATTAAAGGCTGTTGGTAGTACAATCTGTAATTATCATTAGGTAAAGAAAGACTATGAACGTGGGTGTACTGCTTGGCTGATGCTCTCTGAGTGATTTGTTTAGCACAGCTTTGAAATATAGTTACAAAAGAATATTAAAAACCTGAGATCATTTAGCAGTTTCTTTCTGCAGGTAAGCTGAGACTTCATTTGAGACTGTTGGCTAATCCGAGAGTGAAGTATCCGAACAGCATTACAGGGACGATAGTTTGAAATGTTGACAAACTCTTTTGGCACTATGATTATTAAAGAGAAAAGAACATGAGAAGAATGCTGGGCAAATTAAAAAAAAAAGAGCTGCAGATGGTAAAGGATGTAGTGCACAGCAAAATAAGGTTTTGTACATAGCGAAAATCTTGTACAAGTAAGTAAAGGGAGACAAAGGAAACGATAAGACTCTTATCTGGAGGAGAAAATAAGAAAATAATTGAAGAGAGAAGTAGTTGGAATACTAATTACCTATCTTGTGTCTTTACAAAGAAGATTGATTTGGATCAGCTACTTAGCATGGTTGAAGCTAACAGCAAGGTGGAGGGAACATAGGCCAGAAAAAGAAAAGAACAGGATAAAGAATGCTTTCACGAGTTAGAAGCATTCGAGTTTGTAAGGTTAAGTTGGAGTTATTCTTTTCTACCCAAAAAACTAATTGAAACAGTTTTGAGTCCAAGAGACCTTGTAAAAACCATGAAGGACAAGTGATATCCCAAAGGAGGGCATGTAGACAGTATGTATATAGACCATATAAAAAAGAAAGAAAGAAGGAAGATCTTGTGATTGCATGGTCATTAAAACAAATTTGGCACCATGAACGATGTTCAGACAGGTAACTCTTCGAAAGCATGTGCTCATGAGTAAGTGTAAGCTGGATGTTTTATGATAGTTTTGCAATAAAGCACATAGAATTGAAGTCTTCTAGTTGCTTATAGCACTGAGGACAAAAATGTAGTGATGTAATGTAGTGAGCTTATGAAATGGGTTTTATGAAATTACTGCTTGAGAGAGAGTGATTTGGTGACACTAGCTCAGGTGGGGTGAAAGAACAGCCCAAGTGTTTCTTCTCGACTTCAGTAAGGCTCTGATTGGAGACATAGGCGGCATCTTGGAAACAATCTGGAGGATTTACAGTATATATGAAATGATTACTATGTGGATGACTACAAACATACACAAACATGGGATACGGATGACTGCAAACAGATTTAGCAGTGGTGGTAGTCAGTCCAACAGAGGGATATGTATCTGGTGGGGTTATCAAATTATGGATGGTAGGATGCAGTTTAACATAACCACAGGATAGTTGGGACAGGAAGGTACTTCAGGAGCAGGACCACCCAGAACAGGTTGCTCAAGGCTGTATCCAGTCCATGTGTGCATATCTCCACGGGTGGAGGCTCCACAACCTTTCCTGGCAACTTGTTCCAGTGTTTGATCATCTTCATAGTATGAAAGTTTTTTTCCTAATGTTTAAGTGGAATTTTCTGTGCTTCAGTTTATGCCATTGCTTCTTGTCCCACTGGGAAAGGTCTGGCTCCATCTTCTCTACTCCTTCTCATAGGTATTTGTTATGAACATTAAGATCCCCCTAAGTGCTCTCTCCTTGTGCATATACAAGTGTTATGGTTTTCTCCACTTAATGCCCTCACTAAAACCAAGTGCTGCTTGCTCCCTGCCTCCTCTTCTTCCCTAAAGTGGGCTGGAGAGAAGAATTGGAGGCACAAAAGGCAAACATCATGAGTTGAGGCAAGAACAATTGTCAGGAGGCAGCAATGAGATAAGGAAACAAACAGTAACAGCAAGAATATTAATAACAAAAGTGTACAAAAGAGAGAGTGGTTCACATGCAAAAAATGCTCATCATGAAGCTCAACCTGACCCCAGTCACACCACCACAACCCCTCTCTCCAGCTTGGAACCAGCATTATCCAGTCCCTCTGCAGCTTAGAACCAGCGGTTATCCAACCGCTCTCTCCCACTCAGAACCGGTGTTATCCAGCCAATCCCTCCAGCTCAGACCTGGTATTACCCAACTGCTCTCTCCAGTACGGAACCAGTGTTACCAAAGCACTTCCTCCAGCTCAGAACCAGTTACTCAGCTGCTCCCTCTGGCTTGGAACCAACATTATCCAACTGTTCCCTCCAGCTGGGAACTGCTACCACGCTTGATGTGACCAGAAGGAACCCCTTCTCTCTAGAAGACACTCCCTTTTCCCCTTGCCCCTGGCAATGACATGAGGGGGTATAGAATAAACTTCGTGTCTGGGCCATGCGCCCTCCCAGCTACTGCAGAAATTAACTCTGTCTTGGCCAGAACCAAGACAACAAAGCCTGTGAACTTCAGGCTGGACTCCAAGCATTATAGAAGACCAGATTAAAATTGGTAAGCTGGAGGTGAGATCCAGATCATTAGAGGAAGATCAGTACAGAAAAAGGAGAAATAATTTTAGACTGGGAAATCAAGTCAACAAATGCATAGCATAAATTAACTGGATAGAAGAAGGTTGATGGATATTCATTCATTTAGTCTAGAAAGAAGAAAAAAGGGAAGCATTCAAAATTTTTAAAAGGCTGTTTATAGGCATCAAAACAAGTACTTCATATTCTCTGAGAGTATGATGGGAAAGTTTCGTTTTCCCAGGAAAAAATATGTAACTTTGATGATAGCTAAACACTCTTAACAGGTCATCTTCAGAGGTTGTGAAACTTTAATTCTCAAATTTTAACATTAAGTTGGACAAACTCATGTAAACCTATCTGATTGATCTTCTAGGACAACAAAAGTAATTTGTTTCTACCTTATCATGTGCAGTCTTACATTGCTCTGCTGCTGTGACCTTCTACAAAGGGATTTTTTATTGTTGTGAGAGGTGGGATATCCTTTGAATGTGCTTCAGGATACGGTCTTTTACTATTACCTTAGAACTTGTTTTTTTAAATGTTTTGCCTGGTTTTCAGTTAGGAACTGAAGCAAATGTGAAAATCTGAGTCAGCTGTCAGAATTAGGGTGATCCTGTAACTCCCTGTAGTATGTGTGTGTCTGATGAGAGGCCAGCTCTGTTATTACTAGAGGAAAAAATTCAGCAGCGGTCCATTTTACAGTGTTAAACTATGCCCTCATGAGTTTTGTTCACTTGTTTGCCTGGAACTGACATTTTAAATTGTAGCTCAGTCAGAAGATGTTAGTTGATATTCATGGTAAGGTTCACATCTGCATTTGAAATGTAGTGATTTTGGCAGCTAGGTAAACAGCGAGTAAGTGGGGAGGAGAAATGTAGCAAATAGATTTGTGAAATTATTTTTTTTATAATAATATTCTTGCATGAATAGTATGGTACAGTGTTCTTCTGTTCATATTGATAGAGAGGCATTTTCCATATTACTGTGTGATATATGATCTCAGCTAAGATGCGAGCAAGAATACAGCACGCCAATAACAGAAAATCTGCTAAAAACAGAGGGATGTCTCTGTGTACCTTAAGACAAGCATATGAACCTTTGATTTATTGCTAGTCTGTCTCTGCAGAGCTTTGCCTAATCAATGTCTGAAAATTTCCAGAAATTAAAGAGAAATGTGACTCTTTCTACAGCATTTAAAACAAAAAGAAACTCAAGACATAGAAGACAGAAGCTGCATACAGTTGAGCAAGTACTTTCACCTTCCTCTTCTTTTTCTTTTTGATCATCATTTTAGCATCTCTGAAGGTGATGTTTTTTATTATTTATTAAGTTAATCCCAAATTATATCTGGGTTAGTGTCTGTGGGGAGAAGAGAAAAGCAGTGGTCTTGCAAACATAGGGCTGTTATTTGAGCCTTGTGAACCAGAGCATTTTGTTTCACTTATTTTCTCAGAGCCTTACAACTGTTTTGTGCTTAATTGCAGCTGGCCTTAATTGCAAGAAGATTCCTGGGGAGTTGTCTATTTTATTTGAATTAGACAGTGATGGTTGCACAGTTCTGGAAGTGTGAAAGCAGAGATCCTGATGTACTTGCTTGAGGCTAGTCAGTCTCTGAGTTGAATGATAAGCTGACATACTTACTTTTTAACTATGTCTCATGCTGAATACACTTTTTTAATGTTGTAAGGGCTGGATCATGTACTAGATTTTAATAAAAATGAAAACAAAACCCCCAAGACTTTATTTGTAAAGCTCTTCTGTGTAAATTAAATGGAGAATGGAGGAGGCACCTGCCTCAGCCTCTGTGCTTTATGCAAGTGTAGATAAAGTGACTGATGCAGCTATAGTCTCTGGCATCTGTAGATATGGTAACATTATGCAACCAGTGCAGTCCTTTCTTCCCTAGTGGTGTTTGCAGTGAGAGTTTGGATTTTGTATCGCCTTGGGATGTAGAAAATTCTGTCACAGGATGGGATCCCCTTCTTATAGGAGCTTGTCTGTTTCTGGCTTGAAAGAAAAGCTGTCCTTTATCCTGTAGACTAATCAGTGCAAAAACATGTCTATATTTGAGCACACAGCTATTTTGGTATTTTCCAAGTGTTCTTCAGCAGAAGGGTGGCTAAATCCATATTGATTTGAACTCCCCATAGCTTCCATCAGGTACAGAAGAGTGCAGGAGGGCTTTTCTGAAGGACTTTGATATCTCGAAGTTGTACATCACCAAAGCCAGGGTATTTGAATGTGACACTATGTGTTATATTGCTTGCTTGCTTGTACATCACAGGTGTCAGAGAAATACACAGGTTTTATGCCGTTTGTATGTCCCAGTCATAATTATAATCAAAAAAGGGCAATGATATATTTGGTGTGCTTGTTAACGTCAGTGTGAAGTTTGCATTTTCAGCTCTCTAGGAGTTAGAAACATCTAGCAGTGGTGCAGTTGGAGCAGTGCTGGAATGAACTTGGGGGTCTGGGACACTGAGGATTTGTGGACACTTTCAAGTCTTTTCTTAAATAGTCTTTGAAAAGAGAAGTGCCATGATAGGCATCGTGTTTCACCCAATTCTGATCTGCTGTTGTGTTTTAGATACTTAAAGCAATGTGGTCACTGCTTGCAACTCAAAACACAAACAAAAGAAATTTCTATGTTTTTCTTTCAATTGCTGTGTGCTGCTGTTTTGTACACTCTGTGCATGTCCAAATCAGAGAGCTGCTGCTTGGCATTTCACTCTTCCCTGGGTCGTTTAAGGTAACTGCTCAGCTTCAAGTGTTGAAAAGAAAATGAGCTTCATACACTTTCCTTTAAAAGCTTAGATAATTTCAAAGTCGGTTGGAGGCGAGCTTGATTTTTTAAGATATCTTCCTGCAGCAGTCATTGTAATAGGTTTCTGAATGGTGTCAAACTGCAAGGCAGCTGTTACCTGAAAAAACTGTGTTTATTACTGCTGAAAAGTAGTAGTGAAAAGGACTTTGAAAGGAAAATGATAGTTCGCCAGCAAAGGCTCAGAGTTGAAAGTGCCTGAACAATGAGGGTGCTCTGGAAAGTACACAGTTTTTAGAGATGCAGGGAGATAACACATCTGTGGGCTTTGCTCTACTGTGTGAATCTGAGTTCACAATCTAGTTTTTGCAAGTGTGTCAACTTTACAGTGAGTCTTAGTTTAGGGCAAATCTGGGAGGAAACCTCCGCAGGGGGTTCCCCCAGAAAAGCAGATCCAAGCCACTCTTCCCTCCAGCTGGTTCGGGAAATAGAGTTCCTTGTAGAAAAGTGGAAAAAACTATTTATTTAACAAACAAAACACCCACAAGCATAAAGAATGAACAACACTACACAACAAAACCTTTTGCCATTCTGAAGAGATGGCAAACCCAGAAAAAGTCTTTTCCGTGGGTGTGTCTTTGTTTTTTCTCTCAGTCTCTCTCTCTCTCTCTCTGAGGCTCGGGCCCGGCGCCCCGGCTGCAGTGCCACTTGGGGGGAGCCCCCCCGACTCTGGGCGATGGTCCTGGTGTCCCCGGATCGAACAGTAGCAGAACAGTCCAAAAAAACCACCTTTGGTCTCAGCTAATTTAAAAAAAAAATAAAACTAGCCAAAAAACAAAAGGGGGGAAAAAAAACCAAAGGAGAGCTCTCCACTGTCTGTGCAGACAGCTCCGAATCCAGGAGCAGGAATGCTGAAGGTGTTGTCTCTATGTTTTGAAAACAACTGCCTCAGATGTTCCATCGCTTGTCTCTCTTTCTACCCCTTTTGCTCTCAGATCCTGTCTTAAAGGTGCAAAACTTATTTCTGGGCTAAACAGACAAAACGGGGATAAAAGCATCATACAGTCAGCCTAGGACAGGATCAAATGTCAAAACTCGAGATACATCTGTCTGCAGGATTGTAGCTATACTACAATGAAAATTTAGTTTAACAGTAGTCAGAATAACCCCAAATGCTGCCTAATGGAACATACTGGAAAAATACTGAACCAGTATATTTCACTTCTAAAGACTTCATGTAAGCTTGCTATGCCATGTCAGGGAGCGGGGGCGGGGGGCGGGGAGGTGGTTAGTGAAGAAGGAGGAAAGCCCTAAAGAAGGAATCTGGGAAGTATCTGTCATGATACTGCTTTCTTTTTAAAAGAAACTCTACTTTCTAATGAATAGAAAAAAGATGTCTGTGGGTTTGGTTTCTTTCTTTGTTGGCTTACTTGTACTTTTTCAGACTTTCTAGATTGATTGGAGTGTTAGAGGACCACTTTCTCCAAGTTTTCTGACATCACCTTTGACATAGAAAAGTTGTGAGAAACTAAACAAGCATAGTCCATGGAAGTGTTTTGAGTATAGATTGCCTTTACAGACAAGTTTCTGGATTCTTGGTGCATATATTTGATTGAATCCACTCACCAGGGCACAGGGAATATCTGAAGGTGTCTGTTGTTGAATTTTCAGCATTTACATTGTATATTTCCTGACTTCAAATATTGAAATTCATCATCTTTGCCCCGTGGCTGTGGTTAGAATAAGTGATTATGCATGCCAAAAAAATCGGTCAAGAATGTCATCCATTTTGTGAAGTTTTCAGTTTCAGACTAACAGCTCTTTTTTCGAGATCAGAATAAAACCCTGTTTCCCACAGAGTGTTGGTACTGATTGAAAACAGCTCCTAATTTAAAAATTGGCTTCTCCTTGATGCAGAATTTCTGGTATCAAATTTAGTCTCTCTCCTGCTGTTCCAGAGGTTGGACTAGCATGTCTGGGAAGAAAGTCCAGGTAAATTTTGGAAGACGTTGCACAACAGCATGAATCAGTAATTCTGGACAAGAAGTTACTTTCAGGGGCAAGGATGGAGAGCTAGTGAGAAGACCATGCTTTTATTATGGTTTAAGTATGGAGAGCAGTGTAGAGTAAGGAGAGGCTGTGCACTGTGGTCTCTGTGGGTGGCAAGAGATAATGTTTAATGTGTGGGAATGGCCTTTAGGGACAGTCTTCATAATGGTATCTGATTTAAAACTAAAAATGGGACTTGCTACAGCCCTCTAAGATACTTTGTAATTCTGTGCCGTCCTCTCTGCTCCAAGAGCCACCTGGTGATGTTTGATAGAAATGGATTTAGCTGCTTTTGTAATTGGCAATGTCATATCTGTTATTTCCCTCAAGTTTTCTTTCTTCTTTTGCCTTTGTGTCTGCAGATGTCTTTCTGTGGCATCTCCAGTGAATACAATTCTTGTCCCTCTGTAACTGCAAACCAGGAGTTGGCTGTAGTTACCACTAGTTCTGTCCAGTTCTGGTGGGAAGATAGGAGTAATGTCCTTTCCAGAAATTTTGTTCCATTCCTGCAAACACATTAAATATTTCAGTTACTTCTGAAATTTCTTCACTTGGCTTTTAATACTGAGTTGGGTAGAAGAAATACAAAGCCAGTAAAAATGGAGTCTGTTAAGAAAGGAGATATTTAGATCACATCGAGACAATCAGAAATGTATTAAGAAAGAAAAATGTATACCATGCTTCTGTCAGAAGGACTTGTAGATGATTACATTAAAATGGCCAGTGATTCACTAGACGATGACAGTGCTCCCAGTGCAACTCAGGCCTTTGCTGAGGGACAAAATCACGCATGTGGGCTGACTCCTAGGAAATAAACTTATGAACCTGTATTAATTACTGACACATTCTCTTTGAAGATTACTGGAGTACTCAGAGGAACAAACTGATGTAAAATTGATGTCAGAGTTTTCTTTAAATGGATCCTTTCCTAATAAGACTGTAAATTCAGTGAATTATGAATGTTGTGTATGGGGGAGGCACATGGATGTAGCGCAGAGGGAATAGAGCTGAGGTGAGGGGATGTCCACATTTCTTACAAGCCTCTTTGGCCAGTAACATTAAGGAAGCAGCACAGGAGTATTTAACTCACGTTTGAGATTGCCCTAGAACCTCTATCTTTGCAAGTTTGGTAATTTTTAGGTGTTGAGATATGTTGTCTTAAACTTGCCCCTTGTAAAAGGAATGATTAATGCAATTTGCAGGTATAAAAAACGTTTGGAATTGAGGATGGTCTATTTCTGAGTGCTTTTTACCTCTTTGGTTGCGATATTTCGATAACTGTCTGAAGATTAAACTTTTTACTTTCTGTGGTGGATAAATCAATGGCAGGATCAAAACACTGAAAAGCGGGATCAGGAACTGTTTGACCTGTTTTGAAGACTGAGACAGAACAAAGCTTCTTAGATTTCTTCTGCTTGCATACATTTTCCCTGTAATTTTTTGTGCACCTTTTAATTGATTTATTTCTCTGTTAGCAGAAATTCTTATGCCTTGACTACCAACTAGCTTTGCAAGTTGGAAACTCAGATGTGTCCTATAAATCTAAGAATTTTCCTTAGGAGTGCAATAATTTGTTATCCTTGGAAGATTTCTCAAAAATACAACACATCTCAATGCAGAAGCTTTGCAAAACTATGTGGTGTTTTGTTTCCAGGTCTCCTAAGTCTTTGAAGAGTTTTGGTAGTGCTATGCTTCTGAGTCTCAGCTCTGATCGTATTTGGGGATATCTGAAGATATGAGAAATTGGGTTGGTTTGAAGGACAGTTTCAGTTGACTACAATTTTCCTGAATTTTAAATGAGCACTGAATTTGCCCTGGGACATACCTACAGGTTCTGGTGAGGGCCATTTTACCCAAGTCAGTTCATTCACCTCCAGCACAAAACAGATGCAGAGGGTTTCTTGGGAACTATGTGCCTCTGACTCTTTCCCTTTCCAGTAATCTGTGCTGCAGCAGTTGTAAGGCTGAAGCAGAATTACCTTCCTTGGTTAAGTGACAGAGAAGACAGAAATGGAAGGAACCATTATTTTCCTGTCAAGATTTCCTTGAAACAAAGCGTGGAATTATGCATGCTGAGGGGTGTCTTTGGTCCTTTGATTAACAGCAGAGGCCCAATTTCACCATCAAAAGCATTCTTAATTATAACCCCTGTTGAAAAGGCTGCCTTGAACGTTGAAGAAATGATATTACAGAGCACGTCTGTCTCTGCTTAGGTGATCTGCAGGCATTTTGTGGGAGTATTTTAGTAAGAACGTTGGAAGTACACTGAAAGTAAAAGAGAAAACTCGAAATATGTTACTTGTTACTGTTTAATCGCAGCAGAAGGCATTGCGTCACTGAGGAACTCGAATAGCTGTTCCTGGCTTGAGTGTGAGAAAGCGTCCTGCTTTGCTGCGGTAGCAAAGCCTGATATTCTCCCACTGCAGCTGGTGACATAATGTGTATCACAAGGTTTTCCTCAAATAAAAGACATCCATCTTGGTTATTTCATGAGTCTGCTGATTAAAGAGATTTTATTGTAATTACTATGACTAAAAGGCTACAGCAGAAGATGGAAATGTTAATTTACAATCTGCTTGCTGACCAAGTGTCATGTGATAATGGATTGGGACAGACAGTGGTTTGCAAATGGACCTGGATATTTGGAGCCACTAATTTGAAGTGGCAGATACGGTGCCATCATGCAGGTTTCAGAAGGGATACGTTTGATTAACTGGCTGTGGCGCAGCAGTGGTTGTGTGACAGGTTGGTTGAGAAATGATCGTCTTTGGTTTTACACTGCTGGTGGCCGTGTACCTGGTAGAGGAGGAGAGGGAAGAAGCAGAAAGATGAACAGGGCTTGAAGGTAAATCTCTGTCCTATAGTAAGCAGACTGTCCTCCAGACCCATCACAGCACTTATATTTCCAACTTGCATTAAACAGGGATTTTCATATGTCGTGAGTTAAAAGTAATTTTTTCCCTGCAAGGAACTTAACAACTTCCTTCAGGTATGAGAGAACCAATTAGCTGGCTAGTTCTAAGATAGACACTGATTTGGCACTTAAGAAGCTGAGTATGCCTCTGTGATTCATGTTTAAGAAAGGAGAAGCCCAGGAATTGCTCTGTTGTTTCCGGCTGCTGAACAGGTAACAGGGGGCTCGCATGGCCTGGCAGTGCCACCTGGGCCAGGGCCAGGCCCTCATGGTCAGGCCCTGCCGACTCCACTGGGCCGGGCAAGGCCCACTCAGCCAGGTCGGGCACAGCTGAGATCCTGCCACAGCTGAATCCTGGCCTGGATGCTGAGATCCTACCATTCCTGCCTCCCCCTCTTCCCGGGAAAAGTCTGCAGCAGCTTTGGCCGCTGCCCAGCAGAGATCATGGGACCAACAACAGAGCCCGGGAGAGATCACAACTCTCTCAGTACACAGATGAAACTTAGAGACAATCAATCCTCTCTTGAGGAAGAGAAAAGAAAAGAGTGAAGGCACGTGAGGAAACCAACATGAGACCCTGAGGTCAGTGAAGAAGGAGCTGAAGCCCAGAGGGAGGAGAGAGAGGAGATGCTTTAAACTGAAATTCTTTTGTAAGGCCATGGTGATGCACTATGATGGATATATTAGACTATTCCTTGCAACTCATGAATGCAATTGTGGCGATGCAGCATTCTAACTGCATCCTGAGCAAAGGCACCTGTACTGAAGCAAGCAGGTGTTGAAGTAGCTGTGTTCTAATGAGAAACTTGAACAGAGGGAGATGAGGAACCATGCCGCAGAAATGGGAGAGATGAGAATCCTTGCCCCCAGGGATAGATAGAAGAGAATTTTTGCTCCCAGAGATAGGAGAAGAGAACCCTTGCTCCAGGGATAGGAGAAGCCTTGCTCCGGAGAGAGAAGACCCTTTGCTTTTCTACCAGAACAGCTCATCCTTAAAATAGTACCCCATCAGACAGAGATGAGCCCTCGAAAGCAGTTGCAGGAAGAACTGTGTGTCGAGGGAAGGGACTTTCACATTGCGAACAGATTTCCTTTCCGGGTGGCTGATTCACTGTGATATTGGAGCCATGAGAGAACTGTTTTCTTGTGGAAGAGTCTCCATGGCATGGCAGGAGAGACTCCTCTCCCTATGTGAACTGATGAAAGACTATTTTAGAGGTTGTAAACTGACTGAAAGTCTCTAGGTTTTGTCTGTTTATGTTGTTGGTGAGAAAGAGAAAATGAAGAGGCGGGGGAGGAGAAGTGTCTGAAGGTTTATTCTGGTTCTTACTATTTTCCTTTTAGTTCTGTTAATAAAACTGTCTTTATACCTTTAAGATTTTGAGCCTGCTTTGCATTTCTCCTAATCCTTATCTCACAGCAGAAAATGAGTAAATAAGTCTAGTGGGTGCACTGGTGTTTGGCCAGAGCACTCAACCCATTACATTAAAATGGTGCCCTGTGTGAGGATTGCGAACTAAAACCACTACATTAATTGGTGTTTCTGTCTGGTTATCAAACCTAACCCGCTACAACATACTGATCTAGATATGTAGATCAGCTCTTTAATTCTGTCTCTTAAAAGATGTGTATATAGTCACAGATGTTGTATTTTTCCAGCTGTAGTGTTGGCCCTTCTCTTTTTTCAGAAGCTTTATAACTCAGCATGCAAGATGTCAGGCACCCACACTCTGATATGGTGCCAAAAAATTTGAATGTTTTATAGGTGTGGGGTCAGGTGTTTCAGTCAGTAATAAAGGTGGTAGCATTATAGCAGTTCAAATGGGTTTTACTGTTTCTATGGAAATTTTGAAATAGAATATTCCATAGCAGAGGGATAATCCTTCCTGAAATCACCCATCTTAGTCCACATGTCCTGTTAAAAAGGTTATCCTAATGTGTAAAGTTAAAAATCAATTTCTACAAATTTTAGTTCTTTATGTATGTTACTGAAATCTCATGTATAGGTTAATTTATTTACAGTACTGTTGAGTCTTGTTACAGGCTCTTAGTAGATGACTCTGCTGAAACGTTAATTGTAACTGCCTTGAACTAACAATAAACTAAAAGAATATAGATTGTTTAAGTTCATATTTTGGAAAGTGATATTGTATAATGGAAAGAATAGTTTGCAGTGATGTATCCGATAGCATCATGAAGAATTTTTTTTTTTTTAATTACTACTGTTGTGTATGATAATTTAAGGATAAAACTTAAATGCAGATTCAGGACAACTGATAAAGGGGTGTTTAGACATCATTGCTTTACAGAGCAATGTATGACATGTCTCTTTAAATTATATGTATGATTTGTAAGCGATCAATTACAGTTATGCTCCAGTGGTGACAACTGGGGGGGGAAAAGAGGAGTAGCAGTAGCCTTGTGGCATTAGGTCTGTTCTACACACTGAAGGATTGTGGGCTGGAAGCAACAAGTGTGTATTGTATGTTAGGGATTTGTTTCTGGGAAATAGTCACCACAATATATTGTATATTCAGTACAAAATTACTTCTTGCTGAATGTCGTGAGTGGCTACTGAATTTCTGAAGATGATATAAAAAATAAGAAACCAGAGCTGAAGAAGGCATCTTAGTGATTGGCCCCTAAGGAGCAGATTTGTGAGCACAGCTTGAAGTCTAATGGGATTAGCGCTGATGTTATTAGAACTCACTCTTTTCTCTGTTGATCTTTGACAATGTTAGGACAATATTAGGCTTTTGGTGGTGTCATAAGCAGAAATGAGTTGGAAATTCTCAAACTAAAATATTTATTGGGATATTGAGTGGAATAGTAATAAAAAACTTAACTGGCTAAAAAGGAAGAAGTGGCACTCATTAGTGTTTGTTTGGTTGCTTTTTTCTAAAGTGTTTTCAAAGGTGAAAAAAAAAAAAAGAGAAAAAACAGATGCTCAAATGAAGTCTATGTTTCCTAGAGATTTTTCAGTTGTTCTACAGGTCACTGAGTAGAAACTCTGTGAGTCAAAGAATAGACCTGGCCTCAAAAAATTTCTTTATAGTACATGTCTTTATACTTACATCTTTATATGTATAGAAAAATAAATTATATATATGAATATAAACATACCTATCTGTATACAATTTTCTTTAAATATTTTAATTTATATTTTATACTTTTTGTATGTGTATCTTTATGTAAATAATAATTGTTGTCCCACTCTTCTTGATGGATCCCAAAATGAACAGATTCAGGTTGGACATTAATATAAACAGATGCATTTTCAGGTTTGAGCTTATATAAAAGCATTGTCACCTGTTGTTAGTTTAGTGGCAGAATGACAAGGATGGAGTAATTTGGCAGGTGGTGCCAAGCCAGATATTCAAATTATGAGGTTCCTATTTTGGGGTGGCAAAAGGAAATCTGCTGCTCCGTTTGTTGGGGATTCCACCATAGTAAACACTAAAGCAAAAGCACTGATCTCACCCATTCACTACCCTGAAGCGCATATGATGTGTTTATTGACTTTGTCACATCTTTTAACATTGAGGCAAAATGTCAGTGGATCTGTTATAATTTTATTAGGATGTCATTTGTGATAGAGCTGATATGCCACAGAAAATAGTTGCTGACCTATATCTAATTATCCTGTGACTGAGAGTGCTGCTGTGGTGGAAATTTGTGTTCAAGAGACCATGGAGGATGTACCAAAAACCTGGGTCAGTCCTTGAACTAATGCCAGATTCTGAGCTGAGAGGCAAGGGAGGAGGAGGGCAGTAAATCTTGACAATGCATAGCACTGTTGAAGAGCACATGAACTGTAGCGCCAAATAAAGATCCTGCACCTCCCTGCCATCAGTGTGGGTTTGGAAGGTAGCTGCAGTGCCATTTCTGGCCCATGATGACATCGGGTAGGTCTCCTGGCCCTGGTCCCAGGCAGCCTGTGGTGAGGCTGCCAAGGGCTTTGTGGGGAGCATGATTTCAGAGACGTGCTTCAGATGAGTGTATGAAAATGTTGTTCAGTCATTTTTTTTCAATTTTTGCATGTTTATTCAAGGCTTTGAATGCACTCTGAAGTATTATTTTGTGATGTGACTTGACTTCAATTTCAAGTGGCCCACAATGGAGGGGACCTGGTGCCTCCCTTGATGCCATCGTTGACACCTTGTATGCCTTCATTGCGTCCTCAGTCTTGTTTTCACTAGGAAAGAAAAGGTGATCCTTATTGACTATAAACAAACTCTTGGGGATCTCCTGGCAAGTAGTCCCATATTCCCAGAGCGAGTGTGTGGCTAGCAAATGATAGCAAGCAGTACTGCACACAGCAGCCTTTGGCCATAAGATCTTCTGGTCTCTCCAAAGCAGTCTCTTGACATGACTCTACCAGGAGAGGTGTTCGTTGCCCTGCCATCGGCCCCTTGCATAAAAGAGGTTTTCTGTGCAGTGAATGTACCAGCACTCTGTGGCTGGGATAAAAGCGGTGATTCATCACCCAAAAATAAGTGCTGTGCTGACTATAGCTGCCAAATACTCAGTCATCAGTTTCCTCCCCGTTAAGCATTTGCCACCTCTCTGACTGTGGTGTAAGCAGATGGAAGGCGGCGAGAGTTAACCATTGATGAAGTCAGTCATTGCTGGAGTGGTGGTCTTGTAGCTGCCCCAAGGCTTTTGGGACATGTGAGGCTGGGTCTGCAGTCCTCCCCTTTTTTTGGTAATAATCTTGGTAGTTTAAGCAGGGAAAAAGCTATAGCCCATTGTTCTTGGTGATGAGTTAAATTTAGTTGCTATGAATGGAAATAGGTTAGGTTTTCATGTTTGTGGTCTCCATCAGAAATTGTTACTCTGTAAGGTATACCAATTCAATACATCAACTTCGGCTCCAAACTGAACTTGGTCTCAGGCACCCGTGCTATTTAGTAACCACACAAGTGTTGTATTATCTTTCCATTTATTTTGTATCTATAGTATAGTATGTAAAGCACAATTTGTATCATTTACATTGTGGTTTCAGTAAAATAAACTCAGACAAAATTTTAATTTTCAGTTGTTTTATTACACACTGTAAAACAGAAAAGATGGCAATTCACATGTGCCCTGCTCATTCTTTCTAATCGCCCATGTATTTTTAATTTTCCTTTTCAAAAATGTCTCCATCATGAATGCAAATAATGAGTCTTACTCCATTTTATCGCAGTTATTCATTATTATAGAGACATTTTTATTGTGTTGGTCACTTCAGGGTTTTCTGTTGGGAATAAATTGAAACACTTCGCTGGTTTCTGGTATTAAATATGCTTAATAACCATAGTTCCCTTGATTGGCCTAAAGGTGTTAATACCCTTCCTGGGAAAGCCAAGCTGAAGTTAAAAGACAGTATTCTGAACATCCTCAAAGTCGAATGCCTTCTAAAAAGCTATAAATGCTGCCTCATTTAAAGAAGAAGAAAATAAGTCTTTATGAAGCATCCTAATGGCAGCTCCGTTTTAGTTTGGATAAGTAACATTGTGCTATTTCTGCTCCCTATTGTGCTTTTAATATTTTTACTGCAGCTTCATTCTGACCCATGTGTACCTTTGGCCAAAAGTTAATCTGGACAAAATGAAAGGGATATTGGCAGATGGAGGAAATCAGAATTTCTCAATGAGATTGTCCTTTTACAGAGATACTTTGCTTCCCTTCTTCATTACCTACCCACCCTGCAGCTTGAGGTCTACAGTTAAGAGTTAGAAAGGGGCTGAGTCTGCAGCTCCCAACATGAAATCTTGCTTATCCTTTGGAATGTTTTAATTAGTATGAGAGATCTCTTTTTTCATTATACAGGTGTATATTAGAAAAATCACCAGGGGATGTGTTTTCTTACCTTAGTTTTAGCCTATTTCAATGCGTATATGTAAGCTGGTGACTGGACCTGGTTAATAAGGGGAAGCTTTTTTAGGTGGACGCCCAAATGTCATGCTTTGGGGAGACAGCAGCCACGCTCAACCCAGGAGCTCTCTGGCCTCCTGGCTCTACTGATTGTAGGCAAAGATTACTTTCCCATAGCTCACCTGTGAACATTGTAGACATTGGAATGCAGGATCAGGGAACATCAGCCTGCCTGAAGCGTGTTTGTGGTACACCATTATGATGGCAGGTCCTAGTGGATTTTAAAACATATTCACTCTCCCCAGATATTCATACTTAAGTCTAACACACAATATTGTAATAACAAAATCAGTTTGACACACTCCTTTCACCATCAGTAAATTTTCTGGATTTTATCTTGTGTAATGTAGATTATTGATTTATTGACTTAAGCTGTAGTGTTTTATTAAGTTTATTTGGTTAACTTAAAGCGAACTAAAACGCAGCTCTTAAAACTCACAGCAAGATTTCAAGAGGCATGTTGACCCATGAATACCATAAGTAGAGTAATATTTGATAACTAAGTGCCTCTCAAATTTTCATAAGCTACTTACCTGTTAAGGAAGGAGGTTTGTCTGGATTAATTCAATAGCAGTAACATACCAGAAATACCATGTTATGATAATTTAAACAGATAATATATTCTGGGTTTTAAGCCATTTTATTCTAGGGGGTTTTTTTGTTTTTGTTGGGGTTGTTTTGGTTTTGGGTTTTTTGGGTTTTTTTTTTGTTGTTTGTTTGCTTGTTTTGTTTTGTTTTTTGGGTTTTTTTTTTAAATTGTATTTTATTTGCATATATCCTTTTGCTTGAGGAACAGAGTTCAGTGCTAGTTGTGGTTTCAAGTTCACCTTGCCCAGAGATCTCTTTCCTGGTTTGTATGTTGAACACTCCTCTATAGGCAAATGCAACACCAGGAAATTTTAAAAGGAGGGCTTGCTTTTCCTAGTTTTCTTTCTTAGATCCTCCAGTTATGAGCTGGATGAACTAAATGAGCTAATCTATTCAAATTTCTCTCTGTTTTGTGTAATTTTCAATTTTTTTATTCTCCCTTAGTTTTTAGAGTGTTCTGTGTTGTTACCAGAATGTATATGGAAGGAAAATGAATGGCATATTTCTTACTATTTATATACCATGGATTTGACCTTTCTGACAGATCCGAAATACTGAAGGCAAGACCCAGAAACATCTCTTCCCCGTGAGGACTTGACTGCTCGTCTGAATATAGCTGGACTAGTTCTTTTACTGGACAAAGCTAATATGTAAAGGAAATACTGGAAAGAATGTCTCAAATAATTCACAACCTTTCGTGCAGGAGAGGCCTGTTAAACTCAACATAAACTTAATGACACCTTTCCAAGCACCTCCAGTTACTGTATTTGTTGCCTTTGTTGTACACAATTGCTACTGCAGATGCTGCATTATCAACTTGAGACTTATTTTGGTATCTTGAAAGTGTTACAAAGTAAACTGAACTAATTTTCCAGAGGTAACTGATTTAGCCGCACAAGGATAAACATGTCTCTTCGTGGTAGTATCTGTTACTTTAGGATGTGAGGAAGATGTGATTTGAAATACCATAATTGTGGTCTGTAATCAGTATTTCTAAGATCAGATGTGTTAATATTGTTCTGTATGTAGAAGTCTTTGGACACAGGTAGGATGAAGGCAAAACAGGAATTAAGTTTTACTTGCCAAACTTCCCCTTTTCTTACATTTACATCTTATGTAATACTGTAAAAAGATTGGTTGTTTTATCTTACTGCCGTTCCTAAATCTTTCACATTTAGGCACATCTTGACCAGCATTTTGAAAGAGCTTTGATGCCTGAAGCAGGGTACTGTCTGCAAATTCTGGCCTTAACAAATGTTCTTTCTCTTTTGGGATCCTCAGTATGAATAAATAACCTGAGATTTCCCTCAGTAGATTCACACATTAGGTTTTTTGAGGTTTTTCTGGCAGGCAGCCGGCTCTACTATTTTAACTATCAACCCTGTTGGGATATTTTTTTAACAGTCAGAGTGGATCAGTTGGTAAGCTGTCTTTCCTGGCCATTTGAAAAGTGGTTCCCTTAGAGTCATTAGTTGGTTCAGCAGCAACCCTGGTCACTCTAAGGAATGCCTGTGTCCCACAGGACTGGTAACTGAGCTGATTCACCATCTATTGTTATGCTGAACACATTACACGTAATAAAATTAAATTAGCTTCCTTTAATCTACAAGTATATCAGCTTTGTTGCATTCCTTCATGTAGCATAGTTGCTGTAGTAAAGTGTTTGGGCTAGTACAGCTGGCTTTGTAAAGACCAAATGAAGACCTTTCGGTACGATAATGAACTTCCTTTGAATTTAATAAAATGCAGTATCTATGACAGATAGTAAAACAAAACTGTTGTTTTCATTCCCTATGAGAAAACTCACATTTTAAAAGGGAAAGAAGGGGCAAAAAATGGTGGTCAGTCTTGTTCCAGGATAATAAAGCTATTGATTATATCCTATGAAGGCACTGGATTAATTAGTAGTTAAATATAAAGGGCTGTCTAAGTTGTAAAGTCATTGAGTTTGAAGTTGAGCAGTGTTCAGAAATACTTAATGCACTAGAGGAGTAGTCCCTTGTATATCAAAAGTGCTTGTTACTGTGAAATGTGATAAAGTACCTCATCTGTCTGTGAAGACCAGCTTGGTTTATATGAACTGTAAGCCCATCTGTTAAAGTTTTGTAATGGGATTAAAAAGCCTTTTCACAACACTGTTGTTGTGTTAAATGATGCCCATGTCAACTAGCCACTTGGACACCTAGTCATAGCCAAGTGTTAATCAGACTTTCCTTTTCTTCTAATTCCCTGCACAGCAAAATAAATGGGCATTTAGCCTGATCTGTTCCTGAAGTGGAATGTCAATAGGGGTTTCAGTGACAGAATTCAAAAGTGAAATCCTTAAATCTTCTGTTTGACTACAAAAATTTAGAGGAATGTCATTGTTTTTACTAATAATATAATATATTTCTTAAGGCCTAAAATCTTGTTTATGTGTTTGTGGTCCCCTTAAAGGTAGAGCAGCTCAGTGCTGCATGCCTCTAATAAGGACTAGGAAGAGAGGTGATGTGTATCTCTCCCATTGAGGGTATCTGACCTGGTGATTGATCTGTTAAAACTTCCACTGCTGTGACTCAGACTCCGCTTTAGATGCCCTGAAACCCCATATTTTAAAGTACAGATATAGCAGGTAATGTTCCTGCTCTCTTTTTTACTTAGAAGCATGGGTCACTTAACCACTAATGATGTGGAAGACCTGGGTTCAGTTTGCACCAGTGCCTGAAGGGATTCAAGTCTGTCTCCCACACATGCAAGGAGAGCTCTATTTATGACGCTTGTTGTGGTTTATGAGGTGCAGTTATGAGGCTGTTTTTCTGAGATGGGATCTTCTGATGCATCCTCTTCAAACTGGTCAGCTTTACAGGTTTTAGGATTCACAGGACAGCAGTGAGAGAGAAAGAGAATATTTTGATCAGAGTTTACTTGCTAGGCAAATTTTCAAGAATTAGTCTCAGTGTTTTTCTCTTAACTGGCTTTGTATTACCAGAAAGGTAATTCATGATTCTTTGAAGGACAGATGATTTAGCATCTAATTCCTGCTGTGTGCTACTTGCAGTCTACCCACATACCACAATTTAATACATAAGCCAGAGGCTGCTGATAGCTGTGCTAGAGAAAGACAGGCTCACACCATCTCACACATTACTTACGAAATACACTTCACTGATTTCATCCAGTGATTATCTAAATAATGTGGAATCAGAACTCCAGACTCCCTCCTCAGTGTCCTTATTTTCCTATAAAATGCAAAGTGAAGGTTAGTGTGAGACTCGGTTTTCCCAACTAAACTTTCCTTTTTCCAGAGGAACTTCAGTGCTGGAGTCTAGTGGCAGGTGGTAGGGGTGCGGGTTGGCTTAGCCCAGCACCAGTGGGACAGGCAGTGGGATGTTCTGCTGCCCTGAGAAACCATTTTCCTGCTAGCTAAGTTAGGGTTTTTATTCAGTGTGATGGGGTTTTTTTCTGTTGGGAAGTTTTTTTCTTCTTACAAAGTTAATCTGAAGCATGTAACTCTCTGTAGCATGTAATTACTGAAGATGTAGGAAACCTGCCTTGCTATCCGAATTTTCCATACCTGATTCAGTCTTTCTTTGGAAATTGGCTTGTTCGCAGTTGGTAAGCCTGCTGTTCTTCGGTGATGCAGCAGTTACTGTGAAGTTCGTTGCTTGGGAAGTACACAGAAGATGAGCTTTTTGCCATAGCCAAAATACCTGCAAAGACGGGCAGTAGCTGCCAACTTTACTCTTGTGTAGTGGATTGCAAGTGGCATAGACAAGCTGTTGAAACAGCAGGGAGAGTAGTGCAAGAGAGTATTCCCTATACCATCAGAGCATGATTTTCATTTATTCATATCACTGTGCATCTAGAAAACCAGTTTGGTGGGTGGGGGAGTGGTTGGCTCTGTATCAACTATTCCTGTGTCGTGGAATGAGAACATTTAGACCTGGTCCAGAAGAGGGCTGCGAAACAGATCAGTGGACTGAAACAACTTAGCTGTGAAGAAAGACTGAGAGAGGAGTTGCTCACTCTGGAGAAGAGGAGGCTCCAGGGAGACCATATTGCAGCCTTTTAATATTTAAACAGGGCTTATAAGAAAGATGAATAAGGATTTCTTACCAAGGCTTGTGGCAACAGCACAAGGGACAATGATTTTAAACTGAAAGTGAATAGATTTAGACTGGACATAATGAAGAGATGTAAGTTTTATGATGATGTTGGTGAGACTTGAGAATCAGTTGCTCAGAAAAGCTGTGTATTCCCCATCCTTGGAAATATTTAAGGCCAGGTTGGATGGGGCTTTGAACAACCTGGTATAGTGAAAGATGTCCTTGCCTGCAGCAGGGGGATTGACTAGAAGATCTTTAAAGGCCCGTTTTCCAACCCAGGCTTTTCTAAAATTCCTTACGTTTGTGTGTGAGTGTGCAGGGTAGTAAAGGTGAAATAGAGCAAAGTGGTGAGTGTACAGGCATTCTGAATGAGGTACGTGAGCTAATCAGCACAGTATACACTGTGGCTCTGCCACATGCAGCACCACATAGGAACCATGGCCCTGTCTGTGCAGGTGTTGTTCGGTGTCAGAATCTGTCTTCTGTGTTGCTTGTAAGCAGAAGTCTTGAATTTCTGAAGCAAAGTGTGAGATGCCAAGCCATTTATGAAACAGCTCCACTTTTCAGCTTTTAGTTTTCTCCTGTTAGATTTTCATGCCTGTAACATGCAATTACATATATCTTGACGTTACAGATACTCTTTTAAATTCAGTGGTAAACGAGCCCCTAAACCAAAGTGTGAATTTCCCTATTTAATTTGTAGTGCATGAGGAGCTGTCTGTACTAACTAGTGCTGTAAAATAGCTTAAGCGTAAGACTCACATGTCAACAAGAGTGACTGTGTCTCAGAAGAAGCAGAAATGTGAGTATGCCTATTCAGAGATGTATGTGGTGTGCTCATCTCCACTTGGCTGTGCATGGTAGTTATGGTTAGAGGAAAACAGAATGATTGAGTTTATAATTTTTTTAGTTTACCTCATGCACCTCTGTCAAAGTCAATAAGCATGTTCGATTTGCAAGTCTTCCTTCGAACCAGAGAAGCAAGGCAGCACACATGTAGGGATCAACTCTAGCACTTTAAACAATGGTGCTCCTCAAACAGTTGGGAGGAGTATTTGGAAATGCTTGGTACCTTTGGATCCTTCCTGTAAGCCTTGATTGTTGAGAAGGGTGAATCCATGTGTCTGTATATGCATCTGAAAATGCAACAGTTAGTTCTTGGAGCTGATGGACACACGCAGTTAAGCACCTTCCTTCTTTGACCGTAACAGTAATTTCTGCTCAAATGTGGGTTGTGATTTCAATGATGTGGCGAAACATCAGCTCCATAACCAGTACCAGGTGTCATGTCCTGTTCAGTCTAACATGGGGAAGTGTGACCGTGCTTACCCTGATGTCACTGTTGTGATGTCACACAACATCACCTTGCAAGCAGTCCATTTGTGGCTGTATTTAAAATTAAGAATTACAGAACCTTTTTTTTTTTTACCAGCACAATGGAAAACATGGGGTTCTCTTCTGCTATCGCTCTGCATGCTTGCAAGAGGTGCTTGTGTGCATCTTTTGCTGGGTTTGAATAGATAGGTAATTGCACAACTGCCAGCATTGTCAACTTGTGCCCTCAGGGGTGCTCTGGCCTACCCCAGCCACTGGCAGTTCCTCCCCATGGGGGTGCCAGAGCCTGTCCCAGAGCTCAGTGCCATCCTCCACACTTCAGGAGGTCCCAGGTAGCATCATGTGCCCATGCCTGGACATCTCAGTTCAGCCCAAATCATTTGGCTTAGTGAAAGAGCCAAGAGTAAACTTTGTACAGTGTTGTTTTCTTAACAAAGATAACAGGTGAGGAAGAGGCAAGGAAGGAGGATTTAGGTCAACCAAAAACTTTGGGGAATTGATGTCAAATGCACTGGCTTGTTATAATCAGTAAAGATATAACAAAAAGATCAGAAGATACCTGATGTGTTCTTTGACTGCCTAAAGTTTAAATGGGTCAATGTGTATCATTAACAGTGGTTCATGCTAATATTTATTTCTCCCTCTCTTCCTTTATTTTAAATAGAAACTTCTACTTGGAATTAAAACTACTTATTCTCCTGAAAAATAACTCAGGCACCAAAGTAAAAGCTTCCTTTTTTCCTTCTATGTTTCTTCCATGTTTTCTTTTCACAAGCAAGAGAAATAGTTTGTGTCTGGTTGCCACTATCACCATGGGTAGCATATAAGGAGTTTTCTTTAAGTTAAAATACATCTCTAAGTGCGGGCTCAAGAGCATTGTTTTGCCTACAGTTTAGTTTTAGGTGTCTAATATGGCATTTTATATGTATTACTTGTTGTCAAAACCCAACAGTTTCGTCTCTAACAGAATTTAATTTTAGGTATATTCAGATATTTTGAAGTTGATCTAAGCTTAGGAAATGAAAACTTATTAAGCAGCTGTTACAAACACCTTTGAAACTTGATGTTTCTTCTGTTTAAAAGCAATTAGTTCTTCAGAACAAACTTGGAGTGATGTAATGCATAACTAATAACGTGGTGAGCATAGTTTTGTATTAACTCGGTTCTGAGAAAAGTAAATACTCAGTTTCTTCTGATGTGTAATAATATCACTGTAATATTGTTAGCTATTAAAAAATAATCAGTTTGAGTTCATTTTAGTTCAGTTGCTAAGATATTTATTGTTTTATGATTGTAAGTATAATGAAATATTGAGTGTGTACAGTTGTCTCAGATTTCAGATGTGAGCCTTTCAAACAATGGAAGTTATTACAGATACATATTGCAGGCTTTACTTCAGAGCAGGAGAAGTACTGTGAATAGTGATATTTTGTTTTATGCTATTTATATTCAGCCCTTGCAAGTCAGAAAGAATAAAATAATATAAAGAGGGTTTCATAGTTAGAATGCATTTAATTTTTATATATAGTATTACAGTGTTTTAGCTCTACTGTTACAACCCTAAATTTGATATTGTAGTATGGGAAAAACTCTTGAGATTCTTCCCCACATTTCCCCTTCTGTAAAGTGGAAGTGTAGTCTATGTTATCCACATCTAAAGGAGATATCTGAAGACTAGTAATTTTGCAGTAATCATTAAGTATTATTATTGTTATAGGATAAGAACTGAAACAAGGAAATCTTCATGGTCAGCTCCAGAGCACTGCATTAAATCATCTGTACTGGAGTGTTTGTCAGCTGGTGCATGTGTGGTGTCAGTTGGTTGTCCATCTCATAATTCATACGCTCTTCTACGTAGTCTTTAACTGTAAACTTTATATAAAGACTCGAAGTAGGTGTGCAGAGAGGGTTTGGTTTTTATTCCTGGTCTTTTCCTCTGTAACAATGTGTACTGTAATGTACCAGGACAATGAATTGAGTCAAAATCCATTCCAGAGGCATTAGGAATTAATTTTCCAAATATGCATATTCATAGTTTATATGACTATTCAATTAAAAGGTAAAAAGTCAGAAATAGCCATCCCAATTCTACCTTCCCAAAAGCCATACTAAAAGATAATTGGTGAGGCTGAACAATGAAGCAGTCTGCCTTTGAGCAGCATTGGGAGGAGGGCTCTCTGTGCTAGTATTGCTCAGACTCTTAGTGGGCCATTACTGCAATATGCTCTTCTTGTCTTCACTTTTTGTGGACGAGTGTCACAGAGGGACAGGATGTTTCACCAGCGGGTTTCTGGGATATCTGCTGACAGCAAAGGAATGGTGAACCTCAGCAGTTTCAGGTCCCAGACACTGGTGGGGCATTTTGCTTTACTTGGCACAAGCCCTTTTGTGTGGTCACTCCAAGCTTGACCTGCCTCCTCCTCTCCAGGCTGGGACACTCTCCCTGACATCTGGCCAACCCCTGCAGCCTTTCCAGCCAACCCCACACCCAGCGGGATGAGCACCATTTCCTTCCCACCCTCACCTTCATCTCCTAGGCTTCCCTGTTGTATCTGAGGTGACATCAGGTGACTTAATGCCTTGTTTAGGATTTAAAGTGCCTGATTTCCTTACTCTGCAGGCTCACTTCACATGCACCTTGGAGCCTGGGTCCCTTTGCTGGTAGTATCCCAGCCTTCCCAGTCAAGACTTAGATACAAGTTTCCACTTTCAGACAGTGCTAGACTCAATCTTTGCATTTTGTCTGCCTCTGTAGGTATTTTTTTCCAGCCAGTGTTATTCTTCTCGTAAATTTGGCTCTTTTTCCTTCCTTGAGGTCAACTCATGTCTTTCTCAGTGCTGTGTGTTCCCAGAGGAAGGGCAGCAGTGGGAAGCAGGAGAAGGAGTTCAGGGAGGTTAGAGAGGCAAACTGCTTGCACCCAGGTTAATCAGCTTGAAGTAGAGCTTCCCACACTCAGAGGTTGAGAGGTTTTGGATGTACAAACTCAGACCATGCTCCTTCAGTACCAGTGAACAGTACCAAGCATGTTTGTTTTACTAGGACCAACAAGAAGTTTGAGGAACAGATGGCAGAATGTGCTCATTTTGGTGAAACTTGATTTAAATGTTTGCCCTCTGGAGTGAACAGTTTTTTTTAAAGCTACTGAAAGGGTTCATTTCAGTCAGACCTAACTGTACCTATCTCTATGCCATCTATTTATTTTACTGAAGAAATGTTGACATGGAGTGCAGCCTCACCTGGGAGGTCAGAAGAACAAAATGAATTTAAACTTCAGCTTGAAGGATGGTAAACAGAAGGAGGTTCACTTGGGAAAATGAATTCTTCTGGTGGAAATTAAGATGACCAAAGACAAGTGAGGAAAGACGTGGAGAAGCTCAGCTGCAGTGTATGGATAATACACTGGATGTGAGTTTCAGGCAGGGCACCTCCATCACCACCGTGAATGTATCCAGTAGGCGTACAGGTAGTGAAGCAGTTAATGGTAATGGAGGCCTTCATACCTTAGAGCAACACTGAGCAATGAGGAATGATTGAAAAGAAGTACTGCCCAGTCTTTTTTGGCTTTTCCACATCAGCTCTGTTTACCAGGTGCACAGAGTCCTCTTGGTGTATCCGGCACTGCTTGCCCAGGGAGGAATGACTTGGAAGCGTAAGCCCAGTTTGTGAGTGCTGAGCTCAGAGGCTGGTTTGGTCGTGGCTACGTTTTGCCTGGAACAGGGTGACAGCTTGCAGGTGGTTAAAGGGTATAAATAATAGTTTCCTGCATTATTTGTCATAGTCTTTTTGCTAATGTATTTATGAATATTTCAGAGTAACATGCAGAGTAAGAAAATGCATATCAAAACTTGGCATTAAAATTTTAACTTAAAAAATTGTTGGCTGCAAATTTTTCTTCAGACTGTCATTTTTTTTCAGTGTAAGTTGGCTTATGTGGACACATTGAATGCTTTTATGTTAGTTTGAAAAAAAACCCCACAATATAATTTGAATATTTTTACCTAGAAATGTAAATACTACTGAGTGAGTACTTTTTTATAAAAATTATTGTCACTAAGCCTTGATAATTTGATGGACCTCTCTAGCAACAATCTTGCTTGGTAAGAACTTTCCTGCTTGTGGAAAGTTCCTGACGTGTGTTCCATGTCAGGCAAGGTAACTAGTCTATATTGACAAAAGAAAATTCACTTAAAAATCCCAATGCATGTCTGGTAGAATTTTTCTTAGTATTTTTGAATGCAAAATCAAGGATTCAAATTTATTAACTCGAGCTTTTGGATGAACAGACTTGTGAGATTCTGATTTGGGATTGGGCTAAAGAAAATAAAATGAATCAAAATTAGAAAGTCATCCCAAAACCACAGGGGGATGGGTTAGAAGGAGAGCTGCTAAGTGATTGCAAGAATTCTTGTCTAGAATTTTATAAACTAACTTCTTTTAAAATCCCCAGAATTGAATTGGGGCAATACAATATTTTTTTTCCCAGTATTTACCTTCCCTTTAACAGTTATTTATGGATCTGCCATTTATTCAGAAATTATTTTCACATCTAAAATGGTTTAGTACAAGGAATACAAATATATTATCAATATTCTTTTTATGCTTAAGCAAGTAATAATCCAAACACCACACCTTTGTTAGACGTGTTCCTCTTCAGGAGTTGTGTCATAGCAATGTGCATAAATTTGTTTCTTTCAAAGGATTCTTCCTTTGACAGAGCATTCTAGTAACGCTGCTCAAATATAAATAAAACATCTAAGCTGAACGTGTAGTGTTCTAAATGTGTTTATGATTTAGGGAACAAGGGGGTAGGTTTTGTTGCATATCAAAATTACACAGCAGGCCCATGTAGAATTTGAGGTACTGAGAATTTGTCCTCATTTTCAAGATATGTATCTTTTTTACATTTAACGCACTAGATAGTACTAGATTAGTTTGTTTGGTGTAGCAATCTGTAATCACTGGTTTTTCCTTCTGTGCTGTTTTGGAAATCCTTTGTTAAGCCTGTCAGTTTGGGGGTCAGGACAGTTGGATGCCAAGTGATATGAATGCTTAGTCTGTTTTTGCAAATGTATTATTTAAAAATAAGTCATTTCATATTAGATCTATTTGCACCTATTGTTAAAAATGTTTAAAAAATAATGCTGTTTGCATAGGGATCTCATTTCATTTTGAAGCCTGTTTCCCCAGTCCTAATTTAAATTGTTGCTGAAGGTTGCAGCGCGTGGTACTTTTTTAATGTTGAAGTAGTTGTGGAGTAATATCATAGTGTGACTGATCAGAAAAAGAAGGTGGTGTTGACAGACTTGGAGCTTGAATTCTATTTGTGTATTTATGAATGGTTCATTTGCATTTGGTCTCCCTATTTCTTAGGTAATTTTTTTTTTTGGAGGGGGGGTGGGTTCATCTTCTGTAGGTTCTACACATTTAGCAACACTGTGCTAACAAAGGCAACCTGTGCCTCATAGGATGTGCTATGGGAGTGTCTTTTGCCTCTTCAGACTCACAGAGAGAATAGAAGTACTATTTTTAGGTCTTGAGGGTTGGAAGCATCCACTTTGAAATCAAACTTCCAAGTGTTATGCAGAGATAATGATACATTAAGTGAATCATGAGTATTTTAAAGAGGGTATCTCTCAGTCTCTCTTGTTGAATCGATTCCATTTTGGTGAAATGCATTTTCATTGAGCTTTCTTTTATTTTAATAATTCCTGAACTCTACCCTCTGTCTTTCTCACTGCCAGTTGCTGCTTTTTATGAAAGCTGCAATGGGAGTCCTTGTGACAGTCTGACTCAACCTTACTTGGGAATGCCATTTCTTGGGGATCTCTTTTCTTGCCTGGAACATAAATTTTAACCTCGACCCTGAGGAACTGTTGTTTGAAAACTAATAATGAAACACATTTTAATTTCTGCTTTCAGAAAGGAAGCAGAAAGATACAGGTGTCTTGCATTTTGCCCTCTCCTTCAACATGACCTCCTGTGTTTCTCCTATGTATCCAAGCTGAGCAAGTTCTGTCAGCCTGGGAAGGCCTACAAAAGCCTTGAGCAAAAAGAAAGAAATGCCTGTTCACTTGGCACTTTAGCATGTGGAAACAAAATTTTAAATAGTTCGCTCAGTTTTAGTTTTCGGCTGTGTTCCTGTTTGTCATTCTGCCTTTATACAGCTGGCTGTCACCACTGTACAGGTGCACCCTTCATGTACAGATTAATAGTAATAGCCTCATCTCAAATTGAGCATAGTTGAGTCTTGGATGTGTCATCTTTTCAGAGGGATAGCAGAGTGTTTGAAGTAGAGGTTGTTTAGTTCATTTTTTTGCAGGTTGTATTACTTCTTTTTCTGAGAGTATTCAGTTGCTTTGGTTGAAGTGGGGATTTTCAGGCAGAAGTGAGTATTGTGAATGTAATTCCTCATGCTGGGAAGGGGTTTTGAAAAACGTCTCTTCCTGTAACTTTAAGGAGTGTTCACTCCTAGATTAGTAAAATAAGCCCCAAAAAGACTCTTAAGTAAAGCTCTGGGTACTTGAGTCATAACCTACAGGGCTTTTTGAAGTGCCCAGGCTGCTGCTTACCCAAGCTAGCTGCAGACTTTTGTGCTCGGCAAGCGCCCACTTGGGGTGGGGCAGGACAAAACATGACACAGGCAGATATGTTTCACGGCCAGCACCTACTGAACTGCAGTTTCAGCAGCATGAGCTTTCTACCCTATCACGAGGGAGATAAGGAAAATACTCCGTTTTAGTTTTAAAAGCAAACTGTGTGCAAAAGATGAGCACACTATGTTCTAAACCCAATCCACGTGCTCATCTCATGGCATTAGAGTTGTAAGCACATCTGTGTGCTATGCAGAAGCAAAACAAGTCCTTCTAGAGCAAGTGGGGTTTGTCATTTAAAATGCATTGGTTTTCATTTACTGTGAAGTGTTAGAAAATCTGTGACCTGTACGTTATTTCTGGTTATTAAGGTTTCACCCTCCAAGTGTGATGACCAGAGCTGAAACTTGCTGTAGCTGGGCACAAGTTCTGCACTGCCTGCTCAAAAGAGACTGCATGCCTCCACTGCTGAGCCTTGGCAATTTGGTACTGCAGTGGCAACGATGTGGTTAAAATTGTGGGTAGCTTTTCAGGTGCAGTATGATTTTTCTCATCTCAGTCTTCTTTAACAGTGACAAAACAAAATCATCTTGTCTAAAGTTGCTCCTGCCAGAGCAGAATGAGGTGGGACAGCATGATGAAAACCAAGAAGGGGTTTTGTGTGATTTGACTGAAGAGTTAAACACTTAGCAATTTATTTTTTAACTTCCTGTCCTCAAAGCCAGCTTATTTTATAAACGCTAAATTTAGTCTGTTCTGTTTCCGTCATCAAGGACAGCTTTTTTGGTATGCTTTCTTACAAAATGTTTGACCTTGGGAGATTGCTGCCAGAAAGGAAGACACTTCAAGAGCTGACAGCTGATTGTTGGAGGTTTGTAAACTCTGTTGTGTGGGATCAGTAGAGGTCCACAAAGGCATTAAGACTCACTGTGGCTTAGTACACTGTGAAGCTGAGGAACTCCAAGGTGTCAGGATGAGTTGCTGACAACAAAATGATCTTCGCTTTTTCTCTGTTTTTAATCTCAGCTGTGTGGAAACTGTGTGCTCTTCATGGCGTCTTCAGGATGGGAGACAATGCTGGTAGACTGAGGAGTTGCCATGAGTGGAATAGGAGTAGAGTCGAAAGGGGCTGTTGCAAAATTTCCTCGCAAGTTAGTTAGAAGGAGGTGGAATTCAGGGGGCTGGAAAGAAGATGAAGAACTGTGCAGGAAAGCATGGCTGCCCAGCAGATAGGATGTTATCAGCCACAGAGTCACTGTGTTTTGCTCAGCGTATTGTGGCTGGTTGCAAGGTAGACTGGTTGTTTTTCCGTAATGGTCTGGGAATAAGGAGTAAGGAATGCTTTTTTATTCAGTCAAAAAAAGCTTTGTGAATAGGGAAATCACATGTTATGTTCCTGGCGGTATTTATTAATGAGAAGCTAATGAAACAGAGCACTGCAGAGAATACTGGTGTACAGCTTTAAAAGGGCAGGCACAAAAAGCATGAGCCAAGAGCATTGATTAATAGAGGCTACAGCTTTATTAAAAAGCCTTTTCTAGCAGGCAGCCATCCTAACTTGCCTTCCATTTCTGGCTCAGCCTGGATTTGAGTGGATGGTGAACAGCATAAGGATGCGACAGCAATGTTGCAGAGACCTGCATTGCTGGGATTTGTTTCCGAGTCCCAGCAGGGCTGAAGCTGTCCATCTCCATTGTACCAGTGGGTTGAGCAGTGAGATGAGGGAAGCCAAGTGGAGATGTACCCCTTCCTGTTGTATTTCTGGGCTGGCCATGCTCTGGGCTGGTGTCCAGGGCAGCCCACTGAATTACAGGGAACTTAGGATGAACCCTTTTTAAGCCACCAAATGTTCTGAAAGCTGCCAACCTCTCAGCAACAGTTTAGACTCGTAAAACCAAAATGAAGTTTGCAAAACCAACACAGACACTTTTGGGAGCCAGACAGGAAAAGCCTGCTTCAGATGCCCAAACTAGCTATCGTCTGAGCCCACACCGCCACAAGAAGCCCAGTTCACTAGATGAGAATGGAAAGACAGAACTAGAGAGACAGAAGAAATGAACACACAACTACTTGTTTCTCTTCCAGCTGAGCTGACAGAATAGCCAAAGATACACTGAATATCGCAGCCACAGCTTTATTATCTTCTCAGTTAGAAAAGATGTAGTTCTATTAAAGAAAATTAACAACTACACTCATTTTCTATGGAAGTGAACAATTATTTCTCAGTTAATAACATTAGTGGGAGATGCTAAGAAATAGTGTTCTGAGAATTCCTTTTGGCTTCCTTGCTGCTCCTCTTCCCATAGTTCCTCATTCTGGAATAGCTGTTATCGTTGGGAAAAGTTTACTTATATCATCAATTTTCAGAAAATAATGATAAATTTAATGTTCAAAGTTTTGATTCGCATACTGATTAAAGAGAGTTTTGGGCACCTTAGATAAAATATGAGGTAATGGAGATACATCTGTATACCCCTTGTACCTCACTGTAAGGGAGCATGAGTTTTTGGGGTAGGTCTCTTTGTTTACTGCCAGCAGAAGAAAATATAGCACTTGCTTACAATTTTTTATTTTAATATGAGATATAGAAACCTGTTTTGATAAGGATCCTGCTGTCTTTTGTAATGTCAGCTGACATCAGTCACATCCTGAATTTACCAAAGAAAGGGCATCCTTAGCGTTAAGAGTTTTGCCAGGGAAAGGCAGCTATGGAAGGGCATACCAGTTGTCATCCTGTTTGGAGCAATTCATGAAGGGATTGTAAAGGTTTCGGTCTTAGTTTCACTACTGAAGACTGAAATAATAATACCAAATGCATTACCACAGTACATAGAGATTGCGTGGCCCCTCCAGCCGCTCTGGACAAGAAGAGAGTACATAGGGAAGGGTAGATGCAGTATAAGCAATGTACAAACAAAAAGAAATGTAGAGGAGCTCTTAAAAGAGAAAGTGGTTTGTATGATAGTCTGAAGTTACATGTTAGGGGTTTTTTTTTAATTCCCAAAGGAGTAGGTGTAATTACTGTAGTGAAACAAAGGCTTGTTCTTAGGACTACCTGGAAAAATCTGTAAGTCGTGACCTGTGCTTTGTCTCAAAGACCATTAACTGTATCCATGGAACAAATACTTTGTGTGGTATCACCTCCAGGAGGGTTTGGGGTTCTTCTTTACTTTTCTTGTGAGGGACCTATGCTGCTTGTGACAAAGGGGCAGATGCACTCAGTTTGGTGATAGACTGCTTTTGAGGTCTGTGTGGATCCCTTGTGTCCAGTCTCAGAAGTATCTTGGAAGTCACAAGACTACTACCGGCTGTCTGACATGTATGCACTGGAGACATCAAGTGCCTGGTGCCCTCAGAGCTCTTTAGGGTTCTCTGAAGAGCAGTGAAGGATAGCAACAGCAGGTGATCCATCCTTCAGGTCACAAAATAACACATTGTGTTGCCAAGGCAGGTAGCAGTGGGTCAACCGTGTGTCTGCCTCTGGCATCGAGGGAAAACCTGGAAGTAAGGCAACGTAGGATTTCTTGCATGGTGGATTTATCTATGCTGTGGATAGAGCTGGCGATTCATGCTGCTTCTAGATGACACTTGTGCAGCCATATGCATGAGGGAATCCCTTCTCTCTCTTGCACACGAGTTGATGCCATTTATCCCCCTTCTCTCAGACATTTAAGGTAGGAGACGCTGCCTTTGGCCTTATGAAGGTTCAGATGTAGCCTGTGCAGGGTGTCCCTCTGCACTTTGCCTTTGCTCTGCTACCTGTCTGTTTAGTTTAGCAGAACCAGTCTGTCTGCCCAAGTGCATATAGATGAGACTTGTCAAGATTTGACGAATTAACTTCTCGTACCATGTATGTTTATGGTTTTGTTTTTATGATGGCACAGTGGGGTATTTCCTCATGGACAATAGCCAGGATAAGGTGTTTCAGTGGAAGTTAAGAGGAATCATCACCTCGCAGTTATGGGCAGGTTTGCCTTCTTGAGGAAGAGTTTTACATAGCCTTGTCATTCATTGCTGGTTATGTGCTTTGAAAAGTAACCTATTTTTCACTTTGTGTTCTTTTTAGCAGAATTTCCCATTTTCTTTATAGAAAGGGATATTTTGCTTTTGTTATTAGTATTACAACAGAACGACAGGATCCAGGGTCCAGGTGAATCCATTATTTGGATGGTGGTCCCTTTATTTTAAATTGATTTGTGTATGAATAGAGGAAGGTACTTAAGTTCCAGAGATGTTCTTGCTTTCTAATGGGGGGAATGTCAGATCCAAGAACTAGTCTAAATCAGCTGAATAGATGAGCTCTACTAGAGCATCTCATCTTTCGGCATGCCAGGGAAAATATCCAGTTAGGCCCTTATTACTGCAGTTTTCAATATTAGTGTTTTGTATTTTCCTTTTTCAACAGAATTCCATTCTCTGTTAAATCTTGATTCTGACTCAAAACAAGGAAGGATTTACTTGGAAATATTTAATTATTGATTATAAAAATCCCAAAGGGAATTCATAGCTTGATTGATTGTTAGTTTATTGACAGTAGATGCATTAAAATACTTCTTCTTAAATACTTATGACTTAATATTTTTAGATACTTAGTAAATACTATAATCTAGAGATCAAGATAATGCATTTAGAGCTGCTTAGGTACTGTAAAAAGGTTGCTTGTTAGATCTGTATAGGGAGTAATTGTTTTGGGTCAAGTGAGGTTTGAAAGAGCAATGTTTTGTTTTGAGTTTGGGGTTTGGTACTACAGCTGTGTGAATGCCTGTCTGTAGAGAAGCTCTGCTTCACTGCAGTGCCATGGAGGTCCTTAGCTGAGGAGCTGAGAGCTGTGCTTTGTCTTATGACCAGGTTATCAATGGGCGTTTCCATCCTTGGTCTGCCTGGTGAAAATTACTTGAAAAAACATTGTTAAAGACTGGTTATTAATGTTGTACTGTCAAAATGGAAAGATATATCAAATGAACTTCTCTAGGGATCTGTCTTTGGTCTAGCATTATTCAAAAATTCTATTAACCTCTTTGATGATGGAAATAAGGGAAAACTATAAAAATAGCAGATGGCATCACTCTAGAATAAATTTAGTCCAACCAGCTTTGAAAGAATTAGTCTAAAGCATAAAATTATTTAATGAAGTCAGGAAAATTGTTCTCAATTAGTATGGAAAAAAAATAATAACAATGGGGAAGGCTATCCAACAGGCTAGTTCAGAATAATGAATTGCTGTAACCGTCGCTCGCTCTGACAGGGCAATCATACCAATGCGTGGCTCTGTACTGACGTGTAAGTTAATTATCAGTGACCATTCAGCATTCAGAAGTCAAACATAGAACTGAAGGACCAAGGGTAGCATAAGGCACCATCTCCTGAAAAGTGTTGTGGACAGAACTGCAAAGATCACTGTAAAGAGCAAACGAGTACTAAGGCTTGTCCTTTTAGAGCAGACATATGACAGAAAGAAGCAGCCAGGTCTGCCTAGTCTAGAAGAAGGTAGACAAGTGGGGGGAAATTACAGTCTTTGAGCATGCAGAAAGTTGTTTGAGGAACGGTGATAACCGTTTTTTTTTCGTGTCTGAGTGATGATGATACAAGAGAGTAATACCATGGTTTAAAATTAGGTGTTGGAATGAAATGTTCTGTCAATATAAATAGTTGTTACTGGTGAAGATACTGAAATTTTTGTCACTGGCGACTTTACATAGTCCAAAGAAGCAGGATGATTTTGTACCATTAATCCTGACACTTTCTAAGAAATGGGACTAGAATTTTTTTTCTTTTTAATATTCTGTTCAAACAGAACATGTCTGTGCTTTCTAATACGATTTGTACTTTAAAATTATGAGCTGACCCAAGAAAAGGAAACAAGTCCTTTGGCTTTCATGACCAAGTTGCATGTTGTGCATTAGCAACTGGGTATGCAAGTCATCTTTAGCCACACATGTAACTATGTCCCTTTGTTCTTCCTCAGCAGTCTCCAAACGTCCACAACTACCCAGATATGGATGCTGTACCCTTGTTACTAAACAACATGAAGGCAGACCCCACGGAGGATTCATTATCTACAGACCATTTCCAAACACAGACTGAACCAGTGGACTTGTCAATAAACAAAGCCAGGTCGTCCCCTACAGCAGCTTCATCTTCGCCAGTTTCCATGACAGCATCAGCCTCCTCCCCTTCTTCTACTTCTACTTCTTCTTCTTCTAGTCGGCCAGCTTCATCCCCCACAGTAATAACATCAGTCTCCTCAGCAGCATCTGTACCATCAGTATTAACTCCAGGTCCTCTTGTGGCCTCTGCATCTGGTGTTGGAGGCCAGCAGTTTTTGCACATTATCCATCCAGTACCACCTTCAAGTCCCATGAACTTGCAGTCCAACAAAATGAGTCATGTGCACCGTATCCCCGTGGTGGTACAGTCGGTACCTGTTGTCTATACAGCTGTGAGATCACCTGGTAATATGAACAACACTATAGTAGTACCACTGTTGGAGGATGGGAGAAGCCATGTCAAAGGTAAGGTGGAGCCAGTTTTGTGCATCTGTGGCATCTCTGAAACTGGTCTTATATGAGAAAAACATAACAACGATTATAAAGTTGTTAGTTTCCATACTTACTGTGTTGTTGCTGAAAAGACATACAGCTTACACGATTGGGAGGAACCTTTAAAAGTCTTACCCCAGATGATCTTTAAAGAAAGTAAGTTTTTAAATGAAGACTGAGTTCAGCAGTGGTGTTAGATGCTTGGACGACGTGTGGCAGGTTTTGTCCTGAGAGAAATAAATCCTCCTCAAAATCTGAAGAAGTAGGAAAATGGAAAAAATGTCAGTATGTGACATTTACGACAATACATAAAACATCACAGGTGAGCATGGAAAACTTACCAGGTGTTTCAGATTTAGCAAGGGGAGGAATGTTAGAGGGATTGATCCCCAGCAAGGCGGGCTCTAGGAATGTGTGAAGGAAAGGCCTGTGGACCAAAGAGCATTAGCAGTTGCAGAGAAGTAGGTTTTATTAAGCTCAAGGACTGGCGGTGCAATGCTTTGAATTAGGTTTCTTCTTCCAGATTAAACAGCAGAAGGGAAGGAAGCCACCCAGAGTGTTTATGTTGGGAACGAGTTTTGCAGACACAGGACCCGAGAGCACGGAGGAGGTGTGAAGGGAGGAAGAGGCACATGTCAGAAGGACGGATACACTCTTGAGGTGTCCAAAGAACACAGAAAGGGGAGCTGGAAAGCAAGCAAGAGTGAGAACCCAACAGTTACTGAGGGAGCAAAAACTTCTTAGAGATAGTGAGATGGTGGGTGGAGGAAGGAAAGAAAAAACAGATGTGCCCAGAAACTTTGAAAGCACAGCTTTATAAAGGTGGCATTAGTGCCAGAGGTGGGAATATGAGGAAAGGAATGAGATACTCATTTCAAGTCTCATTGCATGTGAGTGAATAAAATATGGTCATTTTCCCCTGAAATGAGGTATTTCTTGGGGCAGAAAGGGAGGGTATTGACAGATAACCTTACTTTGGGGCTTATGAGACTGCAGGACATTTAGTCTTATAACGTATCTTGTGTTCCTATTGAGCAGGTCTCAACACCTTGTTTCTCACCTCTCATGTCTGTTTTTGATAAACTGGCAACTGTGTGTTGTTTTACAGGACTACAGTGATGGGTCATGCAGATGTAGGAGCATCCTGTTGTCTATCAGTCTGTGATACTCCTACAGTCTCCACTACCCACCCTCTCAATAGGCTTGGACATAGGAAATGAACTCACTGGTGATCTGAGTCTAGTTTTAAGCCTCAAAATGATGGTTTAAGTTTTATTACACATCATACAGTGATGTAATTTTAGCTCTTCGTGCCTTTATGTCAAGAAATTATGAATAAAATCAGAACTTTGCACCATGTAGACTAGGAAAAAAAACCCCAAACAAACAGAATAAGGAAAGTTTTAGTCTGTATTTTGATTTTGGCACTTTGAGGTATACCTGACCTTGAGCTCATAGAGATGTTTCCCTGTTTGTTTTCTTTTCAAAGATGCTAGTTGGCTCTGGTAGTAGTCTCCTCTATAGGGAGCACCTCCTGATCTCATAAAACTGGAACTTCGCTACCCCAGTTTCATTGACAAAATTCCAGAATTTAATGTGCTATAGGGATCTCAGCCCCTGAACTCCATGCCTTCTGACCTGCCCTGACAGGCGGTATGGCATTGGTGCTCTAATTGGCAGAGGTCATTAGCCATTAGCCCGTGCATCATCTATTAATGCACAATTAAAGAAAGAAGGGATTAACAGTTCTTCAATTTATTACTTTTTTTTTCATGAGTTGTACTAATTTTGTTGTCTCTAATTCTTTTTATTAAAAATTTCAGGTTAATTTGAATAAATACAGTAGAAGAAAGTTGGGCAGCAATCGACTGTACATAGTCACCTTTTATCATCTTTTGCTTGAGTGTTTTTCATTCTTTAATTCAAAACAATATAAATAATTAAATGCAGTGATAGCTCAGAAATTAATGGATTAAATGATTTTCATATGTGTGCAGACTAAATTCCCTTCAATGATCAGCTCTTGTCCTGAAAACAAAAAATAAATGTACACAGATCCTAACAGGACTTTGTTGTCAAATTTAATTAGTTCGTAATCCTCTACCAGCTGATGGACAATTGCAGGTTTGGAGTCATCTAGAGTCACAGCTTTTAACTTCTACATGGACACTGTTAATTTTCACAAACAGAAGAATATGCACACTGAAACAGGTGATCCACAGAGAGCATCGGCAGCATAATCCCTGTGTTATTCCTGCATTAGTGCTAATTGAGAGACCACGTTGGTGATCCAGGAGTGCCAGTAGGGAAGCACTAAGAGTTATGTTTTACAGGAACCATTATCTAAGCCCTTTTCACACAATTGGGACTTAGGCACTTGCCTGAACAGAGATATTTTTAATGCTAAAATTAATGAAAATGACACCAGACCTGAGTTGAGACCTCTCCTGTTTTTCTAGGTTTCAGGTGCCAAGGGGAAAAAATACAAGTAATGGGGCATAGAGAAAAGCTTTTTCCTTGTTATTCCAGTTTTTATTTTCCTCCTGCTGAATTTTCCTCTTCCTTACAGGTTTGACTAGAACCATTTAATTTTTAGGGGTTTTTTTGCAAAACCTTAGGCTGTCACCATCCCTCTAATACTGTCTCCACATATTTTGCTCAGGTTGCTTTCTGCTTCCCCTGACGCTTTCCTCTCCTTTCTCCCTCTGTCACTCTCTCAGACAAAACTGTCCTGGTGGCTGCTTTTTTAGGCAGTTCAAGCAAATAGTTCTTTCTTCATGTTCTGTTTGAATTCTCTCTTCCCTCCAGCACAAGAAATGGCTTCCTTGTCTTTGGTTTCCCCTTCTTTTTCTATTTTTCTATTTTTTCTAGTCCTTCCCATCTTGCTGACTGCTCTTTGAGTGCCACTTTCAGCGGTTCTGCTTCATCTTCCCCTCCTTTTCTGTTAATATTACTAACCTATACTGTCATCTCCTCCTCTGCCTCTGTGCATCCTTCTCCATGGTGTCATTCATCATGGAGTTCTTCGTCTCACCATCCTTCAGAAGAGTCTCAGATCTCCTTTTCTGCCTCCCAGTTTGCTGTTTATTTCTGCTGTCTATCCTGCCTCCTCTCTCCCTTTTTTTTTTTTTCCTTCGGCTTGCAGGGTTTCTTTTTGTTTTGAAGACACATAGCCTTTGTATATACAAGGTACCAGCAGCATCCCATCAGGTCCTGTGCCATGTGCTACACCCCAAGGCGGGCAATGGGAGACAGGGCTGTCGTGTTGCAGAAGCGCTCTTATGTCAGTGATGTGCTTTTGCAGCATAAAAACCTAGTCTAAATCAAAACCAGGATTGGTGCATTTTTAGGAAGTTATTAACAATGCTTGATTAGAAGGTAATTAGTGAACACTATTTTCGGTGTCGGTAATACAACACTTACTGTTTACAAATCTTACTAATTCTTGCAAGTTCCTGACACCACTGTCTAACCCCACAACACTCAGCTATGAACACACACAGTTACGTGCAGAGTAATGCATTAGGGCTGTTGGGCACAGAGGGGAAGGGAGCCAGGCCCAAGTCCTTGCGGGGCCAGGCTGTACCCTCTGCCACCCCTACAACATGGCAGAGTCAAAGTTCACTTCCTGCAGTGGTCACTGCTCTTGTCACAGCCTTAAAAAGTGCTTGGAGAGTTTTTTCTGTGAGGATGAGGTGGTGGTGACTAGACATCATTGTACATTAAAACATTCCATGAAACACTATTATAATCCCAGAAAAACTCTTCCCTTGTTTTTTTCTCCTCCCTGTTTAGCAATGGTGAGCATTGCTAAATGTTTAATTAGAGACCCAGCAGGTAGCAGCACCTATAGATAAGACTGCCTGATGGTTTCCCCTAAATCCCTATCTTCAGTTGCTCCAAGTCTGTCTATATGTTAATCATTTAGACTAACATTTTTGATACTGTATGTCTGCCTCAAGCTATTTGTGTTTTTTCTCTTTTTTGCTTCAAGAGGAAATTTTCAAGTAAAAAGCTGATTCCTCTCTTCCTGACACTGAGCATAGAGAAAAAAATGTAGCATTTTCTATGTTGGAAAATTTATTCCAGCTTTTTCTTTTTTTGGTGAAAAACTGTAGAAGCTCAGTGTTTTTATGACAAGCCTCATGCTTGGTTTGGACCATTGTTCTTTGCTTTCAGAAGATATCCATGAATACTACTGGAAAAATCATGTCCCTCTAGCAGCAGGTTTTGCCAAATACAATATCCTTAAAAATTGTTTTTTGTAGTTCAGAGGAGTTACTGCATTTGTTGAAGAGTGTTTTAGCAGCTCCTTCCTTATAGTGGTGCAACTTTGATATTTCTGGCGTTTTGGAATCAAATTTATGGATTCTCATTCTTAGGGGTTTTTATGTTTTGAAAAGAAACAATCACTTGCAAAATTCAGCAGTCAGAACATTTTAAATTTAAATTTGCCAACTGAACTTTGTCTGCTTCCCTTGTACATAAACAGCTGTAATGACATGGGCTTGGACTATTTTTATGTTACATCTGTATGTAGACCTGGCAAAAATACACAGATTTTGTCTTTTCAGTTTCCACATGCCATATTCCTCACTGTGCATATATTAATAAGTAAATGCAGTATCTTTTGCTACAGATTTTTTGTGACTTAAAACAGGTAGTACCATTAGATTACGTTATCCACTGCCCTTGTTGTTTTTTTTAAGTACAGCCTGTTATTTCTGCCTACTGTGAAGTTTATTCTGCAAAAGTAAATGCAATTTGTAGTACAAAGATAGAAATTAAGAGAACTGTTCCATATGTTTAAAGGTCAGATTATACGGTCTGCTTGTATAAATTATGCTATGGAAGAGACTTTTAATTAAAACCAGTAGTGTTGCCTTTTTTGTTTCATGTGGAGTGATGATCCTTTCTGCATTTTAGTAGATGGTTATTTTGGATTTGAGTTGCATTGAGGCTGAGAGTTTCTACTTTATCTACAATTATTTTGTTGTTATGCACAAAAATATTTTGTGGCTATACATATTCCAGCTTGTCCACCTCCCCCCTGCTGCCCCCCATAATTTTGAATCTCTCTCCCCCTGTTTGGTTGGTTCAGCTGGGAGAAATGCTAGTGGTTCTGGGAAAGCAGGAACAGGTTGGCAACGGCTGGCCAGGAAGAGAAGCAGGCAGAGGAGAGGCTTGTGTGCAGGGTAGGACCTGTGCTCCTGAAGATGGTGGACATTATTTAAGAACTAGAGTAAACAATAGTTTTTGCCAGAATGGAGAGTTAAAACACAGTCTGTAAGATACGCTGTGGTATTTGAAACCAAGGAGGTTGATTAAAGACAAAACGGATTAGGTTAACTACAGGGACTTCCCTAAACCGTCTTCTACTTAAATTTCCAGAAAAGCACTACTTCTGGTGATTTACTAGTGACGTGCTTAGGTTTTTACATTGAAGAAGCAAATACTCTTTTTAAGATTTATCAACATGATTTGTTCATGTTGATGTTCGTTGTTCATTTTCAGCTAGGAGGGATTTGAGGAAGGACATCAGGTAGATGCACATTCCAACTTGATTTGCAAAGCCCAGCTAAGTGGGATGAGCAAAACTATTTTGACGTATTCTGAGTCCCTGCAGCTTTTGGAAGTTGTTAGTTCCTTGTTTTCCATGCCAAGAATGCCTCTGGCCCTTCAGTTCTGTATTCTTACCAGGGCTGAGCTTTGATTGGTTTGCTTTTATCCCACAAATTTGGATCCAGCAGAAACACATACCTAAAACTTCTCATTTATTTTATCTTTGCCTTGGGTTTTACTGTGCCTTGGATCAACCTACTGGAAACTTTGTGATGTCTGAAATATCTCTGGACTGTTGTAGTGTGTAAGTTGCAGTCTGCTACCATTGTCTAGTAGTTTTACAGTATTTTATTTAATATTAAATATATTCTGTCCTTATTATTTTCCTTGTTTACTTTTGGTGATAGAGTATTTGTATACTGGATGCTCAGCAAGATGTAAATCTCAGTAGTCTTAGTAGTTTCTTTTTTGTGTAGATGAGGTCTCCTGGCATTGAAATAGCTTAGAAAGTGAAAAGTCCTTTGTTTAAAAAATGGGTTTGTATGTTTATGTATACAACCCAATGACAAAGATGCTTAAGTATGTGCATATATTACATCCATGCAATCCCTCTTGCCTCTACATTCTTCCATATAGCTATTTTTTTAGAGGTTTATGGCAAATTATTTGACTGTTGAAATGATTTTAAATATTGCCTTTTATTGGATCATAGCAATTAATATTCTCTGGTAGATTAGTTACACTGTGCACTCAGTGCCCGTTCCCATTCTCTGTGAACCATAACCGTGCTAGGTGCAGTTAACTGCTCAAGCCATATAGTCCCATAAAATTGCAATAAAATCTGAAAACTGTGGAGTATGGGTAATCTTGCTATAAATTGTAATAAAAATTACTCCTGTAGACTCTATATTCTGACCATTACATTCATGGATGCTGCTGCTTTGTACATAAAGTTTTATTAAATAAATTGACCAGTTCTGCTGCCCCTACCAGGCACCAAGCTGTTTTGGTCAAAAATCTGATAGGCACACTCAGAGCATTTTTCCAATGCATAAAGCTTTTATAATGAACTTTAAATAGGAAGAAAAATGCCGTATATGTGCTTCATATAGTATGAACCAGCTTAGGAGAAGGAAATCGTGAATACCATCATTCACATGCATTTGGTAGGTCTGTAAAGATAAGTTTTTATTTCCTAGAATGCATTAGATAAACCTGAGTACAACATAGTCTCTGAGGTCGTAATTTTAAGTAGCTCCTGTACATCTACACCTGGAAGTGTTGCTTCCACCATTAAAAATGTGTAGTGATGTCTGTTGCAATCTCTTTTGATTATCTCCTGCTGAGCAAGTCTGTGCTGGTGTCCTGTTCTCTAAAAAAATTTCCAAGCAGGGGGATGTTCATTTGTTGCAGACATCAGGCTATGGTGTGAGGCTGCATATCTGCAGTTGTAAAGCCTATTTTCCAAGAGTAACCGAGAAGGATAGAGATGAGTTTTTCCCTCTGCTTGGTGTTTGATCCACCCAGATGCCTTTATTGTCAGAGACATTTGAGACAGTTTCAGTTTAAGAAAGAGCGAAAGACTTGCTCTTGGCCAGCAGCTTTCTTCTTGCAGTATTTCAGGTACTGAACTATGCTGTATGCCAAAATTAATGAGTCCTAGTGGGTGAATGGCAGGACCAGTTGGAAGTCTCATCATGAACAATCATTTTGATTAGCAGGTTGATAAGGCATCCTTCAGAGAAAGCGGGGTGGGGAGTTAAAAATGTGAAACAAAAGCAAACAAACTCTGGATTTGGAAATCCTTTCAAAAAGCAGGAACAGATTTTTAATTATTTAAGAGAGTATGGTGATTCAGTTTCTTTTGTGGTATGGTGTATCAGCAGACATACATGGGTGTAAGTTTACGAAGTTTTTAGATGAGAAGTTAAGTAAATGCTGAGAACTGAGGTTCTAAGCTGAAGTGAGACAGAGGCTTCAGTATTTCAGGATGCTAAAATGTTCTCTTTGGTTTCACACCAGCAGGCATCATCTCATAAAGAGTCATTTCTACATCAGTTAATTACTATGTGGCTTAGCTATAAATTGAGGCAAAACTCCTAATGGCTACTTAGTTTTCTCCTGCTCTAAAGTATTTCATTCATCTTTAGCCCAAGGGGCTCACATTTGCCTTTAAATCAAAGATAGGATGTAGACATAAAATTATTTCTAGTGGGTGTTCATGGGCCTAATGATGGGATGAGTTTTCATGCCTTTCACTCACAGGAAATTTGACTAGGGGAAGTAAATCAGATTGCAGTAACTGAGAACTGCCAGTGGTGCCAGCAGTGTGGTGGTGTATGGCCCTTTTCATGCCACCTGCAGGCATCCAGATGCAGGATTTCTGACAGTACTCGGCTTTGTCTGACCAGATTGGAGCACTTGAGGTGTGGTATCCCTGATTAATCACTGAAAAGAAGCAAAGATGTTAGGACATACCTGGCTGAAGCCCAAATATGACAGACAGGGGGAGAAAATTTACCTACCATCTCAGTACCAGCAGCACATGTGTGAGAAGTGGGAGGAGGTCTGCTGGGCTCTTGTCAGCCTGGAGCAATTTAAATCCACAGTCCCTTCCTTCCCAAGAGTTTCCAAAATGTAGGCAGGAGCATCAGGTTAGAGAATGAAGAAGAAAAAAGTACCGTGATGGTGTGGCTGTGTGCTCAGGTTATTCCCCTGGGGAGGTGAAGGCTTGATCCTGTTCCAAGGGGTTCATCTGCCCTTAGTAAACAACAAGCTGGATCCTTCCCAGAGATTGTGCTTCCGTGACATGGCTAATCCTATACCATGTCAAAACCAATACAGCCGTGTGCCAGAAGGCACAAATGTATGCATTGTTCATTAAAAAGCTCCTATGCAAGTTTAAATATCTTCCAGCATTGTAGAACAGGCAATTTTGTCCTCAGAAGCAGGATCGGGTGTTTTCTGACCCCACAGCCAGAATAAATTTTAAAGCCCCAAACTGTTCAGTTTGACAGAAATAGAAGCAAGCTTATATCTGATCCAGATCAGGCTTTTTCTACTGGCAGCTGGCAGATACAATATTAATGATGATAGACTTAAGTTGTGTAGTATTTACTGGCTGGTATGTGCCTTGTGTGAAACCCGTTTGCACATCTTCCCCTTAAACAAGTGCAGGAAGTGAATTTGCTCATAGTGCCCAGAAGGAAACTCCTTTTTGGTAGAGTTCGGCAAAGGGGCATTGAGAAGTGATTGCATGTATTTGTGTGCATCATGAGCAGTTCTCTCTACTTTCTGTAGCAAAAAAGAATCATTGTTTCTTCAGGCTAACAAGGATGGGAAGAAACGTGGCTGCTTGCAGCCTTCAGCGTTTGCAGACATTCTTAACTCCCTTGGCCCACCAGTCCATTCAGCATGGAGAGCTAACAGCTTGCTTCTGTAGCTCCTGTGCACTCACTCATTCAATGGCACCTTTGTCCCATGAAAGCAGCAGTCTCTTGACTGGTTTCTTTTTGCTTGCCCCGCCTTAACCTCATTCACACTTCACAAAACTACCAGATAGCTCTGTTGGACAAATCTTGCCTTTCAAGAGGCATAGCAAGGGCAACAAAACCATTTAAGGTTTAGGGCTTGAGCTTTATTAATTAATGTGTCTGCCTGTGTTTGGGAGGACTCGATTCAGTGACCCAGACAAGTCCCTTCTGGACCCTAGGTCCTGAGTTCAAGGAGAAGCTTGGTTGTTAGAGCAAGGTACAGCAGGAAGGGAGGTCAAAATGCACTGGCATTTTTATGGGTTTTCCTCCACCTCTCTTGCCAGTTGCATTCTGTTACTCACTTGTCCTCCACCTTTTTTATCTCATTTGCTAAACTATTTCTTGCCTGCATCTCTTCATCCTCTCCCATTTGATGTTCATTAGGCCAGTTATTACTTTTAATTCAGTGCTTATGAACTGAGGCTGGTATTTATAAACCTTGGTGCCAGGAGTTTGACAGTTGTTCTTCAGTGTCCAAGAGAAAGTCAAATCTGTTGACATAAGTAGGAGTCATGAACTCTTAATGTGTAACAGTCCTGTGCTGCAGTTTGCACACTGCAGAGAGTGGTGAGGAGGGGCTATCTGTTAGGCTTTTGGCCAGTTGATTATTCACATGGCTCATTTCAGGGAGGAGGAGAGCTTTAAAGCCTGTTTTCCCCTAGCAGCTGCAGCCATGCTGATGAGAAAACAGGGCAGTTTACACCAGGTGGCAGCAGCAAAGCTCAGCCTCCTGGTCAGTCACCTCAGCTCTCCAGTGCCTCAGCCACCCGAGCCTGCAAGCTGGAAGGAAGTGACAAATGAAGAGAGAGACAAAAAAGGATGTGTGTAGGGGCTGACATAAAAAGTAAGGGAATAATCCCTAGAACATTGTTTTATTTACTTACAATCTTTAATTAGGTTTGCTGCAAATATATAACAGTTGTTTGAACTACCTGCCTTTGAATTTACCCACTGATAGGTTTCCATTCCTCACCTTTTGTCCTTTCCATGCTTATATGTGGCAGCATCCCATGATGTGCTCAAACATTGGTGTCTGATGGGGCAAACTGTACCCAGTGTGTACAGTAAATTGTCCCTGGGTGCAAAAGTACAACCCTATTAGCAACTTCGTGTCTGTGCTAGAAGTGTACAGAGTAGGACTTACTCACCAAGCAGAAACAAGGAGAAGGTAATTGAGAGCTTTTATCCTGGCATGTTCCTGTAGTAATCTAAAATCAATACCAAATGTCATAGGAGTCTCAATAATATCTTAAGAGCCAGCAATCTGCAGTAATAATGAAACGACGTGTCTTATAAAGAACGAAAGTATGTAAGATTGTTCGTAGACATTTATACCATCTCTTTTTATGTAGGTGTATTCACGCTTAAGTGATCAGAATTCACCTATAAGAGCTGTATTACAGACTAAGTTATGTAACAACTTCTGTCATTTCGAGTTAGGTTTAGTTTCTGAGCTGGCTACTTAAAACCTCTGCTGTAGTGCAAGTCAGATTAAACCTCAGTTAACATACACAGTTTTTTGTTACAATTTTTAATTCTGTGGACTAACAACTAGTTTTCACTAATGCATCACCTGTAGCACATTTAAATATTGGGCAGATACAAGCATAACTTTTTGTATGGAGATTCACTTTAAGGGGAGAAAAAAAGCTTTTCTCAGAGGGTAGTAAGGCACTGGAAAAGGTTGCCCAGAGAAGTGTGGATGCCCCATCCCTGGAAGTGTTCAAGGTCAGGTTGGATGGTGCTCTGAGCAACTGGGTTTAGTGGGTGGTATCCCTGCCCATGGCAGGGGGGCTGGAACTAGGTCATCTTTAGGGTCTCTACAAACCTAAGCCTTTCTGTGATTCTGTGAAAAAACTGAAAAATTAATGAAATACGTAGTAATAACCTCATTTTTTTAAGAAGGAGCATTAGGAAACAAGGCAGAAGTAGCACTTCTTTCCTCATAGTTTTCGGGAGCTAAATCAGCTGCCTAGATGGTTCAGTTGCTTCAAAATAAAGTACTAGATTATCCCTAGTGCTCAGGTTGAGGTTGCACATTGATTATCATCATGTGTAAGTTGTGATTTTAAGAAGCACAGAATGGTGCTCATTCTGCCTAAAATAATTAAATGTTTAGAGCAATTTCTAAGTTGTTGTTTGTCTCACGTAGGTCATGGTTCACAAAGGTCAACAGCCTTTGCTTTGATAAGGAAAAGGAGTTTACCGTACATGAAGAAATAATAAGCAGTCCAAACATAGCCAGCATTACTGAGGCACCTAACCTGTGCCTGTAGAAAGATGATAGAAGCAGTACTGTGCAACTGTAAATATACTGTGGTTGCAGAAGGGGTTGTTCCATCAGCTTACTGAACGTATTTAACAGTATTTTCCTTATGAAATTCTGCAACATAAAAACAAAATCAGTGTTCTTTTACTCACAGGTGGTTAGCAGCTAAGCCATAAATTAAAATTTAAGACCAATTTTCCCTGGATTCATCACTCATTTGTGGAGTGCTTTCTTTTCAAGAGCCCAGCTATTCATCAGTCCTACTGTTATGGCTGCACAGCTCCTGAAGTATCTTCAGCCCTCGCATTTTTCCTTGTAACTCAGTGCCTTTTCTAGAGTCAGTGAACACTGTAACATAAAAAAGATGACATAATGGCAGATTTAACTATGACTTTTGGAGCTGCTCCCTAGCTGTGGGCCCACTGAACTGTTCATGATCTCTAAAGCATGAGAAATGAATGGTCTCACTCCGTTAAAATTTAAAAAGATTTATTAAATTGGCACTCCCGGACAGGTATTGGGATAAGCCCAAAACCTCCGCAGCAAAACAGAGAGAAAAACAGCGCCCTACGCGCACTGGGTGCTCCCTGCCAAGTGAGGTCCCGGATGCAGGAGGACCTCGTGCAAGGCATGAGTGCAGTTTTTGTACTGTAGTCCAAGGGTCGCAGTTGGTCCGTTTCTCAATCCTCGAGTTGATTGGTCCGTTTCTCAATCCTCATGTTGACTGGTCCATTTCTCAATCCTCGAGTTGATTGGTCCATTTCTCAATCCTCGTGTTGATTGGTCAGTTTCTCAATTCTTGTGTTGATTGGCTCGTTGTTCAGTCACGATCCAGGGGTTGCTGCTATTGGTCGAATGTTGATCCCTTTATGCTAATTGTCTGTGGAAAGTTCTAGCTGCTTGCTCCCCTTAGAGGTCTGTATTAACGCCACCCAATGGTTACATGTATGCGTTACACCCGGAACAATTCTCAATGCCACAGTGGGCCTCCCACCCCAATGCAACAACAATTAAATAGTTAACTCAATTAATACACAATTAACAATTAACTATAATAACCCTTAATTATCAGCATAAACCTCTCATGCTAAAATTAACAACCACCTTTTTAGTCACGAATGTCCACCCCATCTATAACATAAAGGGAGCCTGTGATACCTATTGTCCAGGTCTGTAGTTAGCCAGAGCTGAGTAGGAATGAATACCTTTCTCAAAAATCATGTTGCAAGACTCAGAAGAAAGTGTCCTGTCTCTCACACTGCAATACAGGAGAGAACAAGCTAACAAACTGCAACAGTTAGGTCTTTAAATAAATAACCATGAATTCCCCTATTTTACCAGAGTGGACAAACACATTTTTACAAAAATCTCTGCCTGTCCTTCCCCTTCCTACGCCTCCCTTGCAGGGTCAGACATCTCTCCAGTTTTGCTCTCTTCTCCAGCTGCTTTCGGTGTCTCTCAGCACTTACTAATCCTATGTGGTATTTCATGAATAAGGAGAAATGTCTCTTTCTCCACATCACCTCTGAAGTTTATCTATGGGTCTGTCCCATGGCACAAGCAACCCTCAGTTCCTCTCAGTACTATCCCAAGTCATAGTTGTGCCCCATACTTCCCCTCTCTGTCTATCTCTTGGTTCTCTCCCCCTGTCCTGCTAAGTTGTGCTTTCTTCCCCTTTGGAGGGCAGTAGCCAGCATAGAGGGAAGGCAGGTCACCTTCCTTTCTGGTCTCCTCCTTTCCTGTCTCTTTTTGACAGAAAACCTAACTCTGGTGGGTAGATCTTGGGCGTCTGCCAGGTGCGCACCCAGCTGCTCTCACTCCTCCTCTTCCACAGAGCAGGGGGGAAGATAAGGTGCTAGAACTCAAGGGTCAACATAAAGGCACGGAGATCACTTACCAATTACCTTTACAGGCAAAAGGACCCAGCATGGGGAAAAGTAATTTATTGCTGCTTAAAAGTAGATTAGGATGGTGAGAACCACCATTCCTAACCCCCCTTTTCCAGGACTCAACTTTATTCCTTGATTCCCAGCTCTTCTCCCTCCCCCGTCCCAGGGGGATGGGAACTAGGGGCTGTGATTGGTCCATAATTGTTCCTCTCTGCTGCTCTTTCTCCTCACTCTGTTCCTTTGCTCCATTGTGGGTTCCCTGTAGATAGTAGTTCCCTTCAGGACAGTCTCCTCCAGGGACTGCCTCATTATGAAGAACCTTCTCCCCTCCATCTCCTTGCACGTTGGTATCTGCCGAGCTGTTTCACATGATCCCAGAATTGTTAGTATTGGAAAGGACTTCTGGAGATCAACCAGCCCAACACCCCTGGCAAGCCAGGGTCACCTAGAGCAGGTTACACAGGAACACATCCAGATGGGTTTTGAATGTCTCCAGAGAGGGAGGCTCCATAATCTTCCTGTGCAGCCTGTTCCTGTGCTCTGCCACCCTCAATGTAAAGTGTGTCTCACACTTTTTTCCCTCACTTCTCTCCTGGCCAGTTGTTTTACTTTTTCTTAAATCTGTTTTCCCTGAGACACCCCCACTGTCTGCAGGGCTCAGCTGTGCCATGCAGTGGGTTGGCTGGAGTGAATGGATCCATCTGTGTCCGGCATAGGGCAGCCTGGGCTGCTCCTCACAGAAGTCCCTGCAGCTGTCACTGCCAGCACCTGGGCACTTACTCCATTGCTATGCAGTATGGATACTGTAAGCTGTGGACAGGTAAAACAATCCTGCAATTCCTGATCTTCAGATGTTTGTAAGACCTGAAACTAAGCAACTTCTCAAAAAAATTTGTTAGCCTCCCTGGTGCTGGTCACCTGAATGTTGATTGCACGTGGTGTGGAGTGAAGGATCCTTCAGAGGCTGACAGTGGTGTTGAATTGTGTCAGAAATCAGGATGGCTGGGGTTTTAGATGCCTACATTTTAGTTGAGTGGAGTGACATGGGTTCCATCCTGATACCTCACAATGAACATGCAGAATCAGAGATTGCTCCTGAAATTTTCCTGTCAAATGTACTCTTGAGTGTTCTATGTTGTACAAAGCAGATGTAACCCTTTCTCTTCGCTTTCTGAAGTCAGGCAGCATAAGTTACTTCAGGGTAAACTGGGTTTTTGCTGGATGTGGTATGTGCAGTTCTGTTTCTGTACTGCTGAGCTCACTGGTGTAGCCTCTGTGAATTCACAGACCTGCATGCCCCTGGAAGTGCTCACATCCAGCTGTGGCACCGCTGGGTGACTTTGCCCACATGTAAGCTGATTTGGGAAGCTCAGCACAAGCGGTGGTCTCCAGCCAGAGCAGGCAGATGTGTTGTGCACCCTGATGTTGTTCTGGGACAAGATTAATTTCAGCACACTCATATTAATCCATTATATGTCTCTTTCCAGCACAAATGGACCCCCGAGGCCTATCTCCCAGACAAATTAAAAGTGACAGTGATGATGACGACCTGCCAAATGTGACCTTAGATAGCGTTAATGAAACTGGATCTACAGCGCTCTCCATAGCCAGAGCAGTACAAGAGTAAGTATCACATTCCCAGACAAGATGAGTGTTGCTGCAGTGTTCCCAGGCCGACGGAGGCACCGGTGCTGCAGGATGTCCTCCTGCCTGCTGCAGGCAGCACACCTGCCAGCACCTCTTCCATGGAGCTTTGGTTCCCTTTTGGAAGAGATGACTGTATCTCTTGTCTCTCTCATGCTCTTTTCCTTTCTTTCTCTCTGCTCTCATTATTAGGTTGAGTTTCATATTGAAATAGTTTCTTCCCCTTTATTTACTTGGCAAGCTTACAGCAGTTTTATATCCTCTCCAAAGGGAGACCAGGTTAGATTATCTCTCAAAAAACATGTATTTTTTTCTTGACTGAAAGCAGCATCAGGAAGTTGATTCTAGTTACTGTCAGATAGGAACTAGCTACATTTCTCCTGAAAGACAGTGTCATTGAAAGAAAATTACTGAGGGACTTGGAACAGTTTTTCTATTTATGTTATTGCTGTTATTTTTCTGTGTACTTTTGCTAACTGGATGGACAAATAATTTCTTAGTTTAGTGCTTGCACTGCTTTTTTGGAAAAAAAAGAAACAGTTTATCATGAACATTAGCAATTCTGTAGATGCATGAGCTTGTTCAGTCACTGTAGCAGCTGGAAGGGAACCAACTGTGAGGTAAATAAGTATTAATATCCCTGTTCTATAGGTGAGGAAAATGAGGTTATGCGTAAAGGTCACCCTGTAGGTCTGAAGCAGAGCTGGAAATAGAACTAGAGCCTCCAGGCACTGAAGCCTGTGCTAGACCCACAAAACACATTACTTTATCTGAGAGGTTCAAAATATGGGTATTCTGGACATTATTAAACAAGAATGGGTATATTAAAGGCCATTAGACATTGCTATTGTATAAATTATTATAGATGCATTTTAAATGTCTTAATATGGTATCTAAAAACGTTTTGCTTTGTTTTCCTGGACATCAGCAGCTAAAAGAGCTGACATTTCTAAGCCACATTTGAGGAGGGACTGCCTTTGGGGTTTTTTGAGCGGGTTTTTTTGGGTGGGTTTTTTTTTTTTTTTTTTTTGGGGTTTTTTT